>CM034536.1:56922222-57048687 GCA_020002185.1 Paraescarpia echinospica
TCTCTCTCTCTCTCTCTCTCTCTCTCTCTCTCTCTCTCTCTCTTTCTCTTTCTCTCCACTTACCCTCACCTTTTCTATTCTATGAATTATATCTATATCGCAATCGCTACAATGTGAACAGATTATTCGTATTTCCAACAACCCACATAATTGCAAAATAACCAATGTAAATAGCAGCTTAGAGATGCTAATTCGACGATGACGACGATCATCTATTTTACTTGAAATAACATCAGTCTACTGGCTTCGGATTACGCCGACGAATATCGTGTCGGCCGATAAATCAACAACGCCTTGAAATTCTGTTTTCAGCGAGTGTGTTAGCTACGATGCTTCTAAAATAAGGTGGCTGTCTCAAGGGACATACACGTGCATAGACTGACACCCACTCACACACGCACGCGCACACACATGCGCGCATGCACGCAACTCAACACGCTTTATTCATGCCAATGTTTAAATCCGATACACACACACCGAAACCTGCGAGGAACCTGTGCTCGAGGGCACAACTATTGCCGTTTGGAAAATTCGGAGCAATTTCATCCACCCCACTTTGCATATCTCTTTCGGAAGAAACACTAAAACGTTTACAAAGAAGGAGTAGGAGCTTTCTACTCGGTGCTATGCCAGGGGAACAAGAATATCCCACATAGGGATGGAGAAAAGGTCTCGTGAAATCACAGAGCAGAATATCCGCACTCGCTGGTGCAAACACTAGCTATGGTATTCAAAGGCGCCATAAACCCAACGGTTAGCCCTTCGGACAGCCCGGCAACAACCACACTCAGGTCTCAGCTTTTGAGGGGAACTTGTTTGGAAGTGGCGATGAGCAGCTGTCGGCATCAACATAAATTATTAATGTATAGTATTATAAGCAAAGAAGTTCACCTGAAGATAACAATAAGGAGATCCCTTAAATTTGTTATATTCATGGCCTTCGTCGAACGTATATCGTTGCATGGCGCGGATACGTGGACCCTCACAAAAGAAATGGAGAGAAAACTAGACGGGAGTTACACAAGAAAGCTAAGAATGTGCTTATATGTACACTGGATTTAACAAGATTTAACAAGATTGCCATCCAGAGAATTAACTCTAGATGGCAGTTGGACAAGGACGCCCTTTGGCTTATCGAGAGTCCAACCCTTTTATTTACATATATCCAGCCCTTCTGAGGTATGTGTCGATTTTATTGTTAAACATATTCACACTACTAGCACCCACACAATCAGCAGATACTATGTTCCATTCATTCACAGTCCTTTGTGAAAATGAGAACTTTCTTACGTCTAATCTACACTACTCCTTTACTAATGTAACTTATTGTCCTCTAGTCTTTCTATATTTCATAACTGAAAAAAATACATATTTCTATCAATATTTTCATAACCATTCAATATTTTAAACACTTCTATCTGATCTCCTCTCAATCTCCTGGTCTCTAGTGTTGTTAAACCACATTCTTTTAGGCGTTTTTTTTATAACTAAGATCCCTCAGTTTTTGTATCATTTCAGTCGCTCTCCTCTGTACTCTTTCTAGCATATCTATGTCCTTCTTGCGGTATGGCCTCCACGCTTGTATACAATATTCTAAATGAGGCTTAACTATTGTTTTGTACAGCGGTATTATTAGTTCTTTTTCTTTATATGTTATATTTCGCCTAATCAGTCCAAGGATTTGATTTCCTTTTGAAGCTGCAATTCCACACTGCTCTGAAACCTTCATGTCAACACTAATTGTCAGCCCTAAGTCTTTTTCTTTTACAGTAGTACTTAGTACAGTTCCCCCCATTGTATATTCTACATATTCGTTCCCATGCCTTGTGTGAAGGCATTTACATTTCCCAAAATTGAACAACAATTGCCACTTTTCAGACCATTTGATCAACCTGTCAAGATCATCTTGTAAATGTTCTCTATCTCCATCACTTTTAATCCTTCTAAACACTTTTGTATCATCTGCAAATTTCAACACCTTGCTAGCTATATCATCGTCCAAATCGTTTATATACATTAAGAGCAACAGTTTCACACAAAAATTGATGGGGTTGTAGACAAACTCACAGACAATACTACAACTAGCTAGGCACTGCTACCGTAACACAAATGAACCAGTGTCAAATCTAATTTTGTGGACACACCTTCTTGGCAAGAAAAACTGAGAGAAACTGAGAGAAACTGAAGAAAACACATAATAAGATGAACTGCAAAAATCTTGACGTTGAAGTGACAGACCTGACACCTCTGATGACCGCTTGACACATACTGAAACCGCACGTCTATGCTACGGCCCCGGCCGACCGATGATGTTGACGAATGATGAACAGTGGCCACGCGCGACGTTGAAATGACGCAAATGGGAAGTGAGTAACTATCGGTAAGCGCTGCTTACTTTTCTGCCTACTTCTCTCGGTGCAAAGGAATCTGCGTCTTTCCGGATTAACAGCGGGCGACAAAGGAAATTATTTAAGGTACTTGTATTTAAGACCGACTGGTGCTTCTATATACGTTGTATGTTGACACGTTATTCAAGTTCTAGTTACGACGGTATATAACGGCTAAAGGAGGAACCTCTCCACGCCTAGCCATAGCCCTACATTTATAAGTTAATATGCTACTGCTAGATCCAACAGGGACCAATAACACTATACAGCTCGAATTCAGAGGAGTGGGGTTGTACTCTCTCCGTTTTGCTCGAATGAGCGTCAATGAGGTTTAGTGGGAAATATTTTAAGGATCGAAAGTGTGTGGGGGGGTGATTGTCGCTCTGTTTTGGGTAAAAAATGGTGCAGTTGGAGGTTTTTGTGAGCCTCAATGAGGGTAAAGATTGAGGTTTTTGGTTAGCCTACAGGGCTAAAGTTGAAGATTTATGGTAAGCATCAAGGGGGTGCTGAGTGCGTCCTTACGGTGTGCAAATCCAAGATCACCCATCGACTATAAAAGTATACATATTCATCATAATGTTATATACTACTGGCAAACTGTTATTATACTACTGGCAAACTGTTATTCATTTTCACGTCAATCTTCTTTTAAGACAATCATATGCATCTTTTCTGTCGTCAAAGAATTGACTCTGGTGTGTATGTGCGTGTGTGGGTGTGCATGTGCGTGTGCGTGAGTACGTGTGGGCTTGCTTGCGTATGGTCGGAGGAGGAGGGTAGAAATGGACGTGCCAGTGAAGTGTGCAGTATAGGTCTATGCAATACATTGCGAACGTACCCAGGTAGCAGTCGCAGCCGGGTACATATACATATCTGGCTGTGCTACTTTGCTCAGCATTGTTTGTTGGAATAAGCAATTTTGAAGTTGAGGAGTTGATATAAGAATGATCTAGTTGTGAATACACATTTTTTGTAACTTTAACAATCAGTATTTGACAATAGCCACACAAGAGCTGTTTTCGAAGACTATATGATTTCGAGTCTCGATTGTCATCCACCCCCGAACAGCTGTTCTGTCATAGAGTTCACCGAGCTGGATGTCGCGATCTCCTTCTCACACATATAGTCACATTATCTTAAAAAGGCATATAATTATGTCCTATAAAACTCTCCAGGTAATTACCCGAGGTGTCAATTGTTGCCAAGTCTGCTACAGCGCTGACGCAGCGGTGCGTAATTCGTTTTCGATAGGTGGTCATTTAGTGGGTGCCGGTGCTTGCGAGCACCCGTGAGATACTTATTACCGCCTCGCCGCGCACTGCGATACTAACCGGTAATTACGTGCGGTAAACGCGATGCTCCTATGTCCTAACTTCGCGCCCGACATCATTGAACACGTTGGCGGACCATTACAACGACGAGCGAATGACGTAGCCCTCTCGCCGGCTGATTCAGGAGGGATTTGACGCGACGCGAAACTCAGATTAGCTCCGATGTGCGCGTCGCGTGACGGGCGAGGTCGTGAGTACCTCTCTTGGAAAGTGTGGTTCTTGCCGGCGCGGCATTAAATCGCATTAGGCAATTCGAGAAAGCCATTTAGAAGATCTAGCAAAAACAGCGGAGCGAGACACACAGACCAACCTCTCGGGTTGTACTCGTGTTGATGTAACGTCTCTTTGTCAGGTCTTTGTGCTACCGCGGCACGTGTGTTGATTTCGGTTCACCACACCATTATATTAAATAAACGAAACACTAGCAAATTAAATTATATAATTAAATTATATAATTTAATTGGCGCGCGAAGGCTGGAAACCTGTACTACATACATACATAGGTATACATACATACATACACACGTACATACATACATACATGCATGCATGCTTACATACATACATATACGCACGCACGCACGATTAGGTACACACACACACATATATATACATATATAAATATATATATACATACATACATACGTACAACGTGCGTACATACATACATACATACATTTATATTGACGTATATATACTTTATACACTGGTATTTGACCAGGTAAGCAAAACGAAGTTAAAAATGTACAGAACCGAGCCACCACCTTTAAGAGGATACTAGGTAGGTTTTTTTTAGCGAAATGAGTCAGCCATTAGACCAACACAAATCGAATTATCAAGGCACCTTTAATTCACATGCAGAGTACTGCGTGTATCCGTAATCACACGTAATCTGATATCATACCGCAATAGCCGTTGAAGATGTCATGCGTGGAAATAAACAACCGTCTCTAATGCCTTGTAAGAACATTAACAATGACTGATTCCGTTGTTCGGCGGAGCGGCAACGATGTAAGCATTGCTTGTCCGTGATGCCCGATGATGAACGTCACATCGTAAGTTGTGCCCGGTTTTACGCGACCTCATTGTCTGCGAGGCACTTAATGGTCCACCAATCATCGCCCACTGGTCTGCAATGACGCTACCAAAAAGCGAAGGTTATCGTACAAGTGGCAGCGGAGAGACGTATGATGCCCAATCATTAGACGCAATCAAAGAATTTTAGATGGCATCAGACATGCCACGTTTTCTTGGTTGAAATCCGTATTTTAAAACTCCGCATCAATCCGCATACATCCATATTACGCATTTCTTTGGTGAAAGAGCTTTTACAGTCGATCCCGCTTATATGCGTACACCATTTGTTCAGTTAATTCATGGAATTATGCGGGCTATGCAATAAGACGAAATCGGCAAAATAACTAAAACATGCGGGGATGGTAGGCCTATCTCGTGAGCGATAAGACAGTGTTTTCACAAAACAACAAAACTCGATTTGCAAACGAATTAAGAGATCATTATTATTTATATATTAAAACTCAAAAATATATGTTGCATAGTACTAGAGGGCGTACATACCATAATAATATACAGGGTGTACACACCTTTATTAGTCCGAACTGCAGGGTGATCGGATCACACTTTTAGTTGTTAACGTAGAAGTCGTTAATGCTACTTTGCCGTCAATTTGATGACAGAGAAAACAATTATGTTTTCGATCGCGTAAAATGGCGACAAGTCAGTGATACCGCGTTGAAAATGTGCGCGCAAGATGACCCGATCCACTGCGCTAAACAAGGCATCAGAAACCATAATTTTGTACCTGTCGGAGACACAAACAAAGTCCCTGCTCGCGCATACATTCTTTGATAATTGTAGGTCAGTACCAATCAAATACATGTGACAGCTTATAAGTCATCGAATAATGACGATTACAAGAAATTTATGCATACTTTTATCAGATTTTGAGGACTGTTTTAATTAAGCGATCATTTTCACATGGCTGTTATGCAAACGGGGTTTTGTTTTTTAAATTGTATGCGTATAACCGATATATGCAATGATGCGATGTGCAATTAAGTGGGGCTGACTGTATAGTCTTATTGCGAACGAGTGTCTGCCTCACTGGACTACTAAATACACTTTCAAATGTATACTTCTGTGTGATGAAGTCAAGAAAATGCGTCACGGCGAGTTTTATCTTGGAAGCAAATCCGTACTAAGGCGGGATGCGGCCGCATTCCTCACAACATTACAAAAACCCATATTGTACGATGGACATCCGTATGAAGCGAATTGTGACAGGTGCCGAGGAGGCCATTAGCCACGGTGTTAGCTTGTACCCCGTCAATCAGTCATCCATTGATTTATCTCCCTGCCTGAAACGGTATTGGAGACCTACGTTGTGATCAACATCGTATGCACTAGTTCTTGCACTAGCGAAACTTGGTGCTTACGACTTCTACCATCCTTATGTTGGAAGAACACCGAGGGACGAATGGAAGGAGGATGACTAACAAAGACAGCGGGTGTCTTCAGAGCGGAGAGTGAAAGAGAAGAGGAAGACGACGGCTGATGGGAGGACTGTGAGGAGAGATTTGGCGGGATTGGGAATGGAGTGGAGAACGAGACTGAGAGACAGCGGGGAGTTGAAATGGGTGCGGAATGAGTAACGGAAGGAAGGCCGGTATTAATGTCATCATCGTCCCTGAGTATAGAGACTAATTGGAGAACATACATAGCTCTGGCCTTAGTGTATTTTATGACAGACGACAACGGATTTGTGAAACCGTGTAGTCGGTTTTCAGTTGCAATTGATGAAATCATAAAGATGTCATGACGGACCCCCACATGCCGCATTGCATAGATTATGTTCCTTACAACGTCATGAGATAATTATCATCATTTGACGGTCGATGCCGGAACATTGGTGAACACCGTTACAACAAGGGTCGGTTGTTCAATCAGGAAGAAATATCAGCCACTTAAACATTCATGTGTTCACATATCAGTTTGGTGTGTGTTTGTTTCTATGTTTCCCTTGTTTGTTCTAGCTGTGATAGTAGTTTAAACAAAAAATTCGCTTATTCAGATACGCTGTACTGGACTTCGTCCCATAAGCGGTCTTGATTTGGGAAACTAGATCAGTCGTGTCTGACTTCAAAGACCAATGCCAGGAACTTGCAGTTAGCCACCCTGTCTCCACAACAGCTGTGTTTACTAATTGAACGTCGTGAATTCAATTTGTACTGTTTGTGGGCGACGTCCAAATTGCCAACAATGGTTCAGGCCTGTTTAATGCAATTTGTCGTCAATATATTTATTTAGTATTAAGAACATTAACTTAACTTTTTAACTCTAATGGTCACGATAAATGAGATGATGCCATGGTCTTAATCGATCCGACGGACAGGAGTGACTAAGAACTTTATATTATTAAATAAAGAACAGGCAAGGTCGATTTAAGCAAAGAACGTATATGTTAAGGTAGGATAAAGCGTGGACAAAGGTCAACATAATAATGTCGCTATGAGCACTGTCCTATTATGTTTAAAAAAATATTGAATGTTAACTAGGTGCATTTAATTAAACATATTAACAGTTTTTTTGCAACGGTGCAGCTTTTTGAGTTCGCTTAGCCGAATGATTTTTTTTCATTTTTCTTCATACGATACAAGTGGGCGGACTAATACATGGCTATTTATGTAAATATTGATGGATACCGTGCATGTCGGTTTTATGAGAGCTGGAGGTTTGTGATTTTGTCGAAACGTGTTGTCCATATCAATGACATAATGATAGTGTTTATGAAGAAGTTTCAGAATTTTCTCACGTCAGTATTCCTATTATCTATAATTTTCTGTTAGTACACCAAAGAAAAAAGCAACTGTGCTCTGTGCTCTAAACCTTATATGATGTACATCTGAGACACAACCGCTTGTTTAGGAACTACGACGTCATATCTAAAACACAAGCACCCCTATACAGACGGCGGTCAAAACAATACATTTTAAATATAATAATTAATCGTTTTTCAATATACCACATAAGTATTTAGGGCTATATTATGTTTGAGAACAAATGCATGTACTGCAATTGTCTCACACGTTCACGGCTTTAGCTTTTAGAGACAGCATCAAACGTTCTCTTGGTGTCTCATCGTGTAACGGACAGGCCAACAAAGCTTCAAATCCTAAAACTGATATATTGTTCAAATTACAATAGTTGTGAACTTTAGGTGTGATACGTTTCTCGTTTTCTTAGGCAGCTGCATACGAGCTGAAGACGTAGTAATTGGTTCGGGAACGGGTATTTTTAATTAACGTATACATAATTCAAGGCTTAATGGGTAACCGAATCTTCACACTTCCTAATTGTTCAGACAAGTCATTCTATTCAGATTGCCTCACCTCACCTATCCTCGTTGGGCCAAAGGGTCCATAAAACTGCTGTTAAACTTCTCCATCTCGTTCTGTCTCTGGCTACGTGTTTGGCATCACTCGATGTTCTCCATCCCAGTTTGTGTCTTTCTTATTCAATAGCCGTATTATTTTTGGCTTTCCTTTTTTTCCGCTGGGCATCTATGTTTTTGCTGTCAGGCAGTGGCTATTTTAAATTGTCCTGAACCAATGCCGAATCCATGCCCATTTTTTTATATTTCCTCACTGATCTTCTCTTCTGTCGTTACTGCTTGTATGTATTTGTTTGATATCACCACTGGCCATCTATTGTCAGTGTACTCCTTAAACACTTGAAATGGAATGTGTCTTGCTTCGGTTGTCACTTTCATTTGCATTCCTTCTTGTTTCACCTCCAAACAATGACACTGATTTAATCAGTGTATCGTATATTCCCAGTTGACTTCTTAATGTGTACACTTGTATTTGTAAGATTTGAACTGGGGTTTTGTTGGCCCTACACAGCATGTGTCATTTTGAGGTTATCCCAACCAGACCTGTTAGTCCACAACCGGATGTGAGGTTGAATTTTTCACTCAGTTGTATTAATTATTACCAGACAATAAACACATAGTTTTGTGGACTGATGATTTAGACTGACTGATTGTTCCAGCTGCAGTAGGATTACTCTTCGAAATTAACATATATGTCAACGGTGAAACACTAGGATCATTGACAAATTATGTCTGGTACCATGCTATATGTAAATGGTTCCTTTAATTGTACACACGGGACCTACTCGAACAGAACTTACAACGTCACGTAATTCACGAATACCGAGCTGTGATTGAATGTACTGTCGATATCACAGTTTATATCATAGTGGAGCGCAGTAACGCAGTGGTAAGCTCTTCGGATTCTCGACTGAGAGAACCCGGTTTCGAATCCTGTGCTGCGGTGTCGAACTTTGGGCAAGTTCGTTTACTCTACATTACTTCAGTTCACTCAGCTGTGTGAATGAGTACCTGGCTATAGATAGTGGTGGATATTTGTGTACGAATAGTCTTCACGCATTAATGGCAGCGTGGCTGAATGCTTCCCAGAGAAGTCGAGATAGTGTTCGATTGAACAGGTCTGCCAGGGAGGAAAGTGTAAAGCGCTTTCAGCAGTTCTGAAGACTGGATACTGCGCTATATAAGAACTTACCTTTCCTTTTAAACTTTGCCTCATACGTCATAAATAATCCATGTGTATGCACGCTAGGAAATCGGAAACACAACATATCTTGTCTTAATGCTTTTCTTCAGTGTGGTTGCCTCTTTCCCTATTTCTTCGCTATCTCCATCTGGTCTCTGCCTCTTTCCTCCTCCCCTCCCCTCCCCCCATATTATATATCTAAATTAATATGTACTCTATTGTTGCGTCTTTTTGTTGTATCGATCTATGATGTGACCTTTGGTCAGCGCATATTGAAACCGACTCGCAATCGAACGTACATTATCGAATTTTCAAAGTGGAACCGGAATAATATTTATATGATTTACGAAATCACGGTCGGCAGTTGCTACTAATATACACCGAACATTGACTTGATGTCGCTTACGCCAACTAAGTGTTACCAAATTCAAGAAAAAATCGATCACTCAAGTTGAAAGCCGGTCTTGACGCCCGCGAAATCGACAAGTTAGCCCAACGTGCGAGCGTTGTCATAGATACAGCTGTAAGGACAAAAGGTTTATGAGGAGATAATTACCTGCTACAACTTCCTTAGCTGTCTACGTACCCAGAACGCATGCTCGTCTGCTGAAGCAATAAATACTTTCTGGCCAGTGTTATCCGATTGCTCGATTTATTATGTATGTGTGCACACACACATACCTTCCTTTAAATGGTCTGTGCAATGATATTCATTGACTAAATCAGCGACTGTACTGTAGTACGTTGCAACATTGAATCTATATATTAATACGCTTATTGTGGGGCACTGTAAGTATACGTCTTACTTGACGCAGACTCTCTCTCTCTCTCTCTCTCTCTCTCTCTCTCTCTCTCTCTCTCCCTCTCTCTCTCTCTCTCTCTCTCTCTCTTTCTCTCTCTCTCTCTCTCTCTCTCTCTCTCTCTCTCTCTCTCTCTCTCTCTCTCTCTCTCTCTCTCTCTCTCTCTCTCTCTCTCTCTCTCTCTATCTCTATCTATCTATCTATCTATCTCGCTCTCTCTCTCTCTCTCTCTCTCTCTCTCTCTCTCTCTCTCTCTCTCTCTCTCTCTCTCTCTCTCTCTCTCTCTCTCTCTCTCTCTCTCTCTCTCTCTCTCTCTATCTCTCTCTCTCTCTCTCGTTCTCCCTCTCTTTTTCTCTCTCTCTCGTTCTCTCTCTCGTTCTCTGTCTCACTCGATCTCTCTCATTCTCTCTCTATCTCCCTCTCTCTCTCACTCACTTTATGTCTCTCTCTATGTCTGTCTCTCTCTCTCTCTCTCTCTCTCTCTCTCTCTCTCTCTCTCTCTCTCTCTCTCTCTCTCTCTGTCTCTCTCTCTCTCTCTCTCTCTCTCTCTCTCTCTCTCTCTCTCTCTCTCTCTCTCTCTCTCTCTCTCTCTCTCTCTCTCTCTCTCTCTCTCTCTATATATATATATATATATATATATATATATATATATACACACAATACACACACACAATGTTGCTCCATTGTCAGGCCTAAGCTAGTATTTTATTGTATTTGTAGTATTTTATTGTTTCTATAAATGACATTTCGGTTGGTTAAGAAAATATACACACAAAACACGTTACGGTAGCATATGGTCCATCATGTCAACAAAAATACATGCCGAACACGTGGAGCGTTCGGGGATTCCGTCGTACATTTTGTTGAAATTCTGGACTTTCAATTTTTCTGTACGATAAAAATATAAGGCAAAGTACAGAACTGGACAACTTGTATGCGGCAATGTCTGGTTCGATAAATGCATAAACAGTAACGTCATTCGCCTTTACAACCGTTATCAACATTGTTGACGGAGGTTACGCGGACAAGTTTGATTGTCACGTAAGCAAACTGCGAAGTAGCGCATTCGTCAATTTGCATCCTATTCAGGTCGATACCGAATTCACTTTGCGAGAGCAATATCTCCCGCTTTTTTACCAGTCGCTGTCACCGCTCCGAAAACATCTGTATTGTATTCTCCCGTCTTCGTCGTGGCTTACTTCTTCTTCTGTTCACTGTCATTTTTCCCTCCTGTAATATCTTTTCCAATCCATTGTCACTGTTAATGTGGGGAAATAGTTACCGCTTTTGGCAATGAACGCAATTACACGACCTGTTTTGCATTGTATGTGACGTTCACGTAGAACCGATATATTGGTCCTGTGCTATGCCTATATTATGTCCAGTTATATGTCCTGCGGTAATAACATTAAATCTCGCAGGCATGTACTATATAGTATACGTTCTTGACATCAACATACGCTCTTGAAGTCATCGTTGTCTAATAGCCATGGATGCTTTGCAACCATCCGTGATTAAGAGGTGACATAATTATAATATACCAGTTTTACGAAATATTTCAAAGAAACCGCTTTACTGCAAGTAACGACATACCTATGAATTTTCACGTGAAATATATAATTTGTCATCGAAGAATTTAGGTTCTGTTAAATCTCGTTTTGTGCTTTTTCTGAAAACGAATATACTTCAACAATAAACATCAACACAACAAGCACAATATTGTAAATTTACACGCACTTTCAAATAGAAATATTTAGAGAATGTGTGTTTTCCAATTAGACACAAACTAGCCCCACTTATGTAAACCAATTAAAATCGCCTACATTTCCTTTAGTGTTGACCTTTCCAAAATCAAGCACGTGAGCGTACGTTTTATCTTGTTTGGTCCAATATTGTCGCAATGGATCTTAATAAACTTATGTTTCGCATCTAGATAAACGTCGCGCGGATTGATGACAAAGCCACACAAACAATCACGCTGTTACTCGACTTTTAATGGCAGTCAAAGAAAAATGACCCGTGTAATATCATACGACAACTCTCATAGATCTATTTGACGATATCGCTACGACTTTCTAAAAGATCTATTTTACGATATCGCTACGCATCTGATAACTAGTGTCACAGTGTCACAGAAATCGCTGCAATTTTTTTACTAAAGGAATCTCAAAATGCATTTTCTTTTTTGGAATACAATTACATGGAACTGTCATTATACATTTGTTATTATCCTACGAATCAAACGAATATAAGTTAAATGTTTTTGTCCTAATATCGAGGTATCAGCGGTATTTGTGAATGGTACCGTAGCAGCGGCGGAACAAAAGTTTCTAATCTAACTACAATCCACAACTAAACATGAAACGACGCATATTTAACTGTCGAAAGGTATTTACAAACGTGATACAACATCCTAATTTTATATAAACATATTGTGGCGCAATACGTTAATATAAAACAATGGTTTC
The DNA here is from genome assembly GCA_020002185.1 of Paraescarpia echinospica. NCBI lineage: Eukaryota > Metazoa > Annelida > Polychaeta > Sabellida > Siboglinidae > Paraescarpia > Paraescarpia echinospica. Next base: position 56,934,803 of record CM034536.1, read on the forward strand.
GTGATGTATTTTAACAGATAGTGAAACCTGCGCTGGTTCACGACCGGACGATTTAATTATTCACATATACATTTACACAAACAGTATAATAGTGCGCTCTACTAACTGTGTAATCGACTAGAATGGATATTTTCTTATATTTATTGTACACTCTTCTTTCAGTAACCTCCAGTGTCTTCATGTTATCTTGTTCGTCTATCCTTCTTAAGTGAGCAAACATACTTCCGTCAATATTTTCATATTACAATACAAACTGTTTAACTGCTTAAATACTTGGTGGTGCTGTTTTTGAAGCCATACGTTGTGGCGTGCAATAACAGGAGTCGGAATAAAGAAAAACGACAGTTTCGGCTAGTTTCCCTCTAACCATAGTTAGTTCCGTAAATTACAGGCCATTTCGATTATTCTCCATTAGTTTGGCGCCTAGATATGTATATGTAAATATGCGCATCAATTCGATTCGTCAATACGAAATTTAGGAGCCTAAATGCGGTACAACAGGAGACCAGAAACCAGTAAATGGTGTAACATAAACCTAATTCACAAACACCAGAACCGTATGAAAAGTACGTGTAGTGTTACTTGTAGTATTATGAATCTAGTACGGTACTTGCGAAAGAAAGTACTTACCCCACACGCAGTGCACGCAGAACAAGACCAAAGATATTTGCTTCATGGTTGGGTAGACGAATAAAAGCGCCCTGGAAGAAACCGTCCTAGAAGAAACCGACTGGAAGAAGCTGCCGGCGACGTGGCCAGTCTACAGGAGCACGGATGTCAAGAGCGCCGTGTTTCGGATCGACTGATTCGCACTCAGTGGTCGGCGTTCCAATTTATCGTAAATCCGGCGTTGTTGGTTATGACGCTTGTCCCAGTTAACGAATCACGGCATCAAGCCGCTGTCAGCAGAAACGGACGCCGTTTTAATATTTAAAACGTTACGAGTCCGTTTCCGCCTCACGCCTTCCCCGGCCCAGTAACGGCGGCGAATGCCCATGCGCGTAGCGATACATCAACATAAAACTTTAAGATCGCTATGCACGATCTGAGCTAGCGAAAGATATAATGGCATCGGTGTAGTAAACGTGTCGACTGCCAATTGCACGGAGGACAAGGATAATTGTTTTATGGTGGACGGATATAGTAGGCTGTATATTTGTACTGTTATCTCGTGTTTTGACGGCCAATTAGTGAGTTGCGGGGACGTGTTTGGAATAATTGTATACAACCTATTAGGTGAACGGTTGGGCAGTTGTGTTTGGTATAATGGACACCACATGTGTGTGTGTGTGTGTGTGTGTGTGTGTGTGTGTGTGTGTGTGTGTGTGTGTGTGTGTGTGTGTGTGTGTGTGTGTGTGTGTGTGTGTGTGTGTGTGTGTGTGTGAGAGAGGGAGGGAGAAAGAGAGGGGGGAGAGGGAGGGAAATAGGGAACGAGTGAGGAAGGGAGCGAGGGAGGAAGGGAGGGAGCGAGGGAAGGAGACGGAGACGGAGACAGAGACAGAGACAGAGACAGAGACAGAGACAGAGACACAGACAGACAGACAGACAGACAGACAGACAGACAGACAGACAGACAGACAGACTGACAGACAGACAGACAGACAGACAGACAGACAGACCGACAGACAGAGACAGATATACATATATACATATATACAGATATACAGAGAGACAGAGAGACAGAGAGACAGAGAGACCGAGAGACAGAGAGACAGAGAGACAGGGAGACAGGGAGACAGAGAGAGATGGAGAGACGGAGAGACAGAGAGAGACAGAGAGAGACAGAGAGAGATGGAGAGACATAGAGACTGACAGAGAAAGAGAGAGTGAGAGAGAGAGGGGGGATTGTGGGTGTGCGTGTGTAATGCAGGTACTTGTGAACCATAGTTTCAACTGATTTTAACCACAAAATGAGATGCACCTACGTAATGTTTGTATGTGTGTCTTCCTCTCTCTAGACGTGTTGAATTAAACATCATGGCGTTTGTTCGTCGTCTTTATCGACCTTAGTCGTTCTGCTGTTATTCATTTGACATCTCACTGGCAGTTGTGTGATCATCCCAAGTCACGGGTGGTAATCATTAGCAGGATGTTCGCTGAAATTACTTGCACTTCGTCCCACTTGTAATCGGGAATGCAGAAACCAGTCCGAGCGTGACCAAATACCAGGAAGTTAGGTCAGTATTTAAATGGCCTGTATTCCTTTCACGGGCGCAACATAAAAATAGTGAACACCCTTTCTGGCTTAAAACGCAATTTGGCGGTTGATTTACCTGTAGCATATTTGTGCTAATGTTAAGAACGTTATTTTAAGAAATGAAAATAAGACAGCCTCGGTTTAAGGAGTTAAGTTTGTTGAGCCGTTATAAAACGACGCTAACACATTAAAAGTGAAGTATATTTCCATCCACTTGGAGTAACAATGTCATACAATGGACAACTGGAGGCTTAACGATGGTGAACGTTAGAAAAGCAGATTATACCACCAGCCCACCTGGCCTGATATAAAAATGTGAAGACCCACGGACAACTAGAAGTAGGTCTAGAAGCAAACAAACTACCACTGCAAGAAGGGTATAAACGTTTTTCGCTGTTTCTCAATAACCCAGTTTTTGTTACTGCGTTTTCTCGATCAACACATGCATCAGATGGCCAAAGCACAGCGTTGACCTTGCTGTGACAGAACCACATTACTGGCGCGATACCTCGTCGCCAGCGAGAAAATGAACGGCCGTAATAGGGTGACACGTTCAGCCGTGTGCGATATACATAGCAGTGGCCACCTGCGCCGTGTGGCCATTAGAACGGATGGCCCCGCAGCAGAAGATTTCTCACGTTATGGTGTGTGACTGAGTGACATATATGTGGTGGTTTTTAGAACGCCCTAGAGAGCGCGAAGGACAATGGCTACATGTGCGTCATGTTATTTTCAAATGCTCGGCATTGCATGGAGTTGAAAACCAGTTCACATGTATCGTTCTTATTTCCTCAATACGGAATCCGCAATCAAAGCACCGTTATAAATAATCTCGAAGTATCAATCAAGCAATATATATATTGTGTAATTTCAATATTAGAGATTTCGTAGAGTATTCGGTTTTGTTATTTTTATTGTTTGCCATGTTGTGCTCGCGTCTTAAGCAACGTTCGGCTTTGATGCATCTATTGATTTCTTCTGTTGATGGTGTCTCTGTCTTACTTCAGTTAGCACAAGGACAACAACAATTGTGCATACCTTTCTTGGTGGCGGAATGACGATCGTTGCTGAACATCGTCATCAATGTGAGTTTGTAGCTTGGCCAGTAGTGTGAGGGTGCGTGTGTGTGTTTGTGTGCGTATGTGTGTGCGTGCGTGTGTGTTTGTTTGTTTGCGCGCGCGTGCATGTGAATTGTGCGTGTGTCTACATGTGTGTGTGTGCACCTGTGTGTTTGGTTGTGTGCGTGTGCAACGCTCATCAACAATCATTCGGCCAATTACGAAATCAGCCTAATTATAAGACACGGGTTATTACAGCATCGACGGCGGTTCAACACAAGCAGGGGAACTAAAATGCGTCTTCCTATCCGCGTCGTATGAACCATACTCATTAAGAAAAAGCTATTCTTGGCTATTGTAGGACACTAACATGCGTTAGAAAAACATCCTTAATAAGATGTCGTAAAGACAGAAAGACGTTGTAAGACCTAAATTAGACATTCGGGTGGGAGTAGTGAACAACAAGAACTACACCATTGAAGTTCAGCCAGAAAATGGAAATTCGACAAGTGCCGTGTATTCAAGAGACATATGATATGGTTTGGTTAATATTATGCAATACCTTCACTGAACACACTGACGATTCTTAACAAATTAGAAATGGTCAATATTGTTGCGCGAGTGTTATTGGCTTCTGTGTCATAAGTATATGAAGCCATAACAAACAGTCCTACACAAATCTGACAAAAACAGGAATGCCCTCGCTCTCTCGCTCTCTCGCTCTCTTTTGCAGTGGCTACCCACCCCTCTCTCTCTGGCTCTTTTTCTCTCTCTGTTTCTTTCTTTCCACTTCCTCTCTCTTCACGCACATACACACACTCACACACACTCACACACACACACACACACACACACACACACACACACACACACACACACACACACACACACACACACACACACACACACACACACACACACACACACACACACACACACACACACACACACACACACACACACACACAAACACACACATACACACACACACACACACACATACACCGGACACACACTTACATACACAACCACATCACACACACACGCACGCACGCACGCACGCACACACACACAAATTCACACGCAAGTATAGGTTGAAACAGGTATTTTATATGATTGGCATGTACCGCCTGTGTGATATCGTCGTAAGTCATGGTATGAGCTCTTTAGTTTGCTATATATATATATATATATATACATATTATATATATATATACATATATACATATTATATATACATTTATATATATATATATATATATATATATATATATATCTTTAAACAGTTGTTTGATGCGTTATTAAAAAAATGAAGATTCATGTATTGTGTCCTCCAACATATAATTTCGGATACGTGCATATTCATAACGTATAATTATTGTAGCGTCCGTAGATATTCCATATGTTAATCAAATCATGTTGGTGTATATCCAGGTATCATACAATTCTAACATATGGTTTATCTGTGACAGGAAACGATGCGTTTCTTCAGATATAGTATTTCAAGATTATTTCTTTGTTCATGCTCTATCAGTGGATGTAGTACTTGCTTCGCAGTTAGAATATACCGTTCAGCTTGATGAAGTGGTTGCAGTACGGTAGTGCTGAACTACTCTATCAAAGGAGTTCTTTATCTGAGATTTATTGTTCCATTCAAATACAGATGAGCTAGAAATGTCATTGTCGCTACATTTCGTGAACATAAAATGGGACGTTCACTGGTGAAATGGGAGGAGCGAGTGAATAGAAAGTCTGACGAAGATGAAAAGTGGAAGTGGCTGGTGATACGACACAGCGGAAGGCAACTGCATCAACAACATACATCATACAGACAAGGGGAGTGCCAGGAAGACCTTACATTACAATTACTCTACGTTATAATGTACACCAACTGTAATGTAACACTATTGTATAGCAACAGTCCCATATGTGAGGGTTTGGGTGGACTTAGCCCCCCAATAATTTAAGTGCGGAGCTTAAGATAGGATTATTCCCCAATCTCTTGAGAATGTTGGTGCATTTTGGGGTGCAAATCGAGATTTTTTGATAGTCTCAATGTGGGAGTTTTGGCGAGCCTCGGGGGGTGTGTGCAAAACGAGGTTTACGGAGAATCTCTGCCCCCAATTTTCGTCACGTTCCGATGCCAGTGCACTCCCATTGGTAGCGTTTTGCCATTTGGAATACGAGTTTGTAAGAAGCGCCCACCAACAGATGCCCTATAAAAGTGGGGGCGAGATTTGTCATCCATTACTTCTCTATGCTAAGCTGCAGCGGCGCATCATATTATAGAGGAATACTTATTTTTATAAATTGGCAAAGGAGGCCATGGCCCACTGCCCTCTCCCACAATAACCAAGCGGTCGTATACTCAATGCCTGTGATATCACACGGACATTACGACGTCTGCGCCAACATTCCCGGGTCTCCCAATCTGATATGTACGTCGATACCGGGCCAATACACGTGCGATCGTGCAGCGACTTTCGCTTTTAACAACACCAGCGAGTCTTTGGCGCAGTCGGTCCAGAATCCCAGCAAGGTTATTGCCCCAGAATAATAGCTTCCATTCCCGTAGGGGAGTAACTCCGCTCAGTGATAACTCTTTTCAACGAACATAAAATGATGGTAAATCCAACCGATATGTTGGGAACTTATTTGGCCTCTCATTACATACGTACTGAGTCACCAGACGCAAACCACTGTCCCTATAGGGCATTGCACTGACTGTCTCATCGACTAGGCATTGTGAAACGGAAAATACGTCGACTTCCTGTCTTCTACTGTAATCGGCAATTGTCTCCTCAAATAGCCAGCAGAAGGTTAAAGGTAAACGACGGCTGATTTGTTTCAGGTTGTTATCTGTAATGAGGAAGAAACATCGGCCGAACACAAATTGATAAAATCGATACACGCAGAGAATATTGTAATCAATTGTGCGTGCGTGCGTGCGTGTGTGTGTGTGTTTGTGTGTGTGTGTGTGAGAGAGAGTGTGTATGTATGTATGTATGTATGTATGTATGTATGTATGTATGTATGTATGTATGTATGTATGTATGTATGTATGTATGTATGCATGCATGCATGTATGTATGTATGTATGTATGTATGTATGTATGTATGTATGTATGTATGTATGTATGTATGTATGTATTTATGTACGTATGTATGTATGCATGTATGTACGTATGTATGCATGCATGTATGCATGTGTGTATTTCTTTATGTATGTATATATAAATATATATACATATATATATATATATATACGTGTACCTAATCGTGCGTGCGTGCGTAACTGTATGTGTGTGCGTGCGTGTGCGTGCATGCGTGTATGTCCGTCCGTCAATTCCTTGCTTCCTCACCTTTTCATTCATCCAACCGTCCGTCCGTCCATCTCTCCCTCTATATACCCCATCTTTACCCCTCTCATTCCCCTCCCTCGATCACTCCGTTTTCTTTCCACTGTATGAATGCCTTCGGCGATTACTTACACCGCCGTTGCCACCTTTAACTGAATGCACTTAATATGTTTAAATCTACCGACGAGTAGTAGCATAATTGCTTTGTTTTCATTCTCAATTATTGCTTGAATGACAGTTTCGTTGGCATTTCCCTTGGCATTAATTTCCGTCAATGCAAGCAGTCACAGTTTCACACATAGCCAACACACTGTTCTAGTTACTCACAGTCGGTGCTATTCACCAGTGGCTTAGTTGCCTCGCTTTAGTTGTACTGTCACGTTTAATCTTCATTGCTAATTATCGTTTAGAACGAGCAGTCGGGTGATTCATTGTGCGTTTTATGATCTCAGAAAGATAATTACAATTACAACACTCAACTGTGTACATGTAATAATGTTTAATGGCCCCTGTTTGTGTACTACGTCTTCTACCTTCTGTCATTTTAGATTGGTGTAGTCTTGGTATTCGTTAAGTCTTCTGCGTTTTGACGCGAATTATAACAGAAAAACAAATGCAACTTTAAACTTACACAGTATTTTATTTCTGCTGCATATAGGCACCCATGTAGATATGCAATCATTATTGCATATGTTGGCGAGTTACAATTATTATTATTATTATAAAATGCATGGGTTTGAATTCAATTAATATCGCCTGCACTATGACAATTCTTTTTAGATTTTGAGATATTCATAAATAAATATATATATATATATATATATATATATATACACAAACACACACACACACACATATATATATATGTATATATATATATATTACACATATATGCACGTGTTATAATACCCTCGTGTATTGTGCGCCAGACTAGGTTTGTTTTTTGGGGACATGTTTTGGGACAAATACATTGATTTACTAATTGATATGCGCGAGTGCATTAGCGGAATTTGCCTTCTTTTATTTATTTATTTTTTATTTGATAATTTCAACAGGCGGATTTATTCAAACGTTAATATCCTGCCATACAATCAACGATATCATGGTTCCTGAGCATTACACATAGATGGCAGTAGATCATCCTACCGACACAGAACATTTCCGAAAATGTTATATTGCGTGCGAAGAGTAGTCTACGCAAAATTACTAGACACGATGAAGACGAGCGAGGAAAGATCGAGCGCATGAAAAGCAGCAGAGGATGTTAGACTGAATAAAGATTAATATACTGAGTGAACAGATATATAATAATAATTGGGATGAGGAGCCGAGGGTTGCAGAAACCTGCAGATTGGGAAAGGTGGAGAAGTGTCTTCAAGACGGCGGAAGCGGTCCCATCCCACAAGGGATTCAGGGGAAGAAAAGGAAAAGGAAATTAAATGCAACTGCGTCAAACATAAAACGACCAAATGTCATGTGTTTATATTTGGCGACCACATCTCGTCGGTGTTCGTCTAGTCAGAGAGTCTGGTAGGCGACCTCGACGCGGGTCAACTCGATCAAGTGGAACACCGTGGCGCCGACTGTATTCCCCAGACAGTGTATCCGGCGTGATCACATCCTAATGTCCCCGCACACATCCATCGTTGGCGACGCCTCCACACAATCGCCGGCGCATTTCAATATTGACAGGGCGCTTAATTTCGATATTAATTACTAATCGTTGCCGCGGGGGAGAGGGATATTAATGGGACGTCATCGAACAGGACGGATGAAGGCAGGAGCCGTGCGACAATGGCGGATCACCCGGCGTGTTTCGCCAAATTACTAACGTGACGCCGCAGGGGAATTGCAAATACCTCGAGTGGTGATATTATAAATAAAATATACATCGATGTCGTAAAACAAATGGCAAGTCCGACGATGTCGTAAATGTGACGTATTAAAATCAGCGTGCACTGATTGTCCGTTGTGTATTTTCTTTTAATCGCAACTATTTTTAATTCTCATTACCGAAATCTCCTGTTTATTATATAAATGCGCGAGGCGTGTGATGCATTTGTGATTAAACACCCTCCGTTATGCGACTTTTATGGATGAGAGAACGTGTGATGCGTTTAGGCTATGATGTAACTAAAGTAAAACTAAAAGACCTCCGTTGTCCAGACAACATCAATAATCTTGCCTGGGCGCTAATTAATTTTGTTTGCTCAGTCGGTTGCAGAATATAGTTACAATCATTGAGTATACACCGGGTACATGCATAGTTTCCGATAGGAAGCCGTACATTTAACATCAATCTCAGTTACCGTTTAGAAATGTTGTCTTGTAGACACTGTCCTTGTCAGAATGTTAGTTTGTTCAAATCGTGCACTAAATAATAAAATACAACGGTGTTGTGTTTCACCGGTTAACGAAGGAAGTAATGGTAATTTTGAAGAGGTAAACGCGTTAGTTTTCTTTTGTGGGGGCGTAGAAAAACAGTGAAAGCTTGGTCCCGTGATGCAAGCCAACTAGGAAGAAAACGTCAACATAACCACTAGACTATTACATGAGGCTCCAAATATTCATGCCGGTGCCCCTCTCGGTTTAGCGAAATTCTTGGTATCAAAATTTAGGAAACTAGTTTTATTTTCATTTCTGCATGTAACTCCGTTCGCAATTACCCTGACTCATGTTCAATTTTCATGAGATGTGGACCCACCATGTTTTTTGTAAATCTCAGTCAACAGAAGGGGTAACTCACATTTCGCCGGGAAAAGTTTTTTTTATATGTTCATATGTAACATAATATGAGATTCAAAATCCAAGATGGCCGCCAAAGTATAATTTATCTCATTTAAATTCAATTACAATTTCATATTGTAGCAACCCGATAAGATAAATGTAGGCATGAGTGAAATGTCTTCTTGTATGTTCTCTTACACGCATGGGAATACCATTGTTGTTTTAAAAAACGTACACACATACATGCGCTAGCTCGATTATGCGTAGATATGCTGCAATAACGTGCACACCTCAATGATATGTCTTAATGGTATAACATAATTGGTATAATTATAACTCTGGAATTGTAAGCTTGGTCGCATCAAGCTCATAAGATATTGTGTCAACGTTCGACACTTATTTGTTTGCAATGTCGTTAAATAGCCAACAGCCAGTGAATCGTGGCTAAACGTTCGCGGTGTTGCAGAAGCGATATATATTACTTCAGCGATACTGGCCCTCCGACCTCGAACTGAATGGCGATGTGTCGCTATATGACATTTTCTCTTTGTCGCCGTTCACGGACAGGCGGCCGTCAAGAAAGAGTGCCAATTAGACTGTTTAAATCAGCGCGTTGCTTCATTGACTTCCGGCGGTGTTGCAGGCTTGATGATCCCCGGCAGCCATCCAGTTATCCTTGGAGTTGGCAGTTATGGCGGAAGACGCCGTGATTGGCAATATCCCGCAGTGCTATTTCTCGTTTCGCCCGCCATGGGGCGCAGCAATACAATGGCTTGCCGTCGTCTTTCGTGGGCTATATTTCTCGCGTCGGTCGTCGAAGACACTCACAAAAATGGTAATAAGACGTCATCAATCATGCGAGATTCATAACTAGACAAAGCGCTGCAGACGTTTAAGGGAGCAATAGAGTTAGACGTAATATGCACAGCGGCGTCGTTATTTCATTATGACAATTACCCTGTGGCGCTCTAACTATATCACGATCTATAACGTGCAACAACAATATATAGTAGGTCTTCGCGGTCATCGGTCGGCCACATTTCAGGATCGTGGTGCGTCAAAACACTACACCGTTTCCAATGACGCTCTTCCTTTTGTCAGCCGTCTCAATTTAACAAACAATACAATCTTTGTATACGAAACAAGTTGGTAGTTAGTCAACAAATGCCAATTATCAAATGTTCCGCATCGCGGGTACGAGCGAGAGTGACCTACACCAATACCCACAGTACGGAGACTCGACATATAGCGAGCGGACGCTGTAGACGTAATACGTTATTTATACGTTATACTCAGTAAAACCACTCTATCCTTTCCCTTACCCGGAAAGAGCATCTCGAACTAGGGATGTAATAAATTTACCGTCCCGTATACGCCCACATGAATGTACGGTATTTAGTTGATTCAACTGTACTTTTGACCACTTGTTGTCTTCGCCGGACTTGATTGTTGGAACCAGACACGATTCTAGAGTAATTCCACCAATGTGCGGTGAGCCCCGCCTGTGTCCGCCGACAGCTTGTGTTTGTAATCTCAATGTTTCGTATTCAAATTGAACGCAGTTTCGGGTTTATTATTAAGCGCGATTTTTCAGGCAGAATGTCATCAGCATATTTATTTCAATCATAAAAACTGCTAACTATAATCAAGCTAGCGTATGTATGTAAAAAATAAAGTAAAATAATGTAAAGTATAGGGAAGTTTTTATATAGCGCAGTATCCAGTCCTCAGGACTGCTCAAAGCGTTATACACTTTAGTCCCTGGCAGACCTGTTCAATTGAACACCATCTCGACTTCTCCGAGAAGCATATAGCAAAACTGAAATTAATGCGCGACGACTATTCGTACTCTAACATCCACCACTGTCTATAGTCTGGTACTTAGTCATACCACTGAGTGAACTGGAGCAACGTAGAGTGACCTTGCCCAAGGTTCGACACTGCATCACAGGATTCGAACCCGGGTTCTCTCGGTCGAGAGTCCGAAGCTCTAGCCACTGCACCACTACATATATATGTATATACGTATATATACATATATATATATATATATATATATGTGTGTGTGTGTGTGTGTGTGTGTGTGTGTGTGTGTGTGTGTGTGTGTGTGTGTGTGTGTGTGTGTGTGTGTGTATGGGTGTGTGTATGTGTGTGTATGTATGTATGTGCGTATGTATGCAAGTCTATGTGTGTGTGTGCAGGGACTATGTATATTTGTGTTTGTGTACGTGCGGGCGTCCGTCAGTGTGCGCGTGCGTCCGCGAGTGGCTCCAACAAATCTTCAACTGAAACTCCCCCTCTTGAGACCTAGAGCGCAATTAATTTCTCTCAGCATGGTGGGGTTCGTGCGCACCATCACATCACATATTGGTCTGATATGAAGCTTTGTATATCGAGCGCCACGTTCTACAACCTCTCTGACAAAAAGCAGCGCGTTAGTTTTCGAAATGGGTTCGTAACGGTTTTATGGGTTGAACCACAGTTTAGACGGACGCAAATCGATTGTTCATGATATTAATCGGATCTGTTGCCATTGTTCCGAGGTTGGGAAGACTGCCAGTCAGTCAGGATCGTTTTACGTAACTTGCTTTCACGCTAGAAACGGTTGAAATGTTCTTTATAACGACTTTAATTTAGGACATGCTTCTGGAAACCGTCTTCTCTGTCCGTGTAACGTCACTTGGACGTTAGGCATTATTACTACTGTAGTGCTGTTTCTGGATATCAACTATAAATTAGAGGTGAGAAATGAGTCATTAGATGGCAACCTGGATCAACCGCGAATTCATCATATATTTTTTTACATATAAAGTCTTTAGTTCATGTCCCGAAAATGCGTAGTTTACTCAAGCGTTGCACGTGGAACACAGTAGATGTATCCAAATTTCAAGTATCCGACAGGTGGCCTACATTTTTAAACAATAGAGACATCTCGGTTGATCCTCATCATCAAATAGAGAGGAGTCGGCTTTACGATCGGTTCTTGTCTGTTGAGTGTATGGGCTATATTATCCAAAACAACAGCAAAACACTGTATTTTGTGTGTTCGGCATGGCAGCAGCTTGCCTGTTTCTGATCACCTCTTGTAAAAGATAAGTTTTTATATAGCGCAGTATCCAGTCCTTACTCAAAGCGCATTACACTAAACTTAAAGTATGGGATTTTATGCAGCATATACAATAGTCATAACTGTCTGCTGATTTGCAGACAACAGGTAACCATATTTTGGTACAGTATAGTATACTTCGATAAAAAAATCATCAGTTCAACAGTGAACACAGGTATCATAATTTACCGTCACCTATCATCATTTTAAATCACTGTTCATTGTGATAATATCAAGACGTGATCTCCATAAAAACTTCATGTCAATAACGTTGCCGCAAGGTCACATAATTTTTATGTTTCTTCTGGCATGGGACAATTATCATGGACAAGTCTTGAGCTTTTTTGACGTGCCGGCAAAGTGCTCAAATAATTGGTTGTAGTGAGTCTTGGCATCCTCGCGAACCTGGGACTGCTGAATGCATCAGTGCCTTGGCATGTCTAAAACGTGTAGACCTCTTGCAGGCACACATATGCGCGCACACGTACATACGCACACACGCGCGCATACACACACAAACACAAATGCACACATACAAACACACCAAACACACACACACACACACACACACACACACACACACACACACACACACACACACACACACACACACACACACACACACACACAAACAAACAAAATCTGAAGACGTGAATTATGACAGGTTAACGCATCATTTAATAAATAACACATTAGAAGGTGGTAATTATGGAGTTTTTCTGGATTTGCTCTATGATATTGTTATACCCACATTGAAGATACAAGAAAACAGCATGTGAAACTATATGTAACTAATACAGTGACCTTTGGTGTAGCGTGTAGGTGACGCCTGGGGTAGTGTAGTGCAGCCACTATCTCTTGCTCGAAAGGTTGATTCTCGGTGGCAACACTTGAAGAGACATATATAACACGAGTGTCGTCACCGTTGTCTGCATTGTGTAAATTTACTACAAGTATATACCCGTTTCTGTGTATTTTGGAGAACGAGAGGGAGAGAAAAAATAAATTGACGGAGGGTACAGGGAGGGAGGGATGGCAGCAGGGATGGATGGAGGGAGGGAGGGAGGGAGGGAGGGAGGGAGGGAGGGAGGGAGGGAGGGAGGGAGGGAGGGAGGGAGGGAGGGAGGGAGGGAGGGAGGGAGGGAGGGAGGGACAGAGGGAGGGAGGGAGGGAGAGACGGACGGACGGACGGAGGAACGGACGGACGGACGTAGAGTGTGTGTGTGTGGGGGGGGGTTGTGTGCGGGTGTCCGGACGTGCTGACATGCGGGCGTGAGCGGTCGATACATTTCTTCACACTTGTATATTATAATAAGAATCGTAATAAATATTATTGAATATATTCATATGAAAAAGTCTAGCGAGACGTAAACTACGGCAATACGATATGGTCGTATGTATGGTCGTATATGTAATGCTACATAACTGCGGCAGCTGGGCGGTGCCAGCCACGATACTTCAAAACCTGGATGCCTGCCACAGACGCTACCTGGGCTCGATACTGAGAATGCGGTAGCCAAACGGGATGATTTCAAACGAAGATCTGTACGCGCGATGTGACACAGAACCGCTGTCACAGCGAGTACGGAGAATGCGGAAGTCTATGTTCGGCCTCGTGTTACGCATAGCCGAAGACAGCTCTGCACAACTGGCCTTGCAGTTTGCCGTTGTCGCGTCATGCCGGTACAGAGGCCAAGTCGGCAAGCACACCACCAACCTGGTAGACCTACTGCGCTCGGACCTCATAGTGACGGGCGTCAGGCTGAGGTCGCACAATGACATCAAAACTCTGAGAGACCTGGCGGATGATCGCACGGGATGGAGGAAACTTTGGGGGAACTGATTGCGACATTAAGATGTCCCGAAGGAACAGTACATCACCGTCATTATCAATACAACATAATAAATAGCGTAGGTCTACAAGTCACACCGCTCTCCGGATACACACGTCTCTTTCGCTTCGCCACGCTCTCAGCATGTCACGCAAACGGAACGCTGCAGGAACACTGCAACAGTGTCTCGGTTGAGTAAACCCGGTTTCCGCCGCGAATCTGTTCGCGTGCAGCCATTATGTATCGTCAACATTCAGACGGAACAGCTAATCGATCGCTAATGCTCGACGTTTCATCGCCTAAATGCAAAATGGTTTTGACGGAATTACCAGCAACAGTGGACAACAGGCACTGATCGATAGGCAGTACGTGTTAGAAGTTCTTGAAATAGAGAATTGCTGCTAAACGTTCATTGTTCCAGCAATACACTTAAGCGATGCGTATTGTTGTTAGGGTATTCGGCGTTAATTAAGACCTAAGTTTCCCATCGGTTATGATCGCTATTAATGCTGACGCTGCCTTGAAGACAACAGTAGCTGACTGTAGATACATTGCGATATATCTATGTAACTGCTATTGCTCTTTGTATCTCTCCATTTTATTTCACACATCCGCCAGCAGGAACGCACGCACATGTGCAAGCACACATACACAGTATGCACGAAAACAAGGTCGCACGCACACGCACACACATCACACACAAATATATTCCTGTAGTAAGATGTCACATTGCAGTAAGAAAGACACCCTAAGACGGAGAAGGGTCGACGCAACGACGCAACCAACCCTCCTTAGCAACAAGCTTGATCGCTTGGGGGTCTGTGGTTGCATTACTTAGAATTCTTACATACGTGCACATATACATACATACATATATACATACGCACGCACTCACACACAAAAATACACACACACACACACACACGTACGCACGCACACACACGCACATACATACATACATACATACATACAAACTTACATACATACATATATACATACACACACATACCTACATGCATACACGCATACACGCATACACGCATACACGCATACACACATACATACATAAATACATACATTCGCCCGCACACCCAATCACGCATGCACGCTTGCATACTGTCAGCAAGTACTGCACGTATCGCATAATCTTAATGATGTATGCGCGTGTGTGTGCATGAGTGCATGCGTGTGTGTTGTTGTGTGCGTGAATGGTGTGTCGACATCCGAGCTAAGTGACAGTTTCTGCGTAACGACTGGAGAATCGAGAACAGCATCTATGTGGAATTCACCATCAATAAGACTGCGCTACTAATTCCAAAATAGTCCTGTTTGTAACGGAACACACTTCATTCTCTCCCACGCAATCCCTGTGAGAATATATCTCGCACAAGCCATTAATCTCATTAAAAAAATACACATTCCCACGATTAAACTAAGAATTCAAGTAGGTGATATGATACCGTAGCATCTTGTGCATTCCATAGACGGACCATGTCGCAAACGAAGCACTCCGCAACGAAAGTATCCTTCAACAGTAAGAATAGAAACGCTGAGATACTGTGGCTATGAAACAAAATCAAATTATCTGGAAAATACGTCCTCTAAGGTACATTGAGAGGCGTAAGAATAAGGATAGACAGATAATGGCTTAGACGGATAATATGAGAGAATACACATGGCAGAAACGGACACCCCATGGTTGCGATTCATTGTGAAATCATTATCAGAGGTGCGCAATGAACACCACATTTACAGGCTTGGCGAGGAGAGGTGTTGATTCTAGCCAGACCCCATCGGGCTTGTGTGACGTGATTTTCGCACAGCCGCATCGATCTGCAAAGCAGTTGAAACAGTCATCTCATTATCGCAACTAACAAAAATGTCCGTCCTCCAGGTGGGACTACAAACACACTGACGCAGCCGACGGCTTCCCGATGTATTCATACGTGTTTTCTATGATTGTTGCAAGTTATGTATAATTGCTAGATTTTGAAAATATGAACCAACACATGATTGTTTTGAGAGATTTCCTCAATTCGAATTGTTATTGTTATTATAATTTTTGGGAAGCAAAGAGGTTCTAGTATCTAGGTCTAAAATACTGTCAACATAACTTTTACGATTTGTATGTGGTTTCCGTTGGAACAGGATGACATATTTCGATTTTTACACCCAAGTTTACTAAGACATGCAACTAATTTAGGTACAGAATGACTACTTATGGATAAAATGTAAACATTTGACAACTGAAATAAAATATTTCATAGTATAGGCTGATGTCATAGTAAACATTTTGACACGATGTCGTAGTAAACACATTTTATTTCTCCAGGACGTTGTGGCCAGACTTACAATAATGTCGTAGATGTAATGACATTTTTGTGACACCATTCATATGGTCTATCTGCATCATGTTTTCGTTTAAACTCGGGAATTAACAGTTTTTGAAAAAAATGGTTGTCATGGTAAACATTTCTTAAACATGACGCCACGTTTTTGGACATTTTACATATATGTATTCTTGCGCATTTACGTCCCAATCTAGCCAAAACGGTGCTTGATTTGGATACATGTTTATTGGCAGACACATTAAGCACTCGTATAATGTTATTAACATATCCCTTCTTTTTGACTAACTACTGCAAAGTTGGATATGGCAGCGTTTTGCAGACATTCCATAAGTATGCACATTATAAAAATATTGCAAGTAATACTATGATTTGCTCTGACATTAATCTCGAGTGTTTGTTCTACGGATAGGAATAGTTGAAAGTAAATTTTTTTTAGGGATATATTTTTTAACTTCACTGCCACTTTGAAAATGGTGCTGCGGATATAAATCTTAAATTATAGCCCAAATACATAGGTAATCACACATACTCAACCTCGGATTATTGATATATATTCACATAACTATTAATTGTGAACAAAAATGTGATGGTATGCGTTTCAGAACGTTTGAAAGTGCGAAGATACCCTATTTTTGCATTGGAACATCTTTAGAAATTCTAGCTCATAACGTCCCCATCTGTTCCGTGAATGGTTCATGTAACCTGGATAGTCGTTAATATTCACTTAATGTTGCGAATAATCATTTACCCACTGACAATAAACCGTTAACCGTAAAGAACGCGTTGCCTTGGGGTCGTATATGAATTCCTGAACGTTTGTCACCAGAGATACAATATCATTAATCGCGCATACATGCATACATGCGTACACGCGTACACGCGTACACGCGTACTTGCGTACATGCGTACATGCTTACATGCTTACATGCGTACATGTGTATATACATACATACGTACATACATACATACATACATACATACATACATACACACATACATACGACACAGCTGCTTCTCAGACGATTCAATATAGATACGGCACAATCTTCAACAAGGTGTAATGGCACAAGGTAATGTTCAACATAAAGTTGTCGGCTTCAGGGCATTACCGCGAATGTGATTACATAAACCGCCTTTGCGGTGGCATATGAGGAGGTGTAAAACGCAGCTGGTGACACGTGAAGAAAGAGACACTTTTCACGACGGCGCAAGACGTTTGTGCATGGAGTATTTCCCAGACAGAGTCAGCTGTGCAGAAACTATTGGGGGGCATGAAGACTGTGGTGAATGAAGGGTCAGCAAAACCATCCTGCGGATATGAAGAGTCCAAGGCTCAATGAGGACTGACACTGTGATGCTACTCGTCTATTCCATAGTCCTATTACATAGTACATCGTTAAGACGTCGGGATTGAATCACGACTTTCTTCCTACATGACCAGGCTATACCATGAGGAAAACAAAAAGGAACAAAAAGTAACCATATACGAAACAGCAAAAGACAAATAAGTTTACACACTGGCAACTGAGTAAACAATAACTCAACAATCTCAGAAATCAGCAGAGGTAATGCGTTAATTATAGAAAAACAGATGACGAGATTATTATTGGAAAGTGTTGTCGCAATGAAATGATATGGCAAGAACATGAACATAGGTTTGATCACCGAGTTCGAAGTTGGATAGGATATTTTGGCCACATTATTACCACAATTATACGGCAGATCACAGCAAGCATGTAAGCACATATGTATATGTACGCACGTGCTAGGATCGTTCCTCACCTGTACCGATCATTTATAGGCCGATTGGGTGTTTTACGTTATCCACTTTCAACGTCATTCAAACTAGCTGTACTCCTTTTGTGATACAAGAAATGACATGACCATTGCAAACAATTTCTTCTATTGAATTGGTTAATTTATAATAAAAATGGTTACATTGATAACATATTGCCAGGATTAGCAACATGTGTATTATAAGTTATTCGAGAGTATAATTATGTTATCGCTGGAATTAATCATGAGTGTATATATATATATATATATATATGTGAATTCAGTGTATTTCAATAAATGCTACATTAGGTAGTGAATGATCGACCACATGTTCAGGATATGTTATATTTGAAGATATATTCTAACAAATCAATCAAAAAGGTTTATATTTGTATGTGTTCTACGTTACTATTTCAAGTATATGTCCGCTAACTTTGACCTGTGTGTTGATTCCTTGTGTGGTGTTTGTCATTAATTTGGTCTTTTCGGCGTTGATCTCCATGGCGTATGCTATAGAGGTTTTGTCAACGTATTCCACCAAGTTGACTAGTTTTTGTTCTTCTGTTGCTAGGCTGTCGATATCATCAGCGAAGCGAAGGTTGGTGATTACCCTGCCTCCAGTGCTGATAGTGCCTTGATGGTTTTCCAAGACTTCATTCATGATCCTTTCCAGAAAAAAATTGAAGACGGTGGGTGATAGAAGGCATCCTTGTCAAACTCCCAGAATTGTTCGAAACCAGTCTGCTATGCTGCCATTGAAGATGACTGCACTGGTGGCCTTATCATATATTCAATGGTTCTGACAAGATTGCAACCAATGTTGTACTTCTTCATGGTCGCCCATACGGCCGCATGCCTTACCCCATCAAAGGCCTTCTTAAAGTCTATGAAGACGTAGTACAGGCTTTGCTGGTGTTAAAGATGTTTCTCACAAAGGATTCTAAGGTTGAAGATATGTTCACTGGTGCTCCTTCCCATTCGAAAACCCGCCTGTTCTTCTGCGATGATCTTTTCTGCCTGGGGTTTCAGTCTGTTTATTTTGCTCGGGTGACTAATAAAGCTGATTGTTCTATGATTTTGGCACAGCTGTAGGTTGCCTTTCTTTGGAAACGTGATAATCAGTGACTGGGTCCATGGGATGGGCCATTCTCCTGTCTGCCAGATTTTGTTGCTTGAACCAGTTCTGTTGGTTTATTGTCAATTCCAGCTGACTTTCCTTTTTTCAGCGATTTCACTGCAGCTCCCACTTCCTCAGGAAGAATGGGGTAGTGGTCCTCTTCGGTGGTCTGTGGACAATTTAGTACCGCTAGGTATCCGTTGGTCTTGTAGTTGTACAGTTCTGAGCAGTATTCTGTCCTTCGGTTAAAAGTATGTTGTTCTTCTGTAAGGCATTTCCTTGATTTGTTTTGGATGGTGGTGGTTATCCCTTTCTTCACTGATGTCAGGTCTTTCACAACTTGGTAGGCATTCTTGCTGTTGTTCTTGCTCAGACTGTCTTCAATTTTGCAACATTGTTCTGCTATCCACTCATCTTTTGCTCTTCTCATATCTTGCCTGATCTTCCTGTTGACTTCTCTATATTTTGCTGCTCCTTCAAAATCACATTTGCTCTTGCTCAATTCTCTTCCTTTGTCACACAGATCAAAGATGTCTGCTGTGACCCACGGTTTCTTTGTCCGACGATGATTTCGCTAGCTGCGTCTGTCGCTATATTGTTGAAGGTGTTGGTTAGCAAGTTCAGGTCAGTGTCTTTGTCATCCAGGATGGTAAGAGGAGCAAATTTCCCACCTATCATTACTATGAATGCTTCTGCTGCATCAGGATCCTTAATTTTCTTGATATCAAATTTGATTCTTGTGTGTTTTGGCTTACTGACCCTCTTCAGGTGAATGTGGAAGGTTGTCATCAACAAGTCATGCTCGCTTCCGACATCTGCTCCTGGAAAGCTTGGTCCTGGTAATGTTCACGCCTGTACGAAAGCGCCATTTCACCAAGGTGTTGTCGATCTGACTGTGGTGTTTTCCGTCTGGGTTATGCCAGGTCCATCTTCTGGATGCTTTGTGTGGACCAAATGTGTTAGCCAGTATTAGTTCATTGTATGTTGCATACTCAAGGAGCCTGAGTCCTCTCTCATTTGTTTCAGCATTGCAGGAATGTCCGCCAGTGTCTTGCCAGTTGGTTTGTGGATCCTCTCCCACTTTTGCATTCCAATCTCCTAGTACGTTTAGACAGTCTTTCTTTGGTGTTTCCTCAATGATATATTGCAGTTGGCCAGAGGAATCTTCCACCTCACTGTCGTCGTAGTCAGACGTTGGGACGTAAACTTGTATGACTGTGATGTTGAAGGGAGTTGGCCTCAGGTGGATGGTGATGAGCTTGCTGGAGACCGGGCGACTACCCATGACGGTGTTCACGATGTTTTTGTATACAAGAAACCCAACGCCATGTTCGCGTTTGTCCTTATTGCCACTGAAGTAGACCTTATGACCTTCTTCGGTTGATGTTTCACCAACGTTTTTCCAACGCATCTCAGAGAGTCCAAGCAGTTTCCATCGGTATCTCTCCACCTCATGCAGTTTCCCTGCAGCTCTCAGTATCATGACGTTCCATAGACCGATGGTGATATTGTCTCTTCCACGGATCTTCTTGATAGGGGGCACCAGTAGCTTATTTATCACCTCCGTCCCGGTGTATGGCGGAAGGCGCGGTCCTTGTTGACTCGGGCTGCGACCAATCCATTGTGTGATTTTACCTGGTTTTCATGATCATGGTGTGTCTTGGGCAGATTTACAACCTAGCGGAGCCCACCCCTCTCCAGGCTGGTTGACCATAGCCGATATCCACCAGAAGATGTGGCTCGCCTTGATCCCGAACACGTGACCGTTGAACTCTACATGGAGCCCTTCCGCCCTGGCCGTTGACTTCGTTGTGGAAGACATTCGCCTTGTGATTTCGTGCTAGCATCACTGTACATTACCTACCCATAGGTGGTAGACTTGTGAGGGCGGGAGCGTCTTATTCCATCCCGTACAGGTCCATTGGACCTGTCCACTGCTCAGCGCATATGGTTTCGAAATTTTAGTTTTCCTTCTCCTAAACCCACTGCCTGCCAAGGCTAATGAGCTCGGTCTACCCAGATTTGGATTCAGAGTTGTTCTTCTCCTAGATCCCTAGCGTAGTAGCCGTAAGGTACCCAGGAACAGTGGTGTACCACAAGGAGGTCATGCTAGAGTCTTGCTTTGGAGAGGCTATGTACAAGCAGGGGAGGCTTGCGCACTCGTGTCACTTTTCACTCCTGTTAGGGGGCTAGCTGGCGGTCGCAGCTGAAAGCGAGAGTGTGAAGCGAATGCACAACAAACTACTCACTACACTTCGACACTAGACACATCACACAGGCCTGTGTTAACACCACACCTAATTTTACTATTTCACCAAGATATTTAAGTACTTCCACAAATGCGCTAGATGTCATTATAAATGTTAACTAATATAATAAACGATGTAGTCGTGTCACTGTAAAGAATCGAAGGAACATACTACCGGTATTCAAGTACGCATATTTACTTGATAATACATGTTATTTTGACATGTATGATATATTTTGCATCGAGGTTTCACGTTTAAATTCGAAACCATACGTCCAAAATCAATAAATGTAAGTTGTACGATGTATACATTTTGTCGATTCTGTGCATAAAGCGTATGCTTGCAAATCAGCAAGGTGTGTACTATATTTATCCAACTACATCATTGGTTGAAATCACGGGTATAGCTTCCCTTTAGTTACATTTAGTACGACAAGGTGGTAGATAACGTAGGACACATTGCATAAATTGACAAACAAATTCATAGTTTGATTGGCTATTGCAGAAAACCAAGGGTAGACTGGATGAGAAGAATTACTGTTCCAAGAACCTCAACATATCTATATTCGTAACAAACTACAATGTTGTTATTATATTGACTTTATATTTTTTCCCATTTCTAAATCGGACTGGGGACATTTTCGGTAGTACCAACCATATACGCAAATTCAGTTATAGTTAGTTTCTTTGTGGCCATTATCAAAAGAAACCGGTATGCTGGTTAACAGGCCAAGACAGTTGACAGGTGATTCCGAAATAACGAAAATAGGACTGTGTACTTATGTCTGGCAATTGTTAATTGGCTTAATGGAGAAGACCTGTCATCGTGTTAAGAAGAGCTTGAAGACGTTCGTCCCGTTCGTTACTGAGAGTTGTGAACAAAGCTTCCATCAATCAGGGCTACAAAGTGTCATTCAACTCACAGGTTAATTAGTCTGTAAGGTTTCTGTCACTGCTTCCTATAGATGGCGTGGCGACATGCACTCATGGGCTCCGTGAATGTTTTAGTATTTGTTGGTGTTTGCTGTACGCTCATACAGCTGAGGTTGATATAAAGAACTCGTGATGTGCTGTTCGAACAGCAGATATGTACATTTACACGAATGTGTCGTGTTACTCAAGACATATGCCGTATTTTGTTCGCTAATGTATACGAAGACTGAGATCGAGGTCACAATGGCGGAAGTGGTTTCTCGGTGTAAACAGCAAGCGGTGGTGTCTGAATATAAACAATACGTGTTAGCGTACGACCGCGCTTCTTTACTGCACTGGACAACAGACAGACAGACAGTATTTATTTTGACCATCATAAGGACATAAACTACAATATAAAATTCATTGTAAGGTCAGGGAGGCTCCCATTAAGACAATTATATGCCGCTATCACTACTGATGTAACATAATTATATGATTATCACGTGATCAACTATATATGCATACATATATGTGTAAACATAGTATGTTTAGCATAGTACATTATAGTATAGTATAATACATAAATTTGCAAATGCAGTCATGTCTAGTTTAAGAATGACAGATGTAACAGTTAGAAATATGACAACATGATTCATAGTTCTTGATAAAGTAATTTTTTGTATAAGTAGAAAAACTATATAAACTATGTGTATAAATTGTATCAAGGATGATGCTTGGAGTATTGTTAAAAGTTTGTATAATGTTGTGTCTGATGTACTTTTTTGCATATTGATGATTAACTCTGGGAATAAATAAGTTGTTTTTAACACGTGTGTTGTATTGGTGAATTGCAAAGTTATATGTGTATGGTATACGACTGAAATATTCTGGTATAACCTTATTGATCAATTTGTAATAAAATTTGAGCTGTTGGAGTCTATATATGTCATCCAGCTTAAGAAATTTACATTCTTTGAAGATGGTATTTGTGTGAAAATTGTATTTACTTGAAGTAACTATTCGCACTGCTTTCTTTTGAAGTTTAAAAATGCGATCATCAACCAGCTATCTCTGCTGTGTGGACATAGGTGGTAGATGACGCTGTTATCTACCACCGGAGATTAGGAGAACTTGCAAAGGAAGGAAATGCTGTTTTCGACGGAGAAGAGGCAAGCGTGGGGGAATCAGGCACCGCGCCAATAGAAGGAAACACAAGCCAGCTCTACCTACCGTCTTACTCGCCAATGTACGCCCTATTGCCAAAAAAGACGACGAATTACATTATTTCGTCACTTCAAGCGTGAGAACAGAGAATGTTGCGTACTCTGTTTCACTAAAAGTGGCTTCACTCAAAACTATCGGACGAATGTATTAACAACAATAACAATAATCTTTATTGATACATAATGTTAAGTATATCACAGATGTAGCAGTAATATGAAACATGTATACATTACGTATCAAATGGAACGAAGCAACACATTGCTTGTGTTCCTTATTCATGTCATATATGCAATGAAATCTATGATTCGTGTAAAAAAAATAAAAAAAAATAAAAAAAATAAAAAAAAAACTTGAACTGCCAGGCTTTAGACTGTACCGATGCGATAGGACTGAGTTGTCGGGAAAATAACGTTGGTGTACATATGTTGCTGTTAAGTCAAAGACTTGCTCTGAACATCTGGAAATTATGGATGCCCAGTGTAGCCCACATTACCTGCGGAGAGAATTCGGATGTGTTGTATTTGTAAGTGTATACGTGCCTCCTAGCGCAGATGCAAAGAATAACTGATCGACTTTGCTGACGGTATCTCCGATCAAAACCCTAATGTCCCAATCACAATCTTAGGAGACTTTAATTACTGCAACCAACCAGATAATCAGGCTTCTATCAATATATTACTTTCCCTACTCGCGAAGAAATAACACTAGATCAATTGCATTGCAATATCAAGAGTGCCTTCACAGTTCACGCGAAGCCAGCACTTGGGAATTCAGATCACATCATAGTGCACGTGCTACCTGTGTACAGGCAGAAACTGAAGAAAACGAAGCCCAGTGTGAAAACTACAACCGCATTAACAGAGGAAGGCACGGAAAGCTTGCGCGGTGCGCTGTAATGCGCGGACTGGAGTATGTTTCAGGAGGCATGTCCCGACATCGACACACTGACTGACACAGTCACATGCTGAATTAATTTTATTGCAGATCTGTTCGCGGAAAACAAGACCAGGACAGTGTACCCAAACAGTAAACCGTGGGTCACAAAAGAGGTGTCATAAATATTCAAACAAAAGCACGCACAGCTGAAAGTCCAAGATAAAGAGAAAGTGAAAGAACTTCAGAAATAATTAGACAAGGCAGCAAAAGAAGCGAACAGTGAGTACAAATAGAAGAAAGACAAATCCTTTGAGACAGGGAACGCACGTGAAACCTGGCGTTGCTTGAACACTATTTCAGGAAGAGGAACTGCAGGAAACAACGTGAACACCAACAGTGACATCTCAGTGGATTATTTCAATTCTTTCTATTGCCGTTTTGACGTGGAAGATAACATTCTATCTGAACGGAGGGGTGTACCAACATCAACGCGCGATAAACCGTTCCACGTGTCCGGAGGCGACGTCGAAAAGAAAATGCGGCAGATCAAACTGACCAAAGCCAAACTAACTCTCAGAGTACCGAGAACATGTGCAGTCGAACTCGCACAGATTTTCTGCATTATCTTCAACCTATCCCTTCGAGATTGCCGCATTCCTGCATTGTGGAATGCAGCAAAGATCGTGCCAGTACCGAAAAAGAAAAACTGAATGACTAACGCCCTCAACACTGACACCAATTATAATGAAAACTTTCGAAATATTCGTTCTTGACCACCTCAGCCATGAACTCTCTGGCGTGTCCGACTCAATGGAATTTGCGTACCGAATAAACCGAAGTGTAGAGGATGCACTTCTCACCGTGTAACTTTCGGTTCTGGAACACCTGCAGACACCTGGGAGGTATGCAAGGAATCCTGTTTCTGGAGTTCACTTCGGCGTTCAACACCAAACGCCCATCAGTGCTACATGACAAACTTAGCAACACACCACTGAATGCGTTCACTCGACAGTGGATCCTTGACTTTTTTTGTGGATCGTCAGCAGTACGTCGCCATTGGGAATCACCGATCCAGCATGCTGCCCCTGAACATCGGCGCGCCTCATGGAGCGGTTCTCTCGCAGACTCTCTTCTCCATCTACACGAGCGATTGTACTGCAACAGCTGAAACATGCCTCCTGAAATACGCAGATGATACTGCGTGCGTAGACTTGATCTCCAGTGAAGACAAAGCAGCCTAAAGAAATGAAATTTTACAGCTTGTGACTTGATGCAACAACAACCATTTGATACAGAACGCCAAGAAAACAAAAGAGATGGTGATTAATTTCAAGAGAAAGGCTGCACTGCTACAACAGTGAAGATCAATGAGGAAGAAGTTGAAATTGTTCGGTCATTCCAATACTTGAGTGTTACCATGCGAGATGATCTAATTTGCCGAATACGTGAACAGCTGTGCTAAGCGATGCAACCAGAGACTGTATCAACTTGGGATGCTGCGAAGTTTCCAGATCGACAGACCTATACTGGGTCTCTTCTACAGGTCAACTGTAGAAAGCATCCTGAAATTCTGCGCCGCGATGTGGTGCCCATGCATGAAAGCCAGTGACAGAAGGATCCTTGGAAGAATTGTGAAAAGAGCCTAGAAAATTGTAGGCAAAAGCCTAACATCGGTGGACGATATCTGCGCTGGAATTGTCCTGGCTAAAGCAAAATAAGTTATGAATGACAAAGATCACCCATTGTTCAAGTGTTTCAAGTTCCTGCCATCGGGAAGGCGACTACGTGCTTACAAGGCAAGGACAAGCCGAATTAAGTGTTCCTTTGAGCTAACGGCCATAGCAGCCATTCACAACCATTAACTCTTGAGATAATCGGACTGAGACAATATTAAATAAATTATAATTTGTGTATATGATGTTTTGTATCGAATTGCCAATTAAATGTATACCAAATTCCATATAAAGGCATACTAAACTATCTTATTTTATGTTAGTGTCAATTGTTTCGCTTTTGCTTAATCTATTTTTATGGTTATGAATTACATCGGGGGTTATAACATATAATCTCAGAAAGGACATACACGTACTTTTGTCAAAGTGTATGCGTTATCCGTTAACTTAACAATACGTTACTAACAGAATTACAATTTCTCGCGATCTAACATGGCATAATCATGTGGAGATTTTTATGAACAAATCTGGTAAAAGATAATACATGCAATTAAATAAATTAAAATTAAGAGTATTAATAAAGGTGATATATCGGATCCCTGCTGTTTTTTACGTGAACGAAATACGAAACTAAGCATAAACAAATGAAATCATCTGCTATCTAATAACAATGTGTACTACTTGCCAATAAACCGGACCAATTTATATCGAAAGCATTTAACATCGTAGGAAGTGCACAAATGTCATAAAGACAGAGGAACAATGTCGATTATTTGACAATTGCGTGAAATTTAAAAGCATCCATTTCTAGACTGTATACTGTGAATCGAACTCAACTGAGTTGCTAGTAGCAATTTGTTATATATGTTTATGCTACGAACGCGAAGTAGAAGCATAAATATATTCTAGAATGTAGATACGTAAACGCAAATACGGGTGTGTCTGTATCCATCTCCATATCCGACTGTCACTGCCATCTCGCTGAGAATGCATAAAAAAAAACGAAATTTGTTAGTGATCGAGGAATCAAGACATATTTACTGGTCGGCGTATCAAATTGCATTTGTGTGATAGATGCTGCGATTTAACCGCCGTCGGTGTTTTCGACTTCTGCAATGAATACCGCATTTGTATTGGACAAAGTAATTTATTATAAATTAGCATTTTGCAGGCAATGAAACAGAGTATAACACACGGATGTGACGCTTACTGTATCTCGAAGCGACTGTCAATTCAAAGTATCGGCACATGTGGGTGTCTCGTGTTTGAGATGCTGCCAATTACTTGTCTCCGAAATGGAGACGACCCACGGAATCGTTTGGTGGTTTGTAGGGCACGTCGTTGGGCGTATGGGAACGAGAGAGCGGGTGTATGTCCATGCGCTTGTCAGTGACTGCGTGCTGTAGTTGGTTCAGTTACGACTGGTGAAGTCGTTAATTAACATATACCGTCTATAATCTGCAGTAGACCTCGGTAATAAACATAAAAGAAGTCAGCCACGACACTGCTGTCGCCACTGCCTACTCGGCGCCACTCACGCGCCCGACTGGGCACCGCCTCCGACAACTGGTGGGATCAGTGTGTCATATTTGACAATTACGTGTCGGGGTGACCAATGAAATATTAATAGGAATAAAAAGTAGCAAATAATATCCTGTATTGTAATATACGTATTCAGCTACATATTAAAAAGAAAGTTTCCCTAATTGCCTTATCAGCAACCGGGATAAAATAAAAACTACAATTTAGAATGCTCCTGTTTGAAATGTACCGAGTTAGGAGCGTCAGCAACTTATGCTGGAAAACTGTTTTATAGATATATAGTTCTAGGTAAAAAGCAATCAAGAGAGGTCGAGATTTGCCTGAATTTTAAGGTACCGTTAGCACGTGCTCTGGATGATGCCGGTATCATATATATATATATATATATATACATATATATATATATATATGTATCATTATATATATATAATTAAAATTATGCCATATAAAGCTGTTAACAAGCTAACGTTAATAGACATTGACAAAAATATATATATATATATTCTTGTCAATGTCTAATAACGTTAGATTGTTAACAGCCATATAAAACTGTTAACAATCTAGCGTTATTAGACATTGACAAGAATATATAATATATATATATATATGGCATAATTTTAATTATATATATATATATATAATTATACATATATGATACCGGCATCATCCAGAGCACGTGCTAACGGTACCTTAAAATTCAGGCAAATATCGACCTCTCTTGATTGTTTTAAATATATATATATATATATACATATATATATATTCTTGTCAATGTCTAATAACGCTAGATTGTTAACAGTTTTATATGGCATAACTAAGTGTAGCCAGGGTTTGCAGTTTCTTCCGAGGGGCGGCTTCATCCGCGGTTTTTTCCAGTTTCTTCCGTCCCGGAAGAAATAGTTTCTTCCAATTTCTTCCGGAGGAAAGTGCATCTAACTAATACATACTTGTGAATCATCATAAGCTAGTGATATTCTAACTCAACAGCACATCATAAGTAAGACTTCTTCTTATTTCAGGCAAATATGGGCGATCTATGTACTAAGTTGTTCACTTATTGTAGTAAATTTCAGTGCCGGTAGAATACAGTTCTTTATAATAAATTAGTTTAACGTGTCACTTATGGCTTCTTACGTCAGGCAGTCCAGCCTGTCTTGCTGTTCCCACATAGTAGAAGATTAAATGGCTTCGCTAAAAGCCACCACAGAGCCACCTGCAAGGCACTGAAAGTTGGTAAATCGGCGGTAGAGTCTGCGCGCGCAATACATAGCGGAAGGGGATGCGGAAGTAATTTGGACATGAGCGCGCAGGTGGGACAGGAAGAGAAGCAGTAATTATTTGCGCGTTTTCAATCACGTGTCCGTCCACATTTTAAACTAACTGTGCGTGCAGTTAAGGTATAAAAACACACAATTAATAAATCGTTTCACCACATGGGGTAAGACCACATTAAGGATCCGTCAGCCATTACTGAAAGAGTGCCCTTGAAAATACCGTTTTGGTGTGATGTGTGAATTTTGTTCGAGCATTTTGACGTGGCACATGTTGGTCCAGTGAATACTGAATATACTATTATTTTAGATCCTTCACGAGATACATAACAATCAATATACTCTAGTCGCTCGCGTATTCGCACAGTAGCTATTTTGCAGAACGCACCAATATTTCAAAATCCGTCACCAGATTTGGGCGAAATTGAGGGGTGTCAGGTTTGAGTGGATTTTTCTGAAAAATGAGGTATGATAATTTCACGAGTTTTCCAGAGCTCTTGTGTCAATGGAGGTTAAATATGGGGTGAAAATGTCAAGAAAATCGTAAGACAAATTTTGCAGGAAATGAAGGAAACGTTATAATGGCCGCCAATGTAAATTTTAAATGTGGTCTTACCCGAAATTAAAAATTCGGCCCGTTTTATCACAAAAACGGCCAAAATGTGATTAGAGCAACGAGTGATGGTTTTTCGACTGCATTTGGAAGCTAATGTAGACCAGAATACCATGCAGCTATTGCATACTGTTAGTGTTACGTCGAAAAGAGGTTTTAAAAGTAATTAATAAGCCTGTTATTAGGTGACATGCATGGAAAATATAATGATAATTTAGGTGGTGTGAAGGTTAAAAACTACATTCCCAGAATGTTCTGTGATACTGAGTACCACGAAAGCTTGTGTAAAAAGTGCATATATGTCAGGGCGTGGAGATGCTTTTAAATATGCATCATGAGCGACAATAATGACATATTTCCAGTAAGATGATTTTTTCCATATCATTTATATTTCTGTAAGCGACATCTATAAATGCGTGTTTCTTAACTCCATTACTAAAGTGGTTCTCCTGTTCCAACATGTCCTTCTTAAATATGTAGCACTTGTATATATCATACTTGGATTGCACAATAAGCAATAATGGGCAAGCAGGCAACATTTTGATTCCACCCTCCCCCCAACGCAGCCCCAATTTTAGTGAAAAGTTGGCCATCATAGGAAGCAGCTTGTCCACACACGTCTACCAATCAGGCATCTAGCACCTGTGTTTTACAGCAACACCCATACACTAACTGAGACAACAAGAACAATTGAGAAGCTGCATAAATATATCCCGAATGTGACTGAGATTATCATAGCAGTATGTGACTCTCCAAATATGCAACGACCGCAATGATCCGAATTTTAGCCATAAAAATAAAACTGGTCACCTAACAGAAGTGCCATATGTTGAAATTGTGTACATGGACTGGCATGCTATCATTGTTGACGGTCTTGCATTTATTAACTGTAATATAACCGAATTATACCGAAGTTTGCACAAAGCAAGGCAGCTTAAACTAATCGTAGACTTATGTCAACTACTTTGACAAGAAGCTGCTTTTTCACTGGTATTTTGTAAGTCATATCCGTATATTTAATTTATTTGTTGGTACCCTTGTAAGAATTTTTTGATGTTTGAATAAAACATGATTAGGACAATGGACTCGTTTGTGTACTTGCAGAGATATTGGATGCCACAACTGTCAGCAATCTTTATGACGTTTCTTGGATGCCCCTGTCAAACGTTTGTTTCTTTCTGAAATTATTTATTTTGCCAGCTGTATCTCTTGTTTCCAATAATGTGTGAACATCAGCGAAATATGTAGTGGTCAAGTAACTGACGTGTGGCGATGTTTGAACGCTATGTACTAGTGTAAATTTCACTTTGTGATTAATCTAGTTATATGTACAGCTAAATCTAACTTTCGTGAAGATTTGCAAGATTCAGGAGATATATTTGGAGTAAGACCACATTAAGGATTCGTCTGCCATTACCCACCGAAAGAGTGCCCTTGAAAATACCGTTTTGGTGTGATGTGTGAATTTCTTTCGAGCACTTTGACATGGCACATGTGAATACTGAATGTACTACTGCATTAGATCTTTCACGCGATAAATAAATATTCTCTAGTCGCTCGCGTATTCGCACAGTGGCCATTTTACAGAACGGACCAATATTTCCAAATCCGTCACCAGATTGGGGCGAAATTTAGGTGTATCAGGTTTGGGTGGATTTTCTGAAAAATGAGATGATAATTTCACTGAGTTTTCCTTTATAACATCGTTCAGGGACTTTACGACCACTTTGCTGTTGAAAGTCCAACACTCGTTTATTTGCTTAGCTTTTTTCATCTGTCGGGTCTTCTTTGCCAGCGCCGCTCGTTGACGTGTTAAATCCTCATTGACGTACATTCTCCCACGTCGCTCACGTGGGGAGTGGCAAATTTGATGATCACTGGTCGAGGTTGCGCGCCCGCACCTGGCTGTCGACGTCCAAGACGATGGCTGGTCTTTACATCCGCGCTCACAATGGGAAGTGTGATTCCATTGTTTTGTTAATAATAGACAGCAACTTGCCTGTAGTATCTTCCCCCTTGTCCGACTCGGGAATTCCGAAGAATCGTAGGTTTGATCTACGGGAATACTGCTCCAATTAATTTAGATCACCCTCCATTGAAGATAGTCTTGCTTCTAGAGCAGCAACATGTTGATCGTTCTTGTCCAACCGCTCATTCAACTGAGTAATAGTAGCGGACAATGCATCTAACTTGTCAGTCAGACCCTTCGGATAGAGCACGCTAGGTAGCTTATTAACGACTGCCTCATTGCTTAAAAGATCCAAGAACCGGAGTAGCATAGCGTCTGTCTCCGGTGTCACTTCGGTAACATCCGAGGCACTACCTCCTCTTCGTTTTGTCGGCATAATACGGTTCAAAACCGTGTCCAAACAATAAATCACTTACGACTCAATCCTCTATCTCGCTCCCGAAACCAAAATACGTCACGGCAGCCATCTTGAAAACCAAATACGCTGGCAATATCATTACATGTTCTTTACCAAATCAGCACACTTCAATAAAATATATATTTTGAGGAAACGGGCCCTGCAGATTATGTGATGACTATTTACACTATTCAAATCAATCAATACGCATTTATTGTCGTCTGATTTCAAATACACTGGCACACCATGCGTATTCGTTACTAAATCAGCACAATTCGATATCCAAAGTCTCAATGTTGGCTATATTAGCGAAGTGTACGGAGTATTTGAGGAAACAGACTACCTAATATAGTGAATAATAGACAGGTAGACGAGACATGGGCATATCCAATATTTTTCTTAAATGCCGTAGTCGATTCAATATTAAAAAAGGCGGGCTTTAACAAGAAGGCAATAGTGTCCTTCGAATCGGAAGGAAGTTATCGGGATTGCGCGCGCACAGGTAATTCTCCCTTCCAACCGGAAGGAAGTTAACGCTACCGGAAGTATTGCGCGCGCAGAAGCTACCGCCGATTTACCAACCACCAGTGATCTGCGAGCCACCCAGTTCAGTAAGCTACTTACTAAGTCAGAGCAGAGTTGCAGTGTTACAGCATTACAACGTTTAAGTCAACATGTTTCGAGGAGGTAGACCTAGAGTTACAATATGGGAGCACTTCACTCGCGTTAAAATTGATGGGAAAGCGTTGGGTAGGTGCCACTACTGAGCCATCAACAAAGTATCAAGGCCTACAGGATGCGGTCCCATCATCAGCAACATTTGCAAATCAGGTAAGAATTAGTAATATATATAAATATTTTGTACGGGGCTGACATTTTGTATGCGATCTAGCGGGCCACTTCGAGTGGTTCATAAATTAGATTTTTGATATATATATATATATATATATATAACAATTCAACTATTGTGTGCCATACAAAACAAATTATTTTAATAAGAATAAATACTCTCAGGATTGGATGAATACATCTTAATGACATCGAAAGCACGCAACAAAGCGCGCAGAATGAGCAGGTGAATTAAACAGTTAACTTTGCCGCAATCTCGCACCTTGCGTATATCTAACTCAAAAGCACGCAACAACTCTTGTAAAATGAGCATGCAAGTTCGTTAGGTATACACTTGTTTTCCATTTCAGCACGCCCGGTACATGACATAGGGGTCTATACGGAACATGTCTTTATGATACTGTAATATGTGTACAGTGTACATGCACAGACATCGTTGTTTGTAGTAGAGTAGCCATAGCCACAATCTCTACCTCAGTTGTTCCTTTGTTGGCCATCCCGCTGGTTGAAACATACTGATTAATGTTTGCGCCATTGTAGTTACTAAACATTTGACAATGTGTTGGTTCGCAGAGAAATGCTACTACCAGGCCCCGCACCATCTTGTAGTTTGCTTGTGTACCGGTTAATTCGAGATTCACGACTCCAAAAAAAACAGATGCCATCACCCGTGATGGCGTCCGTCAGCTTTGGCTCGCTTAGATTAGCAACCTGCTGTCTAGATTTCATCTTTTTAGGTAACGAAAGGTTCAGGCGTCCAGCTTGGTATCTTCGCCAGGCTGATGTAGTTGGCACGAACGCAAACTGCCGGTTTGGTGTGATCTTTGTCAGCACTATATCAGACATCTCGGTGTCAGGTTTCTTGGCGGGCGGGTCGAAGTTTGGCGGCATGTCGGCGGGCGGGTCGAAGTTTGGCGGCATGTCAGCAGGCGGTTCGAAGTTTGGCGGCATGTCGGCGGTCGGGTCGAAGTTTGGTGGCATGTCGGCGGGCGGGTCGATGACAGATGGCACATCGGCTGGTGAATCTGTACGCAGTGTGTCATGCGTCTCCTTTGGGGCCGTAGGTGACACCGAGTCAAGATGCTGTCGCTAGAATGATACCATCATCACTCATGAGATTGTAGGTGCCATTTTGCATGACAGCATGGA
Organism: Paraescarpia echinospica; assembly: GCA_020002185.1. Lineage (NCBI taxonomy): Eukaryota > Metazoa > Annelida > Polychaeta > Sabellida > Siboglinidae > Paraescarpia > Paraescarpia echinospica. The sequence goes on from CM034536.1 coordinate 56,969,052, forward strand.
TGGTGTACGTGCCAAGCCACGGATCACACGTCTTCCCGCATTTCCTGTCGGCTCGTCGAAGATTCCAAAGAAGCACGGAATCTCCTATCTTGAATGCTCTTCGACCCCGATGGCGCTTCTGGTAATCCCGTTTTTGGCGGTCTTGTGCTTTTATTATGTTAGTCACTACAGGATGTAATATGTCTTTCCGCATTTTTTCCATTACTGCTACACGTTCCTTGATTTCATCTTGAACAATGTCATCTTCAGGACTTTCTACATTGTCATGTTCACTCGCGTCTCGACACTCAATTAGCAGTCGCGCTTTCTGTAGATTCACTATAAAGAACGGGATGTAACCAATTGACTTCTGCACGTTAGTGTGGAAGGCAAACAACTCACCAGGGAGTGCCTCCGGTCATTCTTCTGGTTTCCCTTCCAGCACCTTCAGCAATGCGCTCTGAATCGTCCGATTGCTTAGTTTTGCCAACCGTTCGCCTGTGAATTATATGCACTGGTTATGCGTTGTTTTGCACCAGTTAACTCGTGGAGCCACTTCGACAACGCGTTTACAAATCCACGACCCTGGTCATGTATCTGCACGTCAGCTCAGCCGTGGCGGCAAATCAATTCAAACAAAATCTTTGCCTCACTGTCGGCATATTTAGACTGTATGGGTTCAGCCTCAACCCACTTGGTGTAGTAATCGACAACAATGGCCATGTACCTGTAGCCTTCTGTTGTCTCCGGCAGACAACAAAGGTCAACACCTATCTGACTCCACGGCTCAGGTGGAACCGAGATACTGTGCAGAGAAGGTGCTGCCTTACTAAACCGGCTGCTTGCTCGTTGGCAACGGTCGCATGTATTCGTGTACGTTTTCACTTCTTCTTTCACACCTGGCCACCAGTACCCCTCCAAGATCTTTGCGCAGGTCTTGTCTTGTCCGACAGGTGCACCCAGTGACTTGGATTCGATGGTGTTCCCTGTCCCCTCGTGGCATGCTTTCAGAATGTGTACTAGAACACATGTTGTAGGTATTGGATTTACTTCATTATAGTTGTACGCTGTTCTTTTTCTATATAAAATTGTATATCTAGATAAATAATATTTAGCATGGCTGTAAAAAAATATATTTTACTATATTATGAATTAATTCCTTTTGTATTCAAGGAAAATATAATTACCATAAAAGCAACATATTTAATTAATTTCAACAAATCTAAGTAACATCGAACGTCTAATGTAGCAAGGACTTCTTAAAAACTTATTGTAGGTCTATGCGAGGAATACTTTTATTACGACTCATAAATGTGTCTTTTTACGTGAGTACGGATCATTCAATGCGCTGGTGATGCTTTAGTTAGCTACGTATTGTGGCAAAAACATTTAACAAGCTAGCATTTATGGTCTACGTGATTTTATACCTGTCATTTGTGGCGGCGATTGAGAATCGGAGGTTGTATACCCTATTTGGCGTAAAGGAGCAGCTACCCTACGTGGCTTTTTGTGCATAACTGGTCTGCGTACGCCGCATACGAATATACTATATATTATTCAGCCAACGTAAATAACACATTTGCTAAAGTAATTAAACAAACCCGAATATAGCAAATAAAACAGACGATAATTACCTCCAGCATTGTGCCGATGGAGCCCGTGTTTGAAGTATAACTCTCCACCACGCACTGCCAAATTGCTTGCCTGGCGCTTAAAGTTGCCTTTTTTTCCCGCAGTCATTCTTCGAACTCCGTGGATACTTTCCAGTGGTCTGAAAAAAGATTATTCTATCAAGATGAATGGGTGACACTCCCCGTGGAAGTCACATGTTTGTCATGGTCTATTTCACTAGATGAAAATTCGATAGGCGCGAAAACTAGTTAGTTACAAATTGCCGCCTGGTAAAATTAACGGTCACCAAATTAACCAGATGCATGTTGTGCAGTTACTTTTTAAATAATCGAAAGGCACGCAAAGTTGACACTAGCCACAACAAATTCGTTCGGCGCGAAAACTTATTAGTTACAAAGTGAGGAATATATATATATGGCTTAAATGTGTCTTTTACGCGAGTACGGATCTTCCGTTGTGCAAGCGATGTGTTGCGACAAAAAAACAATTAGATCTGCCAGTTAACGCGGGCGATTGGCACGATCCTAGCGTCTACGAAAGCTCGGTTTCTCTGGTAATGATAACATTTATTTTTTCAGTAAATAAACAGCGGGATGACGCTTTGCCATTAATTGGAATAATACGTTGAGGTGTTTACCAATATGAAAAGTCAAACAAATAACTGAAATCTAACAAATATTTTTAAACAATAAATATCCTGAACGTATTGACGCCCGTCTACCAAAATTCGATAATGATCATTGTATGGTTTTTTTTAATAATAGAATGGCGCGAAAACAAGAAGTTGACACTTCGATTGGCGCAACAACTGATTAGCTACAAAACGGATGCGAAGGAACATTCACCACAAGCACGACATGTTTTTAAATAATCCAATGGCGCGAAAACAAAAAAATGACGGTTGTAAGAACAAATCCGATCGGCGCAAAAAGTAATTAGTTACAAACGGCTGCCAGATGAAAATCAACACATATACGACATGTTGTATGTTTTTAAATAATCCAATGGCGCGAAAACGAAACGTTGACACTGACACACACAATTTATCGGCGCGAGTACAATTTGGTGCCTTTTGGGAATAACATTCAATTCAATTAAAAGGGTTTAGGTTTATAACAAGCAATTTAAAATATATTGATTTTATACTCTATTTAGACCCTGATCATGAAATAATTAGATTACTTGATATATAATATTATAATCTTAATGAAAAATGACATTTCACACTATCTATTTTTATTCAGTCGTCAATATTCACGTTGTTTTCATTTTTGGGGAGGGCCATGTTTATACATTTTCGTTTCAGTACGTTTAGTGTTAGTTACTTTACATCTTTATTTATTTTTTGGACAGTGCACTATGTATAGTATTTCCTCAAACATTAGTGTCTACTCAATAATCCTGTTGTGTTTTGTTCGATATACTTATTTGCTTATTCTCACTCTACGTTCATGTTGTGGCAGTACATATGCTGTAATTTACTTTTACTCTTTTTTGCGCTGATGCAATAAGTACATTGTGTTATATATGCATGCGGAATATTCGTAATATTCTCTTTTATAAAATGTATTTGTATAATGATCAGGGAATAGCTTGTGCAGCTCTTTCACAACGTCTAGTCTATGTTTATATGATGTGTCCTGCAAACATAGAGCACTATTGTTTATTCAATTTTCCAATATGATTGATAACAATTATTTCTTAGCGCAATTTGGTGGTCTAGAGAAAAATTCTCTCTATCACATATTAAAAACGGATGAAATGAATGAAGATGGGGATGTTGAACCATTTCAACATTCACCATACTTCGACGATGATAATTTAATAAACCATTTACCGAACAAACAAAGCAAATTTATCGTGCTAAGCCTAAACTGTCAGAGTTTAAATGCAAAAATTGACGAAATTAAAATAAAGCTAGAATCATTCAGAAGTAGTGGCTGTGAGATTAATGCTCTTTGTTTTCAGGAAACATGGCTCGATGAAGAGGCTGACACTTCTTTATTTCAAATAGATGGATATACAATAATATGCCAAGGCAAAATCTGTAGTGCACATGCCGGCTTGGCAATCTACCTCAGCAACAAATACAAATCTGTAAATATCCGTGCAAATACAGACACTTGGGAAGGTCAATTTATTGAAATAACATGTTGTGCCATGAAGAAAAAAATAATTATTGGAAATATATATAGACCACCTAGATATATTATCGAAAACTACCGTATATTTACAAAAGAATTTGCATCAAATTTAGTTGATTTACAAAAATCTAAAAGTGAAATAATAATTGCAGGAGATTACAATATTGACTTGCTTAAAATTAACGAAAAACCCATATGTGACTATTTTGACACAATCGTTTCACATGGTTTCTTCCCAAAAATTACTATGCCAACACGACTTTCAGAATATCATGGAACACTCATTGACAATTTGTTATGCAATTTGTCAAAGGATTCTTCAAATCCTCAGCTGGTATTTTAGTGAGCAATATTTCTGATCACTTTCCGTACTTTCTAAGTTTGGATTATGTTGAAACCACTAGTGCAATACCAAGGTTTATACGAATAAAACAACAAAGTCCTGACTCGCTCAATAAATTAAAAATTGAAATAATAAACTCAAATATTTATAATAAACTTAACACAGATATTCATGCGGATCCGAATGAAAACTACAAAATCCTCGATGAAATTGTTACTGCAGCTATGGATAAATTTATACCTATTAAAGTAATTAAATTTAACAATTATAAACATAAGAAAACTCCTTGGATTACCAATGGCATTATTGTGTCGATAAAATTTAGAAACAAATTGTATTCGAGAATGAAAACGACTCAAGTAAATACAGAGCATTATCATGAACTTAAAATTGACTTACATACTTATAATAAAATTCTTAAGAGTAATATTAGATTAGCTAAGCAAATGCATTACCAATCCAGTTTTGAAAAGCATAAGCATAGTGTTAAAAAGACGTGGTGTTTAATTAAAGAAATTATTAAGAAAAGTCAAAAGAAAGAACAATTTCCAGATTTGTTCAAAGTCGATGGGGAAATGATTAGTGACAAATGCATTATTGCAAACAAATTTAACACGTTTTTTACTAATGCTGGTCCCACTCTAGCCTCTAAAACAACTACTAGTGGAGGTAAATCATACAAAGATTACCTGAAAAATCCAATATTGCACACTTTCAGATTTAATCCGATTGACATGGAAACTACCGTTAATACAATTGATCGGTTACCTCCAAAATCAAGTTGTGAAAAAGACGGTATTTCAACACAATTAAAAAAATTGATAAAAAAAATGATATCAGCAAAGCAGTCACTCTAATTATTAACCAATCAATAATATTTAATATTTTTCCAGACAAATTAAAAATTGCAAAAGTCATACCCCTTTTCAAAAAAGGTGATGTTTCTGATTTGAACAATTATCGTCCTATTTCTATCCTGCCAGTGATTTCAAAAATTTTGGAAAGGGTTGTATTTGATCAAATCCACGATTACTTCCATTCTAAAGCGTTATACTACAATAGCCAATATGGGTTTAGAAAGAAACATTCTACCGAGCTTGCTACACTCGAAATCATAGACAGAATTATACAAAAACTTGATAAATCGGTTACTCCAATAAATATATACCTTGATTTATCAAAAGCATTTGACACAATTGATCACAATATATTGGTACAGAAGTTAAATTACTATGGATTAAATGACAAGGCTCTGGACCTTTGTAAGAGTTATTTACAAAATCGTAAGCAGTATCTAGAAATTGAAAATGTTAAGTCTAAGGAAATAGTCATCAACACTGGTGTCCCCCAAGGTTCAATTTTAGGGCCGCTCTTATTTATTATATATATATAAATGATATAGCACATTCTAGTGAACTTTTTAAATTCATAACATATGCTGACGACACCACTCTTACTAGTACACTAAAAACGTTTAATGATTCAGAAGGCCAAATGCGAAGTGAAAATATTAACAAAGAACTAAAAAAGATTAGTAATTGGTTAAAAGCTAATAAACTGTCACTAAATGCCAAAAAGACTAAATTCATGATTTTTCATATGCCGCAAAAGAAAATAGAATACCCTGTGTTACAAATAGATGGGGCACACATTGAATGTGTAAATGATTTAAATGTTTTAGGCATCACAATAAATAACCATTTAAACTGGCAGAGTCATACAAACAAAATAGCAAATAAAATCTCTAAAACAATAGGCATACTAAATAAACTTAAACATTTTTTACCACCTAATACATTATATATTATGTACAATGCTCTTATTCTCCCTCATATTAATTATGGCTTACTTTTATGGGGTCATCAGGCACATCGAATTTTAAAATTACAGAAAAAAGCAATACGAATAATATCCTTAAGTAAATATTATGCTCACACAAGTCCCATTTTTAAAAGACTTCAGTTGCTAAAGTTGGATGACATTTATAAAATCCAACAATTAAAATTTTACTATAAATTAATTAACAATCTTTTACCCTACTACTTCAATGTTTTTCCAAACGCACACATCTATAATATTCATCAGCACTGTACACGTGAAAGAAATAATCTGTATATGTCCACATTCAAACATGAATTTGCCAAAAAATGCATTAGACACAACATAGTTGAGACAGTTAACAATACACCAAGTATTATCATTAATAAAATTTACACCCACAGTCTGTATGTTTTTTTAACATACACAAAAAACTTATTATTTTAAATTATGAATCTTGTTGTCGTATTCATAATTGCTTTATTTGTAATTCGTAATACGTATTGAAATGTATACCTAAGTATCCATATGTACGTCAATTATTTGTACAAGAGTACATTTAATCAGTCCTTGTATTATGTATGTATGTTGATACACTGAGTAATTATCAACTGTAAAACAAGGCATATGTTATTCTGATTTGTGACATGTAAATTTTGATGTTGATTATATATATGGGGTGGCTCCTGTGCTAGCGATATTGTATATCTTAATGGGAGTCTCCCGACCTTATCTAGTACTCATGTTATTCATTGTGTATATATTGTATTTATAGGTCAAATAAACTGATTCTGATTAGTTACAAGGGTTATCCTAACCCCAACCATGAGTAAATCCAAGCATAGCTAATTATAATAATAAACTTAACCCTAATGAATGGAGACAGTTCTCACTAACTGATTATTCTAGTCGTCAGATTTGTTATATTTTTATTACTCTAACCCATAAATGACTCCAACCACAAATAATAATAATAACCTTAACAATAATGAATGATGACATATCCTAACCCTCCATAACTCAGTCTAACCATAATTGAACTTAATAATCTCAAACGTAATGAATAATTACTTATTCCCGTGGCCTCATTATGACACTAACCGTTTATTTCCGCATTTTTCTTACTTGTTCAAACGATTGCGCTACAACTAACCTTAACCATAATCGTAACTAATTATAGTAATGACACTATTTATTCCCGTTGTCTAATTGGCTCCAAAGATTACGAACTTGACCCCAGTGTGTAGGATGATTCCCAAAAGTGACTGGTGTACTTGGCTGATAAAATATACTGACGGTAGTGCTTTGAAATTGGGTAATGTTTTGAGCGTAGGTAGGAGTAGTGTTTCGATCGTAACCGTCCGGTAGTGTTTTGAGGGTACGCTCAAAACACTACCGTAGTGTTTTCAGCGGGGTAGTGTTTTCAGCGTAATACACCGGTCGCTTTCAGGGCATATATAACAAATGGGGATCCATAACAAATATGCATAATCAACTTTAATAATTTAACACTGTTCATGGAGATAGATTGCATATGCTATGCTATAGTAATACTATTGTATGTGTGTGCATTGAACTGCCAGTTAATTAATTATTGAATGCGGCTTGGGTGATATAAGCACATTATTGGAATATTCTAAACACATCTTTCAGCTTATATTTTGTCCCAGTTATAACATATTAAACACAAATACACCACATAAAACCATGATGTAGTGGAGATGTATTGATGGGCATTATTTCAATGGATATTGAATGGATTAAATGTGTCACTGTGGCATGCATCACATGGCTTTGTGCATGGCTTATGGTGGGTAATAAAAGGGAGCCATGCTGGCTTTTGATTTTAAATGACTAATAACGGTGTAGATGTAATTCATTTTATGTAGTTTTTTAATAAATGTATTACTTAAATGAAATTCAAACAATATTGGTGTTTATAGTGTGTGTGTTTTATGCTTTAAAATATTCTGACATTTTATTATATACCTAACTTACCTTTTATTTGCGATAGACACATAAATCATCCACATGTGTCAAATATAACAAAGCAATAAATCTATTAATTGTTTTACACAGTTTTAACATTAATTGATATAATATATCAGTAATGTAGTAGCACTTGTTTGTTTACATTTCCAACCTGCAGCAGAATTTGGAATCATTCACACAAAGCTGCGTAACCGCGTAGGTGTGGACAAAGCTGCTAAGCTTGTCTTCTGTTACAGAATGGTTCATGGAAAGTGTGTAGTAGAAGACTGAGTCTCAGACCTTCACTGTCACAGCCACAGGAGATTCATTGTCACGGGAACCTAACAGATGAAATTCCACATTTTAATAAAAAATACTGAAAACTGTATATTTTGTTTGTTTTATAAGCATTACTTAACTTTCTTCCTTTGACATATTTTTCGGTATTTTCCACTTTCTTCCAGTTTCTTCCGGAAGAAACTTCTTTCATCCAGTTTCTTCCGGACGTCCCAGAAGAAATAGGTTTCTTCCAGAAGAAACCAAACTCTGAGTGTAGCTTATAACGTCTTGATTCAAAAGAATCCCACTGTAGATGATCTTCATAAATAAAATGCCTCGATTCATTGATTTGTTCAATCTCAAAGTTAATCTAAATTAACACTGATACATGACCTACTTCGTATGTGATAATGTTGTTAAGTTATCATTCGTCATTATATGCTGTGCTCAACCCAGCTTTCGGGAACTTCACTTTCTCGTCAACATTGTTTGTGAGCTGTCGTCATGTGACACAGTTTGGTTGTCATTGTACGCGTCATTTAAGACGTGATGATCGCGTCATGACGTAAAGAAATACTACGACCATAATCGAATGCCAGGTGACGCCATTGGTATTAATATTGTTATATGGCAGCTGTTTAAAAAGTTCACGAGTATATTGTAGCCACTGTCCCTGTTGATAGCTGATATCTTATATAAAGATAAGTAAGTTATATTTCTTGTTTTATTTTTTATTTGCCGTCAGACATTTTAAAAGGGAATTTGGCAGAGAGATAAATTTGATGTCATTCATTGCCGTATTGCTTTATATGTGTAATAAAACTGGCATATTTTATCATCGTCAAATCACGCATTTTCTGCAATATCAAGCCATAATGGATGACAGTAACACGTTGGTTATACTATATATGGATATTATTTTTAAATAACCGAGATATAGCACATACTCCATACGGTGCGGGAATTTCGAATACTGAAGAACAATCAAATAAACAAATTTCCGATTTAAAAATATAATTCAGGTCTTCAGCAACTTGTCCAACCAAACCACTGTTCCAGTACCGTTGTTCCAGCATTGTTCGCGTCTACTAGCGTGTGGTTTATTGGTGTATGAACACTCTAGAATTTACGTGTTCTTCCTTCCCCAACTGCGCTCGCCAACGTCCTACGTCATTGGCATATTGATTGGTTTTGTTCTATTCAAGTCAAATTATGTTAATCTCTGTCACACGCAACAGTCCGGTACTCCGGGGTGGCCTTAACTTAACAGCCTAAACTGGAGCAATTACGTAAACTGTGCGACAAAACGGTATATTGTATGACGTCAAGCCAAACGCCGAGAGTTTATGTTACCGGTGTTGCTACGTGAAATGCAATTTATTTGATAAAATGATACAAAAAGCTAAGTAAGTTTTCTGAATGGATAGGCGGCGCGGTTTCTCGATTGTTGATACTGTACATAGCGAACTCTCGAGAAATGTTCTTGTTAAAGTTAACTTGATAAAAACATCTCAACATGGGATTCTAAAAGCGAGGTTATGCTTAATAAATATGTTATTATTTTTGGAAGATATCACTAAGTGGGTAAACGAGGGATCACCAGTAGATATCATCTACTTTGATTTTCAGAAAGCTTTCGACAAAGTGTCACATCAAAGATTGCTGCTTAAACAAAAGGCCCATGACATAAGAAATTATATGATTGACTGGACAGTAAAAAAATGACTGATTGACAGAAGACAACGGGTAATAGTTGATGGGGAGGCTTCAAACTAGAAAACAGTTTTGAGTGGGGTACCACAAGGATTAATACTGGAATATACAGGTATATTGTTCTTAATATATATCAACGATTTGGATAATGATATAACAAACAAGGTGTTCCAATTTGCGATGTGATAGAAAGCATTTACAATATGATTTTGACAGCTTGATAAAATGATCTGAAAACTGGCAAATGTTGTTCAATTTTGGGAAATGTAAATGCCTCCACACAGGACATGGGATCGAAGATGTAGAATATACAATGGTGAGGGGTACTATACTAAGTACTACTATAAAAGAAACATACTTAGGGTTAACCATTTGTGCTGATATGCAGTGATGAATTGCTGCTTCAAGGGGAAATATAGGCGAAATATAGCGCAAGCGGAAAAATAACTAATAATACCGCTGTTCAAAATAATAGTTAAGCCTCATTTAGAATATTGTACACACGCCTGGAGCCCATATCGCATGAAGAACATAGATATGCTAGAAAGAGTACAGGGGAGAGCGACTAAATGCTACCAAAACTGAGGGGTCTTAGTTAAGAAACACATATAAAATAATGTGGTTTAACAATACTAGAGACCAGGAAATTGAGAGAAGATAGATAAAAGTGTCTACAATATTGAATGGTTATGAAAATATTGATAGAAATATTTTTTCTTAGTTAAGAAACATAGAAGGACTAGAGGACACGATGTTACATTAGTATAGGAGCTGTGTAGATTAGATATAAGAACGTTTTCATTTTTACAAAGTACTTTAAATGAGTGGAACAGATTTTCTGCTGATTGTGTGGGTGCTAGTAGCGTGAATGTGTTTAAAAATAAATTCGACACATACCTCAGAAAGGCGGGATACAAGTAGGTAAAAAAGGTTGGACTCTTGATAAGCCAAAATGTCCACCTGCCATCGAGATTTAATTCTCTGGGTGGCAGTCTTGTTAAAATCTACTTCCTGGCAGACCTGTTCAACAGAACACCATCTCGACTTCTCTGCAGGGCCTCACCCAGACACCCGTCCACCCGTCCTGTGGACGGGTATGTTCAAAAATTGCGTTTTGGGACGGTGTCAAATTGATTGTGGACGGGTCCGTCCATGTCGTTTTTTTTTTGCGCGGGCCAGCCCGTCCATGCCATTTTTATGACGTCGTTGAAACTGCTTCGAAGCCAGATACAAAATCTACGGAGACTTGTTTTTAAAATCGCCCACCCGGATCGCATGGCCAGCTCCCCGACATACGTCAGAAACCAATTAAGCCAGGCATCGACATGCTAGGGTAATTGTCACCTACCCGCTAGCGGCGACTTGCTAGGGTAATTGTTACCTACCCGCTAGCGGTGGCTCATTGAAAGGCACCCGACACTTGCCTATGTCTATGTAGACTAAATAATCCAATGTGAGGTCAACATCAGGGCAGGGAGATACAATAAGCACTTGCCTATTACGATGCGTTCTTGGAAAACGAATGGAATTCCGCGTAATCGACATTTCGAAACGGGATTTGTGTTTTTGAACAGAAACTCGGTAAACGCTAAAACAGTAGAATCACAAACACCGTAAACGATACTGACTTTACTGGCGATATTTCGAAACAAACATGATTACTATGCAACGGTATTCGTCTATTTTTGTGAATTTATGATGATTTTTAAAACGCGCATGGCAAATCGTTACCAGTGTGATGGCGCCGGTGCTACATCGTGAGTCGTGTCAACCAAAGGCAAAGACGGTGCAGCATGCGCTATTTCCCGTGTTCAAAGTACGTAAGTGGAGCGGTTAGTCCGCAATTCTGGAGGAACGCCAAGCCAGAACATATGCATTGACGCACGTGGTAGCCTCCCAAATGGCGGGCAAAAACTCAGTGACGCCACCAGTCTAAATATAGGCTCCGTGAGCTTGGTAGCAACCGGCGTAAACGGGGTCGCGGGCGAAAGGCTCTAACAAACCATTTTGTGATCGTTGTCTGGCTGTCCGCTAAGCGCATTGAAGACATGTTGCTAATTAAATGATTAAATGTAATTGTCACATCGTTATAACATGCATAAGTGTACATAGTCCGGTTTCGAACACAAAACTCGATGGAATAACAACAGCTTAGGTTACGCTGACTCAAAGTGATAGACCCCGCGTTTTGTAGTTCTAACAAATTCCGTTCGATGGCGTCATATATACCGCTAGTTAAAATGAAACAGCATCAGTGATTTGAATATTCATAATTCTTAATATGACTGCTTGTGTAAATTACATTTGTCAATGTATATATTAAGCACTGCTGCATGAGGAATATGTTATTGTATGTCAGGAATTATTGTATTATCTAAATTTATTATGTACAGTTGTTATTGTGTTGCAAATATTTCACAAATAAATATTATTAGAAAAGTTAACCACACAGTAAACAGTATTATTTAGATGACGAGATCATAACGTTGTGATGTTTTTAATATTTGACAAAATGTATTATTTTTTAAAGTTAACATTGAAATAAAATATTACTTTTCTGAAAAGAAATGGGCTTCTTTTTTCACTTTTAAACAGAAAATGCATCATTTGACACAAAAAAGCTACTTAAATTTCTGATCACACGTGAGATATGCATCCAGCCATGTTCTCTGCCTTGCCTTTATAAATGGTAATATGTACACTGTACTTTTAGTTTATTTTTATATTTTATGACTGGACATACTAAGTATGGTTACCAAAATTTACCATGCTGGTGTATATATATATATATATGTATATATATATATACTCATTGTTGCGTGTCCTATCGCGCATCCGATCGCGCGTTCAATCGCGTGCCCGACCGCTCTTCGCAGCATGTCTGAACAAATTTGGACTGGCAAAAATATGATCTTGGGTGAGGCCCTGCTTCTCTGGGAAGCTTTCAGACACGCTGCAATTAATGCGCGAATAATATTCGTACGCAAATATCCACCGCTGTCTATAGCCAAGTACAGGCTGTACTCATTCATACAACTTAGTGGACTGGTGCAACGTAGAGTGAATGAGCTTGCCCAAGTTTTGAAATGGCAGCACCATATTCGAACCGAGTTCTCTCCATTGAGAGTGCGATGCTTTGAACACTGCGCAACTGCGCTCCAAAAGTCGTAGGCTTACATATCACAACTGGGATCGAAGAAAATGTAAAATGAAAGAAGAAATAATTGTATTAGTGGAGGCTGGTTGAAATGGGATGGACATGTAGAGAAAATGAGTGAAAAACGATTGACAAAGAAAGCATGAAAACAGAAGAGGATAGTAGAAGGAAAATAGGAAGACCGTTATCAAGATCAAGAGATAATGTCACGATAGAGCTCTAACGGGCAGAAATGAACTGGGGTCTTAAGACTTATGCATGAACCGAGACAACGAACGCAGACAACTAGAAGTCTCGAACTTTCCGCGCGACGAAACGACATGATTTTTAGACCCGCGATAACGCTGGCCTAAACGCAGCTGTCTCTGACTGTTTCGTAATTAATGGCTGCCATTGGCGTTGTGTTTATGTGGTCGGATGAGTTGATGAGACCAATTACTGCATTCTAGCGCCACAACAGCAATACAAATGACATTTGAAATGTCACAATGAATTCGTTAATCGAACAAAATCAAACCATTGTTCAGGTAAGTGAGGACTCAGAGTAGTTATTATCGAACTTTGCCGTGCATATAGTGCCTGTGAATGTAACAGTAACGACTAACGTGTGTCCAATCGATAAACTTTATCAGAGACACCGGGTATCACTGGATCTTTAATTAAATACGTTGTTAGTCGGATATAGTCACTAGAAGTATGATAGTCCGACCAAAAGTTATCATGTTCGAAAACATATTAGGCCCTACGCAAACAGGATTTTTGGACGACGCATTTTACTAGAACATCTGTCAGAAAAGGTGGTAGGTCTACTACCGGTACCGCATCGCCTTTGAGGCAAATCGGTGATAGTGATGAAAGCATATATTTCACCTTTTTGTCCGACTGTCTACGTAATTGTACTTGACTTGAGTTGTAATAGTCATAGGAAAGACAACGAACGGTCCCGTTGCATCTTTCAAACACGCCTATACTAGTATAGACCTTTCCATAAATAAAATGTGTTGTCGTGGTTGCGAAGCATGTTTCTGTCGTTGAGCTATTGTATATCACTCTAAACACCTTTTCTAACAACTTGTTTGCATTTCATCGATGTAATATAACGGCTAGTTATTTAGAATATTGATAATTTTTGCAAGTGTGCTTAGATTGTTTACAAAACAGCATGTCAAACCTAGTATTCGATTCGACCAGCAATACTGTAGGCTAGCCAGTGGCAGTGCGTGTAGCTATTATTTTTTTCAAACAAGGGTCAAAGCCATTTTTAATACGAGTAAGTAATATTCGAATCACGAAAAATTAAAATACGAGTATTCAAGTGCAGGACATACTACGCATTTTCGAGTAACCAATATTTTATTAGATATGTAGTGTGAGGTAAACATTGTTTCCATAATTTATCAAACCAAGAATCCGGTAAGCCTACTTATGACGAGTTATGTCATGACCAGTTTGACAGTTATGTATATTCAAGGAATTTCATTATACACAACTATAATTTATAAATTTTATTGAAACAAAAACAAATTGCCGCATGTTCATAGCATTAATATTGTGTCATAACACTTGAGCTGGAATATTTACTAGCTCTGATAACACTATCATGTCACACTACTCGAATATCAGAAGGAAGGAGCTTTTGAGTTTTTACAATTTTAAATTAAGGATTTTGACCAGTAACAAAGGACATGTGACAATCACATGTATTTAAATGTAGACATATACAATGCCATTCTCATCAAACCGCATTTTACTAAATTACAAAAAACCTGAACAACTTCAGTTATTCTTTAATTTTCAGGAAATCTGTGATGCAGATCTGCCCTTCATCAATTCAATGTCATGACCAACATGGCCCGTCTAAGAAAAATTATCCTTCATCACCAACGTTGAAGGTATACACTACAAATTGTATTTTCAGCAGAATACACAAACAATTGGTGTTTAATTAATGTGTTTAAATAAATTTTATTACTTGTGTTCAAAAAATCCAAATGGTAACAATAGCATAGCTAATATTCAAATAGTTAATTCTGACATACATTCTGACACTTCAGCATTGCAGTACAATCTTCTGTCATACGCTTGCAGTCAGGCAAATAAATGGTGCATAATAATTGTCTTATTGCCAAAACTGGGTTGACGTAACATGCTATTGAAACAAAGGATAAGACGTAGTTACATTCTGTCCATTTCACATGCTATGTTTCATTGATGATGCATCCTGGTTGCTTTAATTGTTCTACATATAGGGCGAGCTATATTTTAGCTGTACCATTTCTGTGATTGCACCGTATTTCTTCATTTCACTATGCAGCCATTTTAAAATTAGAAAATTGTCTCCTTCAGAACTGGACACTCTGCATCTGCTATCAGGAGTCAGCCATTCTTTCTTCTTGTCTGCTTGATGAAACCAATCTACTGGCAGTTGCCAATGAACCACTGTAGGAGGAAGGTGGACCACTACCACTGTTTCCCACAGCTGCTTGAGGGCTGTACCCCAGGGACGTCTTCAGATACAGCATTTAACACACCATGACCAGCATCTGGAACAATGTTGATGTAACCAAATAAAAACCGTGTGATTGGTAGATAATTAAAAACAACTGAAGAAGTGTACTAGTATGCATTTAAATATAGCATAGATCTGGACTTTTATCAGATTATTTATTAATTTATGTAAAAGAGGTTAAATTATACTTTACCTTTAAGATGATCTAGCCTCTTTATTTTCTATATATATTTATATAAATGTTGTAGCATGTGCTTTTTCATAGCAATAAGAGTTATTCACAATAATGAAACATGGTGTTTAGTGAAATTACAAAACAATTGACGCACCCTTTCCTAATTTCCTGTAGTGACTATATGTGATGAGGCCACATACTCTTGAATATCTTAGTTTTGTAGATGACATGACCATTTCTCACTAGTGTGTTGCATATTACGACTTACCTAGAGTACATATATGCTGTTAATCACAAGCAGACTTTCTTGTCCAGGAGTGGGTGATGATGGGACAACCAGTGGTACTACAAAAGACACCCAATATATGGCATCAGTGGATGTACACATCCAATACTGTTTCACTGCAAAATACAAACACCAGATGGGGTTGAGACTCCCACATAACACTGAAATACCACAGCCACCAAGTGTACACTATATCGCTCTATCTGTAAAAGGCCTACTGAGATGCTATGACAAATTTGACCACTAAAAGCACTCTGCAGAGTTATGGTGTGTCATTGATCTTCAACCGCTACCTTAATTGATTTGCCAGAGTAATGCTAGGAAAAAATGTATTGTTATTGAAACAAGACAAAAATATAAATAATTTAACGTGATGTAAATTTTAATGCAAGATTACAGGACATTTACCCTCTAAACCATCCGCCATCTTGGCGTTGACAATGAGCCGCGCCATGTTCTCATAGGGCTCCTCAGGTAGAGGTTCTCCATGCCTCTGGTTTTTATTTGAGCCATTTTTGTAAAACAGCTTGTTTCATGTCTTTTCATATAATTTTTTTATCTGGGCCACTGTGTGCCCACTGCCACCCACAACATTCACTTTTTCGGCAATCATCTGCCAGATCACCCCTTTTTGCTAAGACTTAAAAGAGTAATTCCATTTCGAAAATGAAAAAAACTTCCTTTAACAAAACAACAGTTTCCACAAGAATATTATAACACTACCACTGCACACGGAAAATGGCCCTGCGGAAACATGACACAAAGATAAAGGTATTGAGTAATATGAACTTCTTTAAGAGATTGAAAGCATTTGACATCACTACTCCAGTCAATTGAGACAAGGTATACTGGTGGGAGCAGAAATCATGCGTCCTAAACTTGAACAAAAAATTATATTTCCGTATCAATGTAGCCATATTCTAAATCTTTAACACGTGTTTTAAATGCTATGAAAACAAACTGTTAGAAAAATCGTTCTGAGTGAAGTTCTTACGAAAATAGATAGGCGGAATACAAGTATCGTAATTTACTCAAACTTCAAAGTCAGAAAGACGCGTAGCCGTAGGACTAGGCCAAAAACCGTACGTCCTATCTGCGCTGTGTAAATCGCTCTTTGGCCAGAACGTGTCAGTTAAACCACTGCAAGACCAGACAGTATATTAAAATAGGCTAACAGCGTGAAGATATTTCAGTGACACGTATTTTGACCTGTCACTGAATGGAATAGAGAAGTCATTTACGGAGGCAGCGCCAGCGACAGCGGTTCATCATGTCCTCATGAATCATGTCAACCAACATTGCAGCAAAAAAGGACACATGGACGAATACCTCAGGAATAGGGAGAGGAATACGCGACTCCTTTAATTATTATATCCACGATTACCTTGTAAAACATGAGGATCAACGTAAAATCAGGGTAAATAATATGACACTTAATCTAAGCTACGTGTTTACAACTCGAATCACACGAACGTTACCCGGAAGGAAGTAACGGGAGGCGCCTGCGCTCTTCGCAAAAATATTTGGGGTTTCCCGGGATCCCCTCGTCTAAAATTAGCCCAACATCAAACGTCGGGGCAATCGCGTTAAAGTCTCTGACTTTATTGTCTCGGCCTAACGTCCGGTCCATACATAGCAACTTCGCGACGGCAGAAGTCCCTACGTTTATTGTCTCGGACAATGGCATTGTCTCAGACTATTAGTTGTCTCGGTTCATGCATAAGACCCATTACAAAACACCGGGATAATGGCAAAACTAATAATTAAAAAAACTTACGTAGCGCCACAAAATCTACGTAGTTCCATTCGGAGGAGCGTACATACATAGTTATATATTAGCACAACATTGATAATTTAAATAAAATTAGTCATTATAAATTAACTCATACAGATGATAACATATTAAATTAAAACTTAAGTTATAAAAATATTTAAAGATGTAATGCTAATACATAATCTTCTTGGTCTTAATCATGGACCTGCTATCAGGCGCAATATTCGAGTAGCCACCACTAACGTTCGATCTATTCGAGACAAAACAGCCTCGCTTACCGATTTATTAAATTCCAAGACAATAGACATCCTTGCAGTCACTGAGACCTGGCTCAGACCACATGACACAGCTGCATGCATAGCTGACAATTCTCCTTCCAGTTTCACCTTCCATCATCGCCCACGTTCAGCTGGGCGAAGTGGTGGTGTTGGATTTCTCGTCTCAGAACAGTTCAAAGTTAATTTGCATTCAAACCCTGATTACTCCAGCTTTGAGGCCATCTGTGCCGACATTTCCGATTCATCTTTCTCTGCTTATTTTGTGTGCATTTATCGCCCTCCAGGACACCCTGCCCATTTCTTTGAAGAATTCCAGGATCTACTTGAAAATCTGGCAACTATTTATTCAGAATTTTATATACTCGGTGATTTTAATCTTCATCTGGATACACCTTCATCAACAACAAGTACATTTAATGACATTCTGGCATCCTACGATACGAAACAACATGTTACCTTCTCAACACACATACACGGCCACTGGCTCGATCTCTTAATCACCCGTTCAGATTGTAACAATATTCAGACACCTAGTGCTTCAGATGGTTTATCAGACCACCATACTGTCGTTGCTGATCTCAAAGTTCCTAGAATTCCCGTCGAGTCTAAACACAATGTGTTTTACAGACCGATCCATAAGATTGACATTGCCGCATTAATGACAGACATCCTTAAATACGACCTCATCAGTAACCCCAAAGAACATCTGTCAGATCTGTGTCGACAGTACTGTCAAGTACTCAAAGATTTACTTAATAAACATGCACCCCTGAGATCTAAATATGTGTCCCAAAAGCCACATGCTCCATGGATGACTCCTGAAATTCTACAATCTAAAAAGCGCCGGCGGTATCTTGAACGTGTATGGCGCAAATCACGCTCGCCTTTGGACAGATCAAGATATTCTAAACAGTGTCACTACTGCAACAGACAAATGGCCAAAGCTAAATCAAATTATTACACAAACATGGTCTCGAGTAACTCTGATAACCCACGTCAGCTATGGAACTGCATAAATCATATTTTACACAGATGGCCGCCTCCATCTCTACCTAGTCATGTGTCAGTCAAATCTCTGTGTGACTCGTTTTCTAGTCATTTCAAAGAAAAAATAAGTCTTATACGTTCTGCTTTTCCATGTCACACTTTAAGTACTGTAAATGTGGACTCCCCACAAATAAATTCTCCACTTGTATTGTTTGAGCTAGCCACAGTTGATGAAGTGAGGAAAATAATAATGTCCTCCCCAAATAAGTCATGCGATCTCGATCCATTACCAACCATACTACTAAAAGCATGTCTTGACTCTTTACTTTGTACAATAACGAATATTATAAATTTATCACTAAGTTCGGGTAAATTCCCAGATGATTTTTTAAACACGCACATGTAAATCCTGTTCTCAAGAAGACACTACTGGAGGGGGGTATTTCAAATATCAAAAGATGACCTCATCACAAGCCACCTACCAGACCTAGACACTAACAGTGAGTGCATTTGGACTGAAACCCAGATAACAGGAATGAAACCAATAATCATGTGTACCCTCTATCGTGCCCCAAATGACTCTCATGGAACTCAAATCGAAGAACTAGACCTAGCCCTTTCTAAATTAGGTAACAAGATCAGCACACATAATGTCATCATTACTGGCGATTTCAACCTTCCTAACATCAATTAGGAAATTCACCAAGTCACACCTAACAATGGATACAGTACAACTGCTGCCAATAAATTATTCTCTCTTACAGAGGAACATGGACTGATCCAACATGTCAAGGAACCCGCGCACAGACAGGGACATGCCAACAATATTTTAGATCTTGTCTTCACCAATAGACCTGGGTTAATAAAGAAGATAAATGTAGTAGACGGAATAGCAGACCATAGCACAGTCATCATTGATGTAAACATCTCGACCAAACGCAAACATCGTCCGAAACGTAAAGTCTTCATTAGAAATAAAGCCGACAACATTAACATCCAGAAATCTCTTGACAACTTTACACATGAATACTTCTCTCAAAACCAAAACATGACAGTCAATGACAAGTGGAATCTTGTTTCCACGAAAATCATCAACATTATGAACCAATATGTACCGCACCGTCTTACTACTTCAAGACACAATCTTCCCTGGTTCAATAAAGATTTAAAGAAAATGTGCAAAAGAAAGAAACAGCTATATAACAAAGCAAAAATAACAAGAAAGCCAGAAGACTGGAAAGAATTCTGTGACATCAGGAGAAACATGCATAAACACCTTCGTTCTTCTAGACTATCCTAGATAAGTCAATTCCTGACAACAACAATAACAGAGAAACCTAAATAATTTTGGAGCTTCATTTCTAAACTTATACAGGATAACCAGGGTATTGGGGCCCTTAACATTGCGGGTAACATCATTAGCGACGACAAACATAAAGCAGAAGCCGGATACAAGTCACTCTCTAAACCGACTCAACGATTGTCTCCAAGATGTTTTTTCATGGATGACCGATAGGAAATTTAAGTTAAATGCAGACAAAACTGAAATCCTCATCATTGGTACTCCAATGCAGCGAGGTAAACTTAATGACGTTTTTCCAACATGCATCCTGAGTCAAAATATCACACCAGCAGCATCAGTACGGAATCTAGGAGTGACCTTTAATTGCGACTTCAATTTCAGACAACACATATCCCAAACGTGCCGTTACTGTTTTTATCATATCCGTGATCTTCGCCGCATTCGCCGACATATGTCGCTTTCTGTCGCTAAGACTATCGCAACAGCTCTTGTTAGCAGCAGATTAGATTATTGCAATTCCCTCCTTCATAATATTGCTATCAAGGATATTGCAAAACTACAACGCGTCCAAAATTGTTTAGCAAGGGTAGTCACACAATCTACTCGATTCTCCCGCTCAGTGCCACTTCTAAAATCACTGCATTGGCTCCCCGTACGATATCGCATTATGTTTAAGATCTGCACAATCACTTACCAAGCCCTTTCATCCAAACAACCTAGTTATTTACATTCAATGCTCACACCGGCTAGACAAGCCAGACAACTTCGGTCGTCTAGTTCGAAGTTGCTATCTGTTCCCAGAGTTAAGACAAAGGCTGGAACTCGAGCTTTTCAGTTGCCGCGCCAACTATATGGAATTCGCTTCCCGTTAATGTTAAATTAGCAGAAAATATTGTTACATTTCGTCGTTACCTCAAAACCTATCTTTTCAATATCGCCTATCCTCCCTAGCTTCCTAGCACATACATCCATTTGTTGACGACTTTCGCCTAGCACAC
Source organism: Paraescarpia echinospica (assembly GCA_020002185.1). Taxonomy (NCBI): domain Eukaryota; kingdom Metazoa; phylum Annelida; class Polychaeta; order Sabellida; family Siboglinidae; genus Paraescarpia; species Paraescarpia echinospica. The sequence continues at coordinate 56,990,398 of CM034536.1, forward strand.
GAGTATGAGAATGCTTAATCCTTTGGTTTTTGTGCGCCACTGAGCTCGGATTGTCTGAGGATATTGGCGCGTAAGAAGTTATTTATTATTATTATTATTATTATAAATAAAAACATGGTGTAAAATTGGTTTTAAAAACATGTACAATACGTGATAATAATTTTTTTAAAGTTAAATAACCTAAGTGGTGGTGCCTAAGTTGGGTAAGTAACCCGAAAAATGATGAATTTTCCAAAGAGTTTGAAAAGCTACAAGGCAAGAGATTGCCTTCATCTCGCTTGGAAGTGAATTCCACATCTGTGGAGCAGAGACCAAGAAGATTCTGTCGCTGTAGCGGCTGCGAGATGGCGGCACATACAAGTCATTAGAGACCATTAGCTAACGCAATTAGGCGCCGCGACAGTACGCCAAATCTGAACGCGACCTCAAATTTGAAGTAAACCGCACATCTCGCGTCGACGTCTAATGAGACACCATTAGCTAAACGATTTTAAGATCGGCTCCAGCAGGTAATTGCTTTCTCATATGTAGTGATTTTCTGTGTGTTACTAAAGTAAGTAAAGTAAAATGTATGTATGAAATATATAGATATATGTATAAATGTGTTAAGGGGACAATGTAACCTTTGTCGCAATCGATAATCGCAGGAAGGTAGAATTTAGGACGCAAGAACGGCAAACTCGAACCACAATGCAATCATTCCGACTCATACGATTAGGCTAAGCAAAACAATTGTGTTTTGAATCCATTTAGGCAATAACATAGCCTAATCGTGAGGTTTGTATACCACAACGTGGGGTACCATAATGGGCAATATTTTATTTAATTGACCTGAACAGTTTAAATGTAAAACGGTTATTTAAAAACGTATTTTTTTAATGAAATATGAACGGCGGGAATATATTATAAAAAGCGCCACATTTTGCTCAATAACATTTTTTTCAGTAACAGTTTTTTTTCAATCAATTATCTGCATCTAGTCCAATCGGCAACGTAAATAGGCCATAAATCTACATTTTATGTAAACCGCCAAATACAATGCTTAGGTTTCTGTTTAAAGATAATTATTTTCGTAGTTGCACACAAACATGATATGCCAGCAATGCAACATAGCCAAAGTAGACATAATGCAACCAACGACTCGACTAGGTTTACAAAATAAATAAATAAATAAGTTTATGTTAATTTACGTATATAACAATCTGTGTGGGCTTAATAAACATTAGATAGACATGTGTTACAATAATTATGGTATATAGGCGCGCTTAGCCATGCATATGCCTAAGCTAAACACCTCACTGCATCGCTGCAGATGAAAACAAGCAAGTCGTAGGCCTTTTTAAAAGTAGTCAAACATTTAACAAGATTGCCACTCAGATAATTAACTCTAGGTGGCAGGTGGACAAAGAAGCCCTTTGGCTTATCGAGAGTCCAACCCTTTTATGTACGTGCATCCCGCCCTTCTAAGGTATGTGTCGATTTGATTTTTAAACATATTCACGCTACTAGCACCCACACAATCAGCAGATAATCTGTTCCATTCATTTACAGTCCTTTATGAAAATGAGAACTTTCTTATATCTAATCTACACTGCTCCTTTATTAATGTAACTTCGGGTCCTCTGGTCCTTCTATCTTTCTTAACTGAGAAAAAAATGTTTCTATCAATATTTTCATAACCATTCAATATTTTAAACACTTCTATCTGATCTCCTCTCAATCTCCCGGTCTCTAGTGTTGTTAAACCGCATTCTTTTAGGCGTATTTCATAACTAAGATCCCACATTTTTTATTTCATTTTAGTCTCTCTCCTCTGTACTCTTTCTAACATATTGATATCCTTCTTGCGATATTGCCTCCACGCTTGTATACGATATTCTAAATGAGGCCTGACTATTGTTTTGTACATGCATACGTGTAATTTATAACTACACTTTCTTTATATATAATAATAATAACCTTTATTTTATATAGCGCCATATCCATAGCGTTCATAGCGCTTTACATAAAACTAAAATATAAATAGTAAAAATTAAACAAATTTAAATATAAAAGTAAAAACAATTAAGATAGTAATGCTGTGTAAACATCAATAGATTAAAAAGAAAACAATTCTCATGGTAAAGTAAGTAGTTAAAATGTTCTTTCGGCTGTTAAGAAGATCAAGATAAAAATATGAATAACTTAGAATAAAAATGTTTCTATGGTCTTTCAAGCAGAATATGCAGTAATGAAAAGGTAAGTTTTAAGGCTGCCTTGAAGGATTGCAGGGAGGTTTTGGAAGTAACAGTAGTTGGTAGATTATTCCATACTGTAGCGGCAGCGTGAACGAATGCGCATTCACCAGCTTTGGTTCGGGCTCTCGCAACGACAAGATTATTACCCTCAGCAGAACGAAGATGTCTGGCTGGTTTATAAGCTGACACAAGTGACTGCATATATGGTGGCGATAGTTCAGCATTTAACGCCTTATCTGTAAGTTCTGCTATTTTGTAGGTAATCCGTTGCTGGACAGGCAGCCAGTGGAGTTGGCGCAGTAGTGGTAACGCAATGTCGCATCGCGCACGCCGAGTTATTAGACGAACAGCAGCATTCTGCAGTTGCTGCTGCCTGCCGATGTTCTTGGCAGAAGTGCCAAACAGAAGCGAATTGCAATAATCTAAGCGTGATGTTATCATTGCATTTACAACACGTTCTGCTGTCGACTGTGGCAGGTAACGGTGAATTTGGCCGATGTTACGTAAATGCAGTGAACAGGTACTAATGGTACGAGAAACCTGCACCGTCATGTCAAGATGTTTATCTAAGTAGACACCAAGATCTCTCACACATTCCGCAGCATAGACGACTTCAAATCCAACGTGCACATGCAGTCCAGCAACCAAATCAGATGCCGACCTGGGTACAACCGGTAGAACCTCGGTTTTTGCATCATTCATCAGCAAGTAGTTGAACGTCATCCAGGATTTGATGTCGTCGATGCGCTGCTCGAGCATGTGTTCCTAAAAGGTGTAGCTGTTGCTCTATATAGTTACATTTGAATTACCATAACTATTTATGTATTAAAAGAATCGCCGTTTGTACTTATGCAACATATCCATGTTTGGCGTTCATACGCGAAGTCGAACTACAGATGGCGCGTGTGATTGGATCGCAAAAGCTGTGATGTAGAACTCAATTAACTTTGCGGTTGGCGTATGTTTTTGCCGTCATGTTTGTGCTAATTACGTGTCTATTGTTTGCAGCCGAACGCAACAATCAAGTAGCTCGTTATACGTGGAGTAGGACGGTGATGTGAGGAGGTGGTAGCCTGTGATGAGCGCGAAACGTCAGTAGCAGAATTGCGTAATGAATGCGTTACTTCACAGTAGGTCAGGGCAGTTTCTTGTGTACCGGGTTGATGTGGTGCAATCTGTCGCAGCGGACCACCAGCCTAGCAGCAGTTTTGTACTATTTGCAGCTTGTTGATAAGGTAATCGGAAATGTCATTATAAGAGACAGTTCGCCGAATTTGTTCACGATGATACTGTGTTTCGGTTGATTGTTTCGTGATGTTAACATAAGTGCCACCGTTTTATTATCGTTCACTTTGAGTAGATTTGCAACCATCCACACGCGGACCTCTTTGATGCAATGTTGAATTCTCCGTAGAATTATGTTGGTTTCGTCAGTCATTTTAAAGTTGATATATATAACTGGGTACGATCAGCGTAGAGATAGAAGCTCATGTTGTGTTGTCTAGTGATAGCACAGATAGAAGCTGTGTAAACACTAATGATAATAATAACGGAATGACGTCCTTAGCGCCAATATCTTCTGAAAATCCGAGCTCAGTGGTTTATATAGTGAACAATAGCAGCCCCAGCACCGATCCTTCAGGGACGCCGCAAGCGACGCTGGTTTTGCTGGAATCGCCATCTGATACATTTACTGATTGCGACCTCTCGGATATATGATCGCATCCACGCCAACACGGAGCCTGCCACTCCGAAGGGTTGATCTTATCGACTAAGCAGAATTTTATAGTCACTTGTGTCGAAGGCGGCCGACATGTTATGCAGTACCATGATAATGCTATACCGCCAGTCTAGCGCCTCAAGGATATCATCCTGTACCGAAACTAGCGCAGTTTCCGTGGATGCAACATGTGGACTAATTGATAGCGTTTGAGAAGATGATTGTCGGTCATGTGTCCGATCAGACAGCGTGCGCCGTATGTTTCAAGTAGTTTGATTCAAAAGGCAGATTTGAAATCGTCTATAACTGTTCATATTGTCTTGATCGTAATTTGCCTTCATAAAAACAACTAAGTGAAATGAAGTTTTTAATTCGCAATCTGAACGAAATATACTCTGAAATAGTGACCTGATATTCAACTAATGCTTAAGATATATGAAATAAATATTTATACATTAACTTGATATGGCAGTACTGATTTTGAGTTGATTGAAGTGTTATCAACTATAGCAATAGACCAAGCAAAAAGTATAAAACTGGTATGTTGCCTCGGGGCAACAATATCCAATAAAGGGTTAACCCCCTCCGTCACCCTGTTCAAGGCCCCTTTTGGTCGCTCTTTTCTGCACATTTTCTGCACAGTTTTTTGCGACACCTATCAGTCGAGATGACATCACCGCAGGTAGCACTGCTAGGATTTAGCATGGCGCGCATCTATGTGGGTTGAAGTTTCAGGTCGTACCTTTAATTGCAATCGCGGAATTTAGTATTATTTTATATCACCGTAAAGATAATAATCTTACCTATAAAGGTTTCGCTGGATGCACCCAGGAATTGTCTTTACTTCTTGAGTTACAGAAACAGAAACTGTAAGAGGATGGCGATCAACGAACTAGTTGAGCAGATGTGTGAAGAAGAGGGCGTGGGATTCATAGATTTATGGGGGTACTTTGTTGGGAGAGAAGATATGTACATGAGAGATGGCCTCCATCTAAGTGGAAAGGGGGCAGTATTCTCAGAGAATCTGCTGCGATCTGTTGACAGTGGGACAGGTTGCATCTATTTAAGCTAAATTCGCAGGGGGGACTCGCAGAGAAGCCTGACACTGGAGGCATAGATAAAGACAGCAACAATAATTCAGCAAAGAACCGTCAGGAAAACTGTTCTGAAGCTGGATATAAATGTGTTTGTTTAAATGCAAGGAGTATAGTAAACAAAGGAAACGAACTAAATATTAAGGTAGAAGATGTTGACCCTCGCATAATAGGTATAACCGAATCATGGGCATCCACCGATATATCAGATGCCGAATTGGGACTGACAGGATATGTAATGTTTAGGAAAGATAAAATAGGAAGAAGGGGAGGTGAAATTATTTTATATATTAAAGAATCTATCCAGGCTTATGAAATAAAATTAGACAGAGAAGCAGATTGCGACGAAGCTGTTTGGTGTAACATAGTTACAGAAAATTCAACGTTAACGGTTGGATTAGTTTATCGAAGTCCAAACATAAGCATAGAAGAGAATGAAAAAATACAAAACGCTATAAGGGAAGTGAGCAAACGGGACTGTGTTATTCTGGGGGATTTTAACCATGGGCATATAAAATGGAAATCTCTACAGAGTATGGGTAGTGAGGACCACAAGTTTTTAGTTTTAGTACAAGATAGTTTCCTTTCTCAACATGTGCTAGAACCAACCAGGGGAGAGAATATGTTAGACATAATTTTGTCCTCACAGAATGAATTAGTTGACAGTGTCAGGATATGTGAGCCACTGTGGAATAGTGATCACAACCAGATACATTTTACCATCAAAGTAAAATCAGAAAGGAATAATAAAAAGCAGTACAGGAGAAATTTCCACAAAGGAAAACATAAATACATAAGGAAATATTTTGCAAAGATAGACTGGAATAACACACTAAAGAAAAAGACAGCAACAGAATGCTGGAATATCTTAAATAGTGTAATTGAATGCATCATCGTCAAATTTGTTCCCTTAAAAAAACACGGGAAACGGTCCAAAAAGAAACACTTATCGAAAGAAGCCATTATAAAACTTAAGTATAAACAAATGATGTGGAAGTCATATAGACGTACTGGAAATGACGAAGACTACAACATTTATAAAGAAGCACTAAACCAAGCTACAGCTGAAATTAGAAATTCAAAGAGAAGCTATGAACATAAATTAGCTTGTAATATAAAACATGACAGCAAGAGTTTGTATGCGTATGTTCGAAGCAAACAGAAAGTTCAGGATAAGGTCGGTCCTGTAGAAGATAGTGCTGGAAATATAATATCAGAAAGATTCTTAATGGCAAAAGACCTGAATGAGTATTTTAGTTCAGTGTTTACCAGAGAAGACACTGGTTCACTGCCAGTACCAGAGGCTAAGTTCAAGGGGGCAGAATCAGACTATTTAAGACAGTTAATTGTAACCCCAGAAATGGTAGCTAAGAAAATTAGGGCTGTGGAGGATAATAAATCACCTGGAGTGGATGGTATTCCACCCAAACTACTACTAGAAATTGTAGAACAAATTAGCATACCGCTTGCAACAGTTTTCAACTTGTCATTAGAAGAGGGAGGGGTTCCTTTAGAATGGAAAGAAGCAAACGTTATTCCGTTATTTAAAAAGGTACGAGAAACAAGTCAAATAGTGATAGACCAGTTAGTTTAACATCGGTGGTTTGTAAACTATTAGAAAGACTAATTAAAGATCACAGATGGATTTTCTTGTTGAACATAACTTGATAAACCCATCTCAACATGGGTTTCTGAAAGCGAGGTCATGCTTAACAAATATGTTATGTTTTATGGCAGATATCACTAAGTGGGTAGATGATGGATCACCAGTAGATATCATCTACTTCAAAAAGCTTTCGACAAAGTGCCACATCAAAGATTACTGCTTAAACTAAAGGCCCATGGCATAGGAAATGGCATAATTAACTGGATAGAAAAATGGCTGATTGACAGAAGACAACGGGTAGTTGTTGATGGGGAGGCTTCAAACTGGAAATCAGTTTTGAGTGGGGTTCCATATATATATATCAACGATTTGGACGATGATATAGCTAGCAAGGTGTTGAAATTTGCAGATGATACAAAAGTGTTTAGAAGGATTAAAAGTGATGGAGATAGACAGCATTTACAAGATGATCTTGACAGGTTGATCAAATGGTCTGAAAAGCAAATGGTTCAAATGTAAATGTTGTTCAATTTTGGGAAATGTAAATGCCTTCACACAGGACATGGGAACGAATATGTAGAATATACAATGGGGGAACTGTACTAAGTACTACTGTAAAAGAAAAAGACTCAGGGCTGACAATTATTGCTGACATGAAGGTTTCAGAGCAGTGTGGAATTGCAGCTTCAAAAGGAAATCAAATCCTTGGATTGATTAGGTGAAATATAGCACATAATAAAAGAACTAATAATACCGCTGTACAAAACAATAGTTAGGCCTCATTTAGAATATTGTATACAAGCGTGGAGGCCATACCGCAAGAAAGACAGATATGCTAGAAAGAGTACAGAGGAGAGCAACTAAAATGATACCAAAACTGAGGGATCTTAGTTATGAAAAACGCCTAAAAGAATGTGGTTTAACAACACTAGAGACCAGGAGATTGAGAGGAGATCAGATAGAAGTGTTAAAAATATTGAATGGTTATGAAAATATTGATAGAAATATGTTTTTTTAGTTAAGAAAGATAGAAAGACTAGAGGACATGAAGTTACATTAGTGAAGGAGCAATGTAGATTAGACGTAAGAAAGTTCTCGTTTTCACAAAGGATTGTGAATGAATGGAACAGATTATCTGATGATTGTGTGGGTGCTTGTAGTGTGAATATGTTTTAAAATAAAATCGACACATACCACAGAAGGGCTGGATATATGTAGATAAAAGGGTTGGACCCTTGATAAGCCAAAGGGCTTCCTTGTCCACCTGCCATCTAGAGTTAATTCTCTGGATGGCAATCTTGTTAAATCTTGTTAAAATTCCTGTGTACATCCAGCGACAAACTTGTAGATAAGATTATTATCTTTACTGTGATATAAAACGTAAATATTGCAATTGCAATTTCAGGTACAGTCTGAAACAACAGGCCGCACCACCGCTCGGCGAGCTAAAGGGTGTGGTGACGTCAGCAACATCTGATGGGGTGGTTGATTCTTGACACGCAAATGACCAGGTTTGAGCGGGCTTAGTGACATGACCAGGCAATGAACAGGCTTCACATTTGGCACATTACTTGACAATATTAAGTTTACATATTCGAAATTTCAAAGTCATTTAAAATTTCATTTCATTTAGTCGTTAAGAACAAGGAAGACGTTGGCATGTTTCTGGTAGCGTGAAACAACACCACGTGCAACTGATGAGGGATCAAAGGGGAAACTGTGCAAGCAAGAAGTAAATCTAAGAAGTTATCCGTTCATTGTCCTGAAACATGAATGTTACTTTTCATTTAGTTGTTTCGTGGTATGATGTCAAACTCTCACTATAGTACCACAACACGTTTCATTCCGGTTCACTGGGAATTCAAAAAACGCATAGAAATGTTTGACCGGAGCTGCTATCTAATGTTTGCAAGACGATAAGAACAATGTTTTCCCTTGGCGGGGTGGGAATCACATCACCTAGTCTGTTGCGCCGTCTTGACGTCAGGTATCCACCTTTCCCGAACTTCTGCAACCGTTTCCTACTCTCGGTTGTCTATCCCTGCCCTTTCGACATCTCTCTAGACACTGTCTCTCAATCTTAACTTACCTCTATCGTGCGTCAATACTAAATGGTCAGGCAGTCTATCATCGGTTACAAGAGGTAAACATTTGACAGACAGGCTCAGTAGCTTGTCTGTCAAATATGTCAAGGAGGAGGATTGATCACGGAAGGGTGCGGCTTCATGTGACGCCAACATGTATGTTGCCATATTTTCTATATGCGAACCTAGAGTTCATTATCAACACCTAGACACAAATAAAATGTATTACTATCTGGTCATCTAACTGTGTGGGTGTTCTCCACTTAAACTAATGCTAAATGTCAGTCAGGCAATTACAAAGTTACGATTCCGGTTTAATAAAATTGTACATTTTGGTGTTTGTCTTATCACTGCTCTGTTGTCAGCTGTAGCATTTTCGTCAAATCCTACAATTTTGTTCCCTTAATATAAACGATGAAGATGCTGTCCGTCCTTGGCGTCCAAACAATGTTGTGAATTGGGCAGATGATAGGTTCTGGCTGAGTCCTGAACTTCAGCGCTGATAAAGTGTACTAAGTGACTAATTGTGAAACGGCCACATTATCGCCCAAGATACATCAACGGTGCTTGAAGCCTGTGGCTAGTCCACCTATTACGTAATCAGACGAGAACAACGATGCCGGCCGGTCGATTACTACCGATGGTGATCTTATGCAACACATCAAGTTAGCATTTAGCGACGATATCAAGATAAACAACCCAATAAGTCAACTGGAAAAGGCATATTGAAAGAACACGATGAACGTATCGACCAGCTAGAGCAAGCTGTTGACAACCTAGAACAGTACAACCGTCGATCGTCAGTTCGAATTACAGGGATAACTGAAAATAAAGACGGTGAACAACTTAAAAACATTGTCACTGATTTGTTTAACGAGATGGTCTTGTCACTCACAATCAGCATTGTAAACAGGACTCACAGGATTGGGCCCAGAACATCCGGCACAAAGAATGATCACTCACGTCAAATAATTATCCAGTTTAAAGACTACCAATTGAAAGCTGACTTCATGAAAGCCAGAAAACGACTTCGTACTAAACGACCGAACGTGTACATTTCGGTAGATCTGACACAAAACGAACGAGACTACTCTTCTTGTGCAGGACAATGAAGAGACAACACAAGCTCCTTGACTGCTGGTCATATGACGAAAGGACTATTACCAAAGACATAAACGGTAACATAAAAACCACCAGTCAAGAGGAAGATATAAAATCACTGTAAACACCTTGGTTAGTAATACAGGACATGGTGGACATTTGATATTCGTGTTGACCTGCTACACTTTCATATAGGGACTACAAAAGGCACCAGTGTCATATATGATCATGTTCATTGACACATTCATGACCTACACATGGTTCGTGTATCATTTGATTGTACATACATACCTTACTGCTTTGCTTAACCGATTTATATATACATGTATATACATATGTGTGTGTGTGTGTGTGTGTGTGTGTGTGTGTGTGTGTGTGTGTGTGTGTGTGTGTGTGTGTGTGTGTGTGTGTGTGTGTGTGTGTGTGTTTGTATGTGTGTGTGTGTGTATTCTAAGTAACTTACTTCAATTTAACAACTGTCATTCAACACTGTATGTTATAAACGTGCTTGACAATGCCATAAATACAAACATTATTGTGTACCGCATTTCTGTGTGTGTACATAACACGCACAAGTATTATTAGCCAGTTACCTAGAACGACCCTGGCATATGCAGGTGATGTACATGATTGTGAAAATCGTAATATTGATCCAGATTGTAATTTATTTAACTTTGCAAATACTAAATATTATCTTGAGGATGACATTAATGAAGTTACAAAAAGAAATAATTTCAGCGAGGAAGAATTCTCACTCATGCATTTAAATATTAGAAGCTTATCAAAGAACATTATAAAACTGTGTGATTTCTTATCGTTGATCGACAACAAACTCAAGATTATTGGTATAAGTGAAACTTAGTTATATAATAATAATGTTGACTTATATGAATTACCAGAGTATAAAAGTATTCTGTTGACTAGACCTTCCAAGAAGGGAGGTGGTGTATCTTTGTATGTTAATAGTTCCCTTGAGTACACTGAGTTACCAGATATGAGTATCACAACTGAATGTTTTGGAATGCATGTTTCATGAAGTCATTTAGTCTACGATACATAATAAAAACACAATTGTTGGTATTGTCTATCGACCATGTAATACAAACATTGACACTTCAACTGAACATGTTATGGATATTATTATGCAAACTATCAAGGTTGAAAATAAACAATGCTACACATTTGGTGCTTTTAACCTCAATTTACTTAATTATGGTAATCACACGGAAACTCAATATTACATAGATGCAATGCTTCAACATGCAGTTATACCTCTTATCAATAAGCCTACTAGAATAACACCAGCTACTGCCACGGTCATAGATAATATATATAGCAATGATGTATTTGGTGCAAATTATCATTTGCATGGAATAATATATACATATATATCTGACCACTTGCCACTAAACTAAACAAACTAATGACACAAAGGTAGATACAGTAATACAGACTAGAATATATAACGAGCAAACTACTAATACATTCAAAGAGAGTATTGATCAGATAACTTGGGAAGAAATTTATGCCTGCAGAAATCCTCAAGAAAGTTATTCTAAATTCAAAGTTAATCAAATTTTATTTGTGTACAAAAATGCATTTCCACTAATTAAAAAATTATCAGGGCAGAAAACATAAACCGTGGATTACTATGGGACTTAGACATTCTATTGGAATTAAATCAAATTGTACAAGTATTACATAAAAATCCGACTATTCACAATGAAATTAACCATAAAAGATGTAGGAATAAATTAAATTGCCTTATTGCCACAGTAAAAAGAGAACACTACCGTCACGAGCTTCAATTATATCTAACGACCAATTAATAATTGATTGTAAATTTTAAAAATAAAAAGTAATTATATCTAACGACCAATTACTAATTGATAGTAAATTATAAAAAAAAAGTGCATAGCTGATACATTTAATGAATATTTTATAGGCCCAGAGTTTGCTGATAAGATACCCGTTATATCGGAAAGTACTGACGATTACCATAAAGGAGTTTCTGTCACCAGCCACACCAGATAAGATAAATGGAATTATCAGAATTTAAAAAAACTCTGGATGGCATGGAATAAAACCTACCATTCTTAAGCAGGTCTTCTCCAACCTACTTGAACCATTATGTTACATTGTAAACTTTTTATTTGAACAAGGATATATTCCCGATCAGCTAAAAATAGCTGATATAGTCATCATTTAAAAAAATTGTGATACAACATTAATCAGCAATTACAGGCCGATTTCTATCTTGCCTGTATTTTCAAAGGTTTTTGAAAGATTAACAAGATTTAACAAGATGTAACAAGATTTAATAATATTGCCACCCAGAGAAGTAACTCTAGATGGCAGGTGGACAAGGAAGCCCTTTGGCTTATCGAGAGTCCAACCCTTTTGTCTACTTGTATCCCGCCCTTCTGAGGTACGTGTCAATTTTAGTTTTAAACATATTCACACTATTAGCACCCACTCAATCAGCAGATAATATGTTCCATTCATTTGTAGTGCTTCGTGAAAATGGAACTTTCTTATATCTAATCTGCACTGCTCCTTTACTAATGGAACTTCATGTCCTCTAGTCTTTCTATCTTTCTTAACTGAGAAATAAATAACCGTTCAATAGTTTAAACACTTCTATTTAATCTCTTCTCAATCTCCTGGACTCTAGTGTTGTTAAACCATTTTCTTTTAGGCGTTTTTCATAACTACGATCCCTCAGGTTTTGTGTCATTTTAGTAGCTCTCCTCTGTACTCTTTCTAGCAAATATATGTTCTTCTTGCAATGTGGCCTCCACGCTTGTATACAATATTATAAATGAGGCTTAGCTATTGTTTTGTACAACGGTATTATTAGTTCATTTTCCTTATACGCTATATTTCGTTTAATTAATCCAAGGGTTTGATTTCCCTTTGAAGCTGCAATTCCCCACTGCTCTGAAACCTTCACAACAGCACTAATAGTTAACCCTAAGTACTTATCTTTTACAGTAGTACTTAATACAGTACCCCCATTGTATATTCTACATTTACGTTCCCATATCCTGTGTGGAGGCATTTACATTTCCCAAAATTGAACAACATTTGCCACTTTTCAGACCATTTGATCAACCTGTCAAGACCATCATGCAAATGATGTCTATCTCCATCACTTTTAATTAATATATAATAGATTAATAAATTATATAATAAAACACAAACTCCTGTCTAATTTTCAACTTGGATTTAGGAAAGGATACTCCACTGATATGGCAATTTCAGTGCTAACAGATAACATTAGTAAGGCAATTGATAACAAAGACCACGTAATTGGGGTATTTCTGGATTTCGCTAAAGCGTTTGATACTGTTAATCATAACATCTTATTGAGAAAATTAGCACATTATGGAATCAGAGGAAACATACTCCGTTGGTTTCATAACTACTTAAGTAACAGACAACAAGAAGTAGAATTTAAAGGAACAAAATATGTCCTTAACAATATAACATGTGGTGTTCCACAGGATTCAATGTTGGGATGTTTACTCTTTCTTATCTACATAAATAATAAACTACTTTATCTGACACAAAGTTTATCATTATGTTTGCTGATGACACGAGCATTTTTATGTAAGGCAACAATATACATGAAATGGAAAATGCTCTGAATTCTTAAATAAAATGACTATCCCTATGGCTTACAATTAATAAACTTTCTTTAAATATACAGAAATCTCACACAATGACCTTTATTAATACGAAGAGTATAAGAGAGAAAGTTAATAATATTTACATAGACGGCATAAAAGTTGACACTGTAAACAAAATAAAGATTTTGGGTCTACTTATAAATACCACATTGAACTGGAGCGCTCACACTAAATATATATCAAATAGAATATCTAAGAATATTGACATTATTAAAAATGTGACGAACAAATTAGATAAAATCCCATTATTAAATATATATATATATATATATATATTATAAGTTTATCTACCCATATATTACACACTGAATTTTTTTTGGGAAAGGGCCCCAAAAATATACCTAACTAAGATATATATATACTATATATAAATTTTGTGCATAATTAGTCATGTAGGATTTGTTGATTACACAGAGCCTTTATTTATATCTTACCAGATAAGGAATATTTATCAGTGAAATAAATACTTATGCTGTATTCTAATGTTCAAACACAATAACGGTATGTTGCCTGATATATTTAATGATGTATTCCTTTTGCAAAAATCCACACATAAATATAGTACAAGACAGGAAATAGTATATAAAATACCATATTGCAAGACAAATTACAGACAATTATTTTTGGCCTATATTGGTCCTAAATTCTGGAATTCTTTCATCATGATTAATTTTTTTTAATGTTGTGCAAGTTTACATATCTTAAAAAAGAGTCAAATGTCTATTTTTGCGTAATCAGTAGCATAGATTATAGTTTCTGTTCCTACTTTAAATGTAATTGTTATATTATGGTGCACCTTTGTTATATCTATATTATTCACTTATCACTAACACATGTGCATCACATATTTTTAATGGTACACTTATAATGTCCTATTAATTAAATTGTTAGAATGTCATGATGGTATGTGTTCTTTTGCACGAATTATGATTTACTTACACAACTTGAACACATGAATAAGGAATACAAGCAAATGTTTTGCTTAATTCCATTTGTTGCACAATGTATATTTGCTGTCTGTTTTTGTCACTGCACTGTACTATGATGAGCATTATGCAGCAACAAAGGTTATTATTATTATTACAAGCCGTCTTCTGTCTCCGCACACAGTATATCCGGTCATACACGGGAAACAAACAACTAGAAATGAGTCTTTTCGCAGCAGAAGTGGTATAGTCTGCAAATGTTCCATTTTCCCTGTTCAGGAATTAGTTATTGTTCAGTGTGCAAAACATCCGAGAAAGAGGGTACTGTTTCAAAACAGTGATATGTTCCCATCTAGGAACTAACAATCATATTTAACAAGCAGGGAATTCCCTGACCTTTCGAAAACAGATCGTGGTTAGTAGTGTTACGTATAGCTGGCTAAAGGCATACAACAAACATTAAGGTATTTTTTCTGAACAACTTACACCCCAGGACCTACAGACTAGGACCTACATACTAGAACATACACACCAGGAACTGCAAACAAGGACCTACACAACATTCGTTACAGACTAGGACCTACATACCAGAAACTACAGACTACGACCTACACACCAGGACCTACAAACTAGGACCAACGCACCAGGACCTATAGGCTAGGACCTACACACCAGGATCTACAGACTAGGACCTACACACCAGAAACAACAGACTAGGACCTACACACCAGAAATTACAGACTATGACCTACACACCAGGACCTACAAACTATTACCTACACACAAGGACCTACATGCTAATACCTACACACCAGAATATACATACTAGGACCTTCACACCAGTAACATCAGACTAGGACCTACACAATATAAACTACAGACTAGGACCTACACACCAGAAACTACAGATTATGACCTACACAGCTGGACCTACAGGCTAGGACCTACACATCAGGATCTACAGTCTAGGACCTACACACCATAATCTACATGCTAGGACCTACACACCAGGATCTACATTCTAGGACCTATACAACAGGACTTACAGGCTAGGACTTACACACCAGGAACTACAGAAAAGAACCTACACACCACGACCTACATACTGGGACCTACACACCAGGACCTACAGACTAGTACCTACACAGTAGGACCTACATACTATGATCTACACACCAGGATCTACATACTAGGACTTACACACCAGGTCCTACAGACTAGGACTTAGACACCAGGACCTACATACTACAATATAGGAGCTACAGGCTAGGACCTATACATCAGAAGTACAGGCTAGAACCTACATACAAGGATCTACAGTCTATAACCTACACACCAGGAATTAAAGAATAGGACCTACAGACTAAGACCTACACACCAGGATCTACAAGCTAGGACCTACACACCAGGATGTACAGTATAGGACCTATACAACAGAAAATACAGAATAGGACCTACAGACTAGGACCTACACACCAAGAACTACAGACTAGGACATACACACTAGGACCTAAATACTAGTACCTACACAATAGGATCTACAGGCTATGACCTACACACCAGGACATGCAGGCTAGAACCTACACAGTAGGATCTACAGTCTAGGACCTACATACCAGGAAATACAGAATAGGACCTACAGACTAGGACCTACACATCAGGATCTACAGTCTAGGACCTATACACCAGGTAATACAGAATAGGACCTACATACTACTACCTACACACCAGGACCTACAGACTAGAATGTACACACCAGAAACTACAGACTAGGACTTACACACCAGGAACTACAGGCAAGGCCCTACACACCACGACCTACAGACTAGGACCTACAAACCAGGACCTCCAGACTAGTACCTACACAATAGGACCTACATGCTATGATCTTCACACCAGGATCTACATACTAGCACCTACACACCAGGTCCTACAGAGTAGGACCTACACACCAGGACATACATACTACACTATAGGAGCTACAGACTAGGACCTACACACCAGGACCTACATACTAGTACCTACACAATAGGACCTACAGGTTATGACGTACACACCAGGACATACAGGCTAGAACATACACAGCAGGATCTACAGTCTGGGACCTACACACCAGGAATTACAGAATAGGACCTACAGACTAAGACCTATACACCAGGATATACGGTCTAGGACCTACACACCAGGATGTACATAATAGGACCTACAGACTAGGACATACACACCAGGACCTACAGACTAGAACATACACACCACCAGGAACTACAGACTAGGACCTACACAATAGGACCTACAGGCTATGACCTACACACCAGGACATACAGGCTAAAACCTACACAGTAAGATCTACAGTCTAGGACCTACATACCAGGAAATACAGAATAGGACCTACAGACTAGGACCTACACACCAGGATCTACAGTCTAGGATCTACCCACCAGGAAATACATAATAGGACCTACAGACTAGGACCTACACACCAGGACCTACATACTAGAACATACACACCACCAGGAACTACAGACTAGGACCTAACAACAGACACTACAGAGTAGGACCTACACACCAGAAACTACAGACTAGGACTTACACACCAGGAACTACAGACAAGGCCCTACACACCACGACCTACAGACTAGGACCTACAAACCAGGACCTCCAGACTAGTACCTACACAATAGGACCTACAGGGTATGACCTACACACCAGGACAAATAGGCTAGAACCGTATCCAATCAAATTATTTAATGTAATTTAGGCTTTTATTTATTTATTTATTTTATCCAGTATGTTCAGCTGTTCAGCACTTTTGTTAATTGTTTATTTGGCATTACTAGGATTTTGCTTCTTAACTTTATTTATTTTTCTTATTTATTTCTCTTAAATGCGTGTTTATGCTTCTTAGATGATTGCCGATTTGTAAACACTAGTCATTAGTACCGGATTTGACGGTGTGCAAATAAAGTTTATTATTATTATCATTAGTCATCTTCCGTTGTTTAAGAATACTCCACCAAAAAAGGAACCTACCTTGTATTCCCGATGACATGCTAGTTCATTTATGCATATTTTTATTTTGGTGATCTTATCAATAACAATATAATTAAAATAGTCTACTTATTCGAAATTGTTCGATTGTTCTTGAGTCGGGAAATGACGATTTAACCCAACATGTCGCTATAGTATCGTCAAAGTTCAATGTTGGCAGGGTTCGAACCCAATGCCGGGTTGTTTAGGATAGCACGGGTTACACTTTTGTTCGGGTTTCCTGTCATCCGTGCTGAGCTAACGAACAATGGTCACCCTTCAAGTTTCGCATGCAGCATGCACGCGCAGGTTCCAAACTAGTCAGGCTAGAGCGTGTCTGGCGCATCCATTCTACTCAAGATTCCTTGTCGTGAGACAAACACTTAGGTGCATGAAGGTGCAATAACAACATGTTGACGGTGTAGCGGGCCTACACTAGTCTCGTGCCGAGAGTAGGCGTCTACAAAGAACATGCCAGCTGCGTCTAAGGTGATGTGTGTAATATATGTGTAATACAGTTAAGCTAAATAGGTCAAACGTTGGATGCATAGTATAAACATGAATGTAATAACTTGCGCAATTGTCTGCAGGAATTGGATAGAAACAACATCGATAAGAAAAATACACGTTGATGAATAAAGATGGAAAATGTTAGGAGTTAGGTCAAATGTTAAACTTAAAGTGGTAGAACAGGTCATGTGGTTGCTTACCGTGGTAAATAAAACTTGAATAACGTGTCAACTTACCACGTGAATAGTAGCATTGCATGTTACAAGTGCCGTGGTTGGTTTCCTTTGCCGCACTAAGATGTCCTGCTATCCTTAGAAGTAAGCGCAATGGCACAATGCGACAGTTACGTCACTTCCGTTACGTCACTTCCGTGGCAGTAATACTTCGTTATTTCCAGAAGCACCGCCGTGCAAATACAGATGTTGTCCGCTATAGATGCGCCTGTTAACATTACAATAACACGCGCAAACCCTAATATTCCTGCGTTGTTCTGTTCTTTTAGCATAATACCACAACAAAACTGTTATACAAAGACGTCTTTGATATATCATTTCAGGAGTATCACTCACCTGCCCTAATTTATTTGAATCACCTCCCTCAAATTTAGGAACTTGAACTGATACTGTAGCTTCGGTTGAAAACACATAGCTGAAATACTCGTGTAGATCATTGTCCTTATGTGAGCCATCCTAACCTTTGACACCTTGGTAAATATAAATACTTCGATGCTTTACTTGGACTTTACGCTGATTACTTGCTCATGGACCGAAAGAGAATCAATTAAGAAGATGGAATACAATAATTGACAGGAGTTAACGGCCGCAACTACATAAGAAATTGTAAAGGAAAGCACTATGCCACTTGCAATATGTTTCGCTGGTCACTAAAAGAGGAGTCAGCCCTCTAGAACCATTACTTAAAAAGGGATTGAAGCAAAGACAGGAAAATACAGACCAGTGAGATTAACATCAGCTTTATGCAAAATATTATAAACGCTTAACACAGACCACACGGTAGAATTCTGTGAAAGAACAAATTAATATATTAAGCTCAATATGTATTCCTAAAAGTTTGGCCTCGTTTAATAATCTCTTATGTTTTTAGAAGAAATTACAAAATGAGGAGACGATGGGCACCCAATTGATGTTGTCTACTTGGATTTTCAGAAAGCGTTTGATAAAGTGCACATCAAAGATTGTTACAAAAATTAAGATCCCTGATATTTGGGACGGTGTGATCAGTTGGACAGAAAAATGGGTGAAAGGCAAAAGACAGAGAGAAAGGGAGATTTCAAACTGGAAACCTGTTTTGAATGGAATACCACTGGTTTTTTTTAGAGAGAGAGAGAGAGAGAGAGAGAGAGAGAGAGACGGAGAGAGAGAGAGAGAGAGAGAGAGAGAAGGGGGAGGGAGAGAGAGAGAGAGAGAGATAGAGAGAGAACACACCAACTTCTGAAAAAACTGTAACTCTAATCATATAAGTTATTTGACGGAGAATGTATCAAACAAAGTAGTGGTGTTCCCATGTGCCACAAATATGTTCAGAAAGGTTAACATATATTAGGGCCGGAACGATACACTAGTTCGCACCATGGTACATAACAGTACTGAGCTGAAATGGGTACACATCGTGAAGTAATTAATACCGCAAATAAGCATCGGCGGAACGTGAATATTGAGAGGCTGAGGCTCACAAAAACACTTCAACTGCATGCACCATCAGCTTCACCCAAAAACTCTAACTGCCCCCCCTACAGTCCCCCAAAAAATCAACAACTGCACTTTCTTGCCGAAATATTGGGGCTACGGCTATCTCTAGCCCCCCCTCGTTGATAATGTTGGGGTTGTGTCACCCCTACCTCCACGATTCCGACGCCTATTCCGCAGTTTGTAGTTAGCAGAAATCGTTTGCTACCTGACGAAATACGGTTAAGCTTTAGGAATCGTCGAATATTTTGCAGCATTTCGCTATGAGTCGCGACTAGTCGAGTTCGCATGGCAACTGTCCAATAATCGAACACAGTAGCGGACTAGCCAAACACTTAAAAGTCCACTATCATTTTTGTCTTGGCATTGTTTGTTAATATTGGGCAGCCATGCTGATTTTCAACCACTCATATGATGAGGAAAATGAATAGGGCGGATGCCACCGTCGATTTGGAACTTAAAGGTAACTTTGAAGATCACGAAGTCAACGACCGTCAAAATGTCTTTGTTTATGATGAAATTAAATGTGAGAACCTCTTTATACAAAACCAACGTTTTTTTACGATTTACAGAGGAACTGGCTGTGATATAGGGTGATAAACTTTTAAAGAATTTACACACAGGAATATATGGCACAATGAAACACAAAAATGTGAATTTCACGAAATGTGTATGTAAACGTTGTTTACATATCCATATGTTAGCATATTTTTTTAAATCCTACACATACAGTACATACCTATCAATATGCATATCTTCGTTTGTAAAACTTGTCAAACTGTGGATAAGTTGCTCAAGAAGAGAGCTGACATCCACACAGTAGAAATTGGCAACGCAGTTAGCTAACTAACTGTCCGATGTTCCGAGGAACTAAAATTTTTAAAACCATCTAACTATAACGTCGGTCGTTTATAGGATACGAAAAAAATTGTGAGTGGATGCCACCCTCTACTTTGAATGAATTTTGAGGTGATGTTGAAGGTCACAAACTCAACTTAAGTCAAAATATTTGTTTTTGTTAATGGCGTACAATATGATTCGCATATTTACTGTTGTTGCTGACGTTGAACATTGAATTTAAGCACAGATGTGTCGAATAATCCAACATAAATAGATGATCTTCTCTAATTGTGTTTATCATATATATCAACGTTGTTTGCACACCAAACAGTGTTTCTATATGACCATGTTTAAAAAAAACCTACAGTCATAATATACACATTAATGCACTTACTTATATGTAACACACACGTATATATATATATATACTGTATATATATATATATATATGTATATCTTTAGTAATGGTCATGCGGTGTGAATTTCAAGGGCTCACTCACTCACTCAATTCTCTTCGTGTCCTAGGTGGCACAAAAGGCATCAACAAGAGAGCGCCACTGCTGTCGGTTGTCAGCCCGAGCATTGATCGTACTCCACGTCATCTGACATGCCTTCATTTCCTTCTCCACTGTTCTTCGCCTCGTCTCTTTTGGACGACTTCGTCTCAGTCTTCCATCCGCAGTCTTCCATCCGCTGTCCAAATGTACCCAATCAATCTCCATCTCCGCCTCTTGATCTTCGTAGCCAGGGATGTTGAATCTGTCTGGTGGAGCAGCTCTTCAT
The DNA here is from genome assembly GCA_020002185.1 of Paraescarpia echinospica. Lineage (NCBI taxonomy): Eukaryota > Metazoa > Annelida > Polychaeta > Sabellida > Siboglinidae > Paraescarpia > Paraescarpia echinospica. The sequence continues at coordinate 57,011,724 of CM034536.1, forward strand.
TGGTGATTGTATTTGGCCAAAATGCCCCTATAATCTTTCGGAGACACTTGTTCTGGGAGGTATCTTACTTGTATGTCAGCTTCCAGCACTCAGACCCATAGAGAAGTACACTGAGGATGTCGTTGGTGTATAGTCTCAGTTTAGTTTTCAGTTTCAGCTTTCTTGACTGCCAGATGGATTTCAGCATGGCGAAAGTCTGGTTGGCTTTGTTGATTTTACCAGTGGCATCTTTCTCGGAGTCTCCATCTGTTGTGAATTTGCTTCCAAGTATGCATATTCCTTGATCTCTTCCAAGTCATCACCGTTGAAGGTAGTAATGGAATTTTCTGTCTTGTGATTGCTCCTGATTAATTTGGTTTTCGGTGTGTTGAGCTTTAGCCCGATCTATGGTGCTGCGTCCGTAATTTTCTCCATCTTTTCTTGTATGTCCTTGTGTCTGTTGTACAGAAGTCCTATACCATCTGCATAGTCCAGAATTGAGGTAAGTTGAGGTAAATCTGTTGCCCCCGTTTATCTCTTTGGTGATTTCCGTCATCAGCCAGTCACTGGCAAGGATAAACAGAAAGGGAGAAAGAATACATCCCTGCTTCACGTCAGATTTGATGCTGAAGTTGTCTGTTAGGTGGTCGTTACAAGCCATTTGACATTGAACGTTTGCATAGAGTGTGTTGATAACGTTAACCATCTTCTGGGTGATGGGACGAAGTATCTTCTACAAGGATTCTCTGTAGAGGGAGTCAAGAGCCTTTTCGAAGTCAATGAATGCAATGTAGATGGTACTGTTCCATTCAGCGCTTTCTTCTCAGATTTGCCTTAATGTGAATAGGTGATCTATGCAAGACTTGCCTCTTCTGAAACCGACTTGTTCTTGTCGAAGAATGGTGTCAATAGCTGCTGATATTGTCTTCAGTATAAAGCGACTTAATATATTGCATGTCTGTGATAGTAAGGTGATACCATGCCAGTTATTGCAGTTTCCCAAATCGCCTTTCTTTAGTAATTTGATGACAGTGCCCGCCTTCCATTCGTTTGGTGTTTCTTCTTCATCCCAGATCTTCTGGAAGATCTCACAAAAGATACCATTCCTCTGCTTTTAATATTTATGTATAAATACTGTCATTTCCTGGTGCTTTTTCATTCTTATGAGCTGTAATGGCTTCTCGGACTTGAGGTTGACCGCGAAGTCCTCCACTGCTTCAGGAATGTCAGCAATGGCGGGTGGGTTCGGACGTTTGAGAATTGTTGAAGTGTCCCTTCCACCGCTCCACCTTCTCTTTCTCAGTGGTGATGATCTTTTCAACTTTGGCTTTCAGTGGGATATTCTGATTGGGTCCTATATCTCCTTTCCGCTTCTTCGTTATTTTGTAGAGTGACTTCCTGTCTTGTCTGCATGATGCTTCGTCTGCCTCCGTGGCCAGACTCTCTACGTATGTGCATTTATCCATTCTGACAGTATTTGTCACTTCCTTGTCTTTCTGAGAAAAATCCATTGTAAAGTCGATGTTGAAGTCTCGGTGATTTTGTAGTCAGTAGTCGCTTTTTTGTTTCCTTCCTTTGGTCTTTTTTGTCCCAGGTTGATGTGGAGTTCCATTGCTCTTTCTTTGATATTCTGTAACATAGCACTGCTTGGCCCATAGCCTTGTTGAAACTGTGTATTGTCATCTCTGTTTCCTCCTGCAGAACACTAAATCTGTTCTTCAGAGCAATTATGTACAGTTGCTTCGTTTCTGGGTTCTGCAGCTTGCCTGTATCAAAGCGCTGTTTCTTCTTTTCTCCAGTTTTGGCCTTCCTTAGTTTCAGGACGAATTTTTCCACCAACAGGCTGTGGTCGCTGCCCGCATCTGCTAGCCTCCTTGTTCTGACATATTGTAGTGAGCGCCTCCATTTCCCGTTAACCAGTCGATTTGGTTCTCAGTCTTGCTATCTGGGGATCTCCGTGTCAGCTTGTGAATTGTCTTATGTTGGAAAAGCGTTCCTCTGATCACAAGATAATTTTCCCCACATATGTCACACATTCTGCTGCCATTTTCATTCATTCTGCCTGTTCCATGTTTGGCCGTGATTATCTCCCTGTCTGTGTTGTCGCTCCCCACACGTTCATTGAAGTCCCCAAGAACCACTAGTATGTCTTGTCGGGGGATGTCTTCCAAAGTTGACTGAAGACTGTCATAGAAGGTGTCTTTGTCCTCATCCTCTGCTTCTCCTGTTGGCGCATAGCAGATTACCACTGAAAGTTTGATAAATTTGGAGATCAATCTAATATAAAGAAGTATCTCATTGATTGGCTTCCACTCAAGAAAAGTGTTGTTGTGCTTCCTCTGGATGATCAGGGCCACTCTCTGTCGATGCTGTTTGTCTTTTCTGACTGATCTTATTATGTTGTCTCCTGTAGTCAGTACCCTCTTCCCAGCTCCAATCCATCTGGCCTCCGTGATGCCGAGAAGGCTGATCTTGCATTGATGCATTTCCTGTAGAACTTGCGGCAGTCTTCCTGTCTGGTACAGCGTTCTCACATTCCAGCATTCAATGTTAAAGGAAATAAAAACAAGGCATTAGCTAAATTCCGTTTTCCATGTGTACACAAAGTTTAACATTGTATGTAACATTCGAGAATATTAAACAAATGCAGAAAAATACATTATTTAGCATGAATTCGATTTTAAACCCGTCTGTGTAGCAATTCCCGCGGAAAATAAAGATTTAAAGAGCTAGGCGGTCACGTTGTAGCGTAACGTCACATACGACTCACAATCGCAGCAGGCCGACTCTTTCTATGCATTCAGAGCATGTTTACAAGGATAGTTTTGGGGTAGAAACGAGCGTCATAATGAGTTATTGTGCAATACTCCGATGTATTACAAACACTAGTCATCATAGAGGAACAAGCAGTTATCTTACTGTTCCATATGAATTCAATTTTATTCAAAACAATGAATGCAAATGAGCCTACAAGTCGACTAGGTATCGCCGAGCTTGGCCTTGGCTCGTTTTCAGAATAATGATATCGAATGCAACCAACGGAAGATAATGTACACCAATATACATACTTAGCAAACATACATCGTATCCAGCTACAGAAAGTAACGTGTATAATTTCATAATATCACTAGAATATCGATGTATGAACAAGATTTAATAAGATTGTCATCCAGAAAATTAACTCTAGATGGCAGGTGGGCAAGGAATCCTTTCGGCTTATCGAGAGTTCAATAATTGTTATTTACGTGTATCCCGGCCTTTTAAGGTATGTGTCAATTTTATTTTTAAACATATTCACGCTACTAGCACCAACACAATCAGGAGACAATCTGTTCCATTCATTTACAGTCCTTTGTGAGAATGAGAACTTTCTTATATATAATTTACACTGCTATTTTACTAATGTAACTTCATGTCCTATGGTCCTTTTATCTTTCTTAACTGAGAAAAAAATATTTCTATCAATATTTTCATAACCATTCATTATTTTAAACACTTCTATCTGATCTCCTCTCAATCTCCTGGTCTCTAGTGTTGTTAAACCACATTTTTTAGTCGTATTTCGTAACTAAGATCCCACAGTTTAGGTATCATTTTAGTTACTCTCCTCTGAACTCTTTCTAGAATATCTATGTCCTTCCTGCGATACGGCCTCCACGCTTGAATACAATATTCTAAATGAGGCCTAACTATTGTTTTGTACAATGGTATTATTAGCTCTATTTCCTTACACGTTATGTTTCGCCTAATTAATCCAAGGATTTGATTTCCCTTTGAAGCAGCAATACCGCACTGCTCTGAAACCTTCGTATCAGCACTAATGGTTAACTCTAAGTCCTTTTCTTTAACAGTAGTACTTAGTACAGACCCTCCCATTACATATTGTACATCTTCGTTCCCACGTATTGTGTGGAGGCATTTAAATTTCCCAAAATTGAACAACATTTGCCATTTTTCAGACCATTTTATCAACCTGTCAAGATCATCTTGTAAATTTTGTCTATCTCCATCACTTTTAATCCTTCTAAACAATTTTGTATCATCTGCAAATTTCAACACCTTAATTGTTATATTGTCATCCAAATCGTTGATATATATTAAGAATAATAGAGGTCCCTGTACTGATCCCTGTGGTACCCCACTCAAAACTGATTTCCAGTTTGAAGCTTCCCCATTAACTACTACCCGTTGTCTTCTGTCAATTAGCCATTTTTTACCCAGTTAATTAAACCATTTCCTATGCCGTGGGCCTTTAGTTTAAGCAGTAACCTTTGATGTGGCACTTTGTCGAAAGCTTTCTGAAAATCTAGGTACATGATATCTACTGGTGATCCCTCGTCTACCCACTTAGTGATATAACATATTTGTTAAGCATGACCTCGCTTTTAGAAACCCATGTTGAGATGGGTTTAACAAGTTATGTTTAACAAGAAAATTCACCATGTGATCTTTAATTAGTCGTTCTAATAATTTGCAAATCACTGACGTTAAACTCACTGGTCTGTAGTTCTCTGTCTTGTTTCTGGAACCTTTTTTAAATAACGGTATAATGTTCGCTTCTTTCCATTCTAAGGGAACCACGCCCTCTTCTAATGACAAGTTGAAAACTGTGGCAAGTGGTATGCTAATTTGTTCTACAATTTCCAACAGTAGTTTGGGCGGAATCCCATCCACTCCAGGTGATTTATTATCCTTCATAGCCCTAATTTCTTCTTATCATAACAACTTAAATCAGTCAGCGAATTTCTGTCGGTCCTGCTGGCTCATTTGGTAAAGGCGTTGGTTCCTTGGCATTTATTTTGTAATCGGGCGACACCGGTTCAATCCCAACACCAAACCATTGATTTTCTTTACACTTTTTTATGTTTTCTCCAAGTAATATAAGCCAAATCATTTTTTATACTATGATGTACTGTTTGTAAATATTTTTGTAGTAATTATTTATTCGCCACAAAAATTAAAATATGGTAATTATATATAACGATGTTTCTAAATTTTATTTATCCAGACAGATCACCATTTGTTTTCACATATATAATTACAATATATTACCGTACAATATATGCATACAATTAATAAATTATGTATCCATTATATTACATTTGTTTGGATAAATAAATTTTTGAAACATCGTTATATAATTCCCATGTTTGAATTTTTGTGGCGAATAAATAATTACTACAAAAATAATAAAACATATTTACAAACATTGCATCATAGCATAACAATTGATTTGGTTTATATTACTATATTAAACATAAACAACATCCAGTTTCCGTAGCTAGTCTATTTTTACGGGGAGGGGTCGCTAGCCCCACACACAACCTTCCTCCTTTACCCGGGCTTGGGACCGGCAGGAAACTCTCACAGAGAGTATCCAGGCGGAGTTGAACGTCATGGAACTTGCCAAAATATGATAAAGATGCGTAAGAAGAGAGATGACAATCACAGAGAAGAACTCTGCTACGAAGTGGGAAAATTGTCACATGTTCTGAGGAAAGAGAATATTCACAATCAAACAGAGATGTTTAGTAAGAAGCATTCTGGCGATAGAAACTTCAGTATGTGATCTTCATACGTGAACATTATGGATGTCTTGCTAGACATCACCAGGGATGAAGGGAATGACAACTAGAAGCCATCGCTGCCATTTGCCATGACCATCGGTCTACGGCAACACAAACTATGCCCAATGGGACCGGTCCATCTTACAGACATGACAAGACAGTTCCAAGGGTTCATGCATTATTCAACTTTGTTATAAAAAAACAAAAGGCGTTTCAATCAGGTTCCAGCTGATCAGGCAACTGAAAGGATGGAAATGTTATGGAAGATGCAAAATGACATCATCGGCATTACGTAGGTGGAACGATCAAGCCACCACGTGTTTCTGTCATATGGTAGGAACGATCACGAATCTCATTTCAAGATCATCTCTCTTCAACGTGCGAATTGACGAAGAAGAGACCACGTTCAACCGCTCTGATGTTAATCCATCCCGGATGAAACGTGGTGTTAGTGACCTGAAGAAGTTTACCACAATGTTTATAATAATTGATGTGTTCCGAGGAACTGAAGGAGAATATGGAAACTCTGAGTAAGAGGTGTGATGCGGTGGTCTACAATTAGAGCTGAGAACAGTCGATCGATGTGTGTAACCGGTCATGGACTCAGAAAGGTGGTCTTTAACCCGATGGTTCTTGCTCACCCGCGAATAGAGTTCCTACTGCCGACCAAGCAGAGTATATGTCAGCAATATCGTCGCTGACTCCATATATGAGTCTACATCAGTAACTGGAATTACTTACAGAGTAACGACATACCTATAGTATTTTTCATCTTTAGCAACCAAATATTTTTAACTAACTGATATGGCAAATAGTCGTCTAACAACTGAAAACCGATAAAATTAGGACGTTATCACCACTGTGATGCAAAAAACTGGCTGGAGAAACTGTGGTGCTTCATTATGCACTGAGGAAATAATGTTTATAAACCTATGCTGTACACGGCAATTTTAGTTCACCTAACATAATGTACAGAACACTGTCAAACTTGTCAGTGGTGTTACTACACGTTGAGTAGTGGAAACTGTGAATAACCAGACGTATGAGCTACCCCCAACCCCGCTGTCTCTGGCCACGTTTGGATGTAAAATGAACTCGATACCAAAGGCAGAACTGATCAATGTCTTCATGGCTGCACTTCACACACCCATGGAACTCCCAGAAAAAGAATTTGAGAGACATACACAACCTGGGAGGGATAACCTGCTCAGCTTCCATGCACTAACAGATTGTGATACAGCATAAGCATGCTTAAGAACTTTCCAGAACCAATCACTCCTTGTCATGTGAGTTGGTCACGATAGATACATTGCACAGGCTGGACATTTTACGCGTCATTTATATGGTACACACGACTAGCCAACCGTCGATCATGACACGATTCTTACAACCAGTAATGCAATCACGACCAGTAATGTAACACTCGACAAGTGATGTGATAAAAACGATGAAGATGATTATGACGACGATGATGGAGATAATGATGATGATGAAGTTAGTAGTAATGATGAAGTTGGTGATGATGTGTATAATAAATGATTAAGATGATGACGACTGGGAAAATAACGAAAATTAAGGGGTCATCTTAGTGATGATGATAATGGTGATTCTGCTGATGATGTTGGTGATGATGATAACAATATTAGTAATGATGATGAAGACGGTGATAATGAAGATTATAAATGTTTATGATGATAGTAAATAGGAGGCAGATGGAAACGATAAAAGCGCCATCTTAGTGATGAAGATGATTATGATTATGAATGAGATGACGTCGACGATGATGACGACGATGATCTGGACGACGACAATGACATCCTTAACCTTATCCTTTTAACCACCAGCATCCTAGTGGTACTCTTATAGCGGCAAGACAGTCTAGCCAATTAAGGGGTCATCTCAAACAACGTAGGTGAAATTTCAAAATGCAATGTTAATGAGTGATACTATAACATTATTGGAAGCTAAAGGGTAATATCAAAATAGAAGAAAAAGGCTCTGCTGAAATAATTAAGGGGTAATCTCAAAACAGATCGATCGTAAGGTTAATCTCAATCAAATACAAGGTTCATCTAAACGATGATGTGAAGCCAAATGTTTTAATGCTGTAATGTTATAGTATCACTCATTAACATTGCATTTCGATATTTCCCCTAAGTTGATTGAGATGAACCTTTAATTTGATCAAACAACAATCAATTGTAAATAATGTTTTAATGATCGTTAATTGTCTTAAGATAAGATAATCCCAAAATTTAATGTAGATTATTTCTTTCATTTGTTGAGGTGACCCTTTGTAATGACCCCTTCTTCATAGCCACACTCTCTGATTCGGTCGTATTGTTTGCCGACATGTAGATACAGCGTTACCTGGGAGGCCATGTGAACGGGGTTCCACGTGTTCTCCCAGAAAACACGCGGCTGACTCGTTCTGATAATTCCTCTTAAGTATACATCAGTGAACGTCGACTGGGCGCCAGCACGGCTAGCAGTTATAAGGGTGAACGTGAGGATGTCGACGAGGAGGAGGATGTTAAGGATGTCATTGTCGTTGTGCTCATCATCGTAATAATTATAACCGTCGTCGTCATCATCTTCGTCATCCTCATCATAATCGTCATCGTCGTTTTCATAGTCATAATAATCATCATCTTCATCAACAAAATTACGCCATCGTTGTCTTTATCGTCCTCCTGATGATCACCATGATCAGTTATCATCCTCATTATCACCGTCTTCATCATCATTACTAACATCATCATCATCGTCATCAACAACAACAACACTGCCATTATCACCATAATCATCATGTCATCATAACCACATCATCATCAACACCCATTCTTTTTTACGAGATGGCCCTTTAATTTAATAAACTTTTTTTCGAGAAGACCACACGATTTTAATAGACGACCCCACAAGGTGTTGATATGACCAACTAGTTCATTATTAAATTACCTCTTAATGACTTCTTTTAAAATCATTCTTTAAATTATGTTTGATATAATCCCTTACTTTTACTCATATTTTCAAACATTTCGGTTCCCGTACCGTTTATATGTGTAGTTGATTGCGATTACCCATAACTTCATGTTTTGATTTTACCCCTTAATTGTTTGAGCTGTTTCTTATTTTACTATTTGGAGATTACCCGTCAGCTTCTAATAATTTTATAATATCACCCTTTAGCATCGCATTTTGAGATTTCCCCTCTGTTGTCTGATATGACCCCTTAATTGGCTAGCATGGCTAGCCGTTATAAGGGTAACACGAAGATGACGACGAGGAGGAGGGTAAAGATAGGTATGTCATTGTCTTCGTCCTGATCATCGTAATACATATAACCGTCATCATCAACGTCGCTAAGATGGCGCCTTCATTGCCTTCATCTTCCTCCTACTTATCATCATAATCATTTATAATCCTCATTATCACCGTACTAACATCTTCATCATCGTCAGCAACATCATCAGCAGAATCATCATTATCATCATTAAGATGACCAGTTAATTGTCTTTATCTTCCCAGTCGTCATCATCATAATCATTTAACGTCCATGTCATCACCATCTTCATCATCACTACTAACATCATCATCATAATCTCCATCATCTTCGTCATGATCATCTTCGCCGTTTTTTTTCATTATTGGTCGTTATTATATTACTGGTCGATTATTACATTACTGGTTAACTATTACATTACTGGTTGTAATACACGATCCAACTCTTTTGGTCTGAATATTTTACCCCCTAGAGATATATCGGAACTTCATATTGCACATGCTACCCAATAGGCAAATATTTTGTTACATACAGATTAGGAATATATACATAGTCCGGTAGTCTGCACGAACGTTGTTAGCATTTTTGTGACCTTCTAACTCTCTAGGTCAATAATCCGACTAATGCCGCCCAGGCACCCTTGAGCGGTTTTGTAGAAACCCATTAAGATGCAAATTAGGTATCGCCATTAAAATATATACATCTTTTCTGAATATCTCGAATTGTAAACATCTAAACAATCAAAATGATGTGTCTAAACGCATGTTTTCATGGTATCCAATGTAGCCTCACTATGTTCGTTTATGTATATATTCCTCAACAGGCGAGCGGTAGGCACTACTTAACGGACCGATTTAAATGCCCCCCTTCCTTTACTTGTAGACACCCAAATGGTATATAATTTGAAAACTCTAGATATCCCCATCACAAAGAGACTTGTCGTAGAACCAGAGTGACTCCAAGGTCAAACAAGGTCTACGTCAAATAGTAAATGTTCGAAATTGTGCGCTTCCACAAACGTCTTAAAGGAACTCAGCCAATTCGATTGTTTTGCTCCTCGCGTTTCTTAGTAATTTAACAAAAAACAGAGGAATCAAGTACTCCCCAACGATATCCTAGTTCGTTTATGCATACGTATTAGTTCGTTTTTTTTATTAATACAAAAACTGCGAACTCTTTCGTTTTTAGTAAAAACCGGATCCGGTTTTTTGCTTCCATTTTAGCTGAGTATGGACATTGAACTTTGCGTGGAATCGCGTTCTTGTCTTCTCGTGATCGCGAATTATGGGCGATATGGGTATTTCGGCGATATTGACCTTTGACCCCAGCCTTTGGCGTTGTTGATGTTATGGAATTCCGAGTTTAGGCAATGAGTGGATGTCCACGAACATATATGCCACCGACACGGCAAACTGGGCTAAATTAGACAGACAAAAACAGTACCCATGCGTAAAGGTGTATTTCTATTTGGGAACGACTATGGAACGAAACAAAGTAAACAGGAGTTGGCGACAGTGCCAATGGACTGTGCCAGTGGCCGTGGGCCGTTGCCCGTGCCGTGGGGTCAGTCACAACATCAACAGATGAGATGCAGCGTTCGCAAAGGTTCTTCCAGACAGGTTAGTAATTTCGAATTATTAAGCTATAATCACGTATATTAATGTTGCTTGTACTAAATTTATTTAATTATTTACCTTCTAGTCATAGCCAATGGCGGTATGGGCGGCCTGGCTGGGCCCTGTTTACTATCGACTAATATCAGCTAACAGTACGACGCTATGGCATATACCTATGTCTATGATAGTGACTACATTATGTCTATGTCGTATATGATAGTAGCCTAAGTAGGCTTGGGATAATAGTAACAGTGTAAATGCATTAAACATGATCCGTAACGATTATAATTATTGAACCAATAATAATAGGTAGAACAAAAATAATATGTACATAATTGACTAACAACAGTAATGTAATAGTAATTTAACTAATATATTACTTTTATATTAAAAATTACTATTATTGGACATTTAAATTTTTTATTTGAAATCAATTGTAATTGTATGTAATCTTGGTATTTAATTATTTACAAGGAAAAAAATATTCCAGTAGTTTCACCAGGTTTTTTGATTGCCCCTTCTGTGAGTTTTTATTATGTTCAGAAAACCAGCGCCCCTCAGTACCGTGAAATTTAATGTCCATAACATGTATATAAATATAGATAGCTTTTGACCGTTGGCATTGGTTGCATTTGGCAGGTGGTCGTTTATTGCATTGTAACTTTTGTATTTACATTAAAATGATTATTGTTAGAAACAATCAGTGCTGACTATTAATACATGTACTATATTTTCAGAACTCGAGGTGTGTCAACACCACATGCAGATGTATGCTTCAAAGCTCTTCACCTTCAGGTAAACGAGTGTTGTCAAATGTGGTTACTCTGTCACCAAACCTGTTATCAAAATTATAGATACAAGCAATAAACAAGTATGTCATAGGCAGATCCAGGCGGGCCTGGGGACAAGTGCCCCTCTAGACCTTAATAATTTGGCGTGTCTGCAAATCTTTTATAAGGGCCCACGCGACTGTTTCCTCCCAGACCGTTTGAAATGTGCCCCAGTTTAGGTGATAATAATAAGCTGAAAGTTATGGTGTTTTCCAATGTCACCACCCCAGTGGAGCGGGTGAAGTTACGGCAGCGTGGTAACGACAAAATGTAGACTACACCATTTGGTTCGGCCGCCAGTGGAGGTTTTTGTGCCCCCCAGACTCGATTTCTGGATCCACCCCCGTATGTGATAGTTTTGTTTGTCTGCATGAATATTTTGCAGTAATGGGTGTCCTCGTTAAATTGCATATTGTTGTTAGAAATGCATGTGAATTAAAGTAAAGACAATGTAAAATAAAAGCATTTTATTGAAACTATTTGATGAGATAAATAATGAAAAGTACAATACAACTACAGGTACAATCACTGCACTTGATGTGTATAATGTAATACTTTTAAATATCATATACACATTACATGCACATAAAATGCAAAACAACAATAGAAACAAAAATTAGGAAGAGGTTGAAAAAATGTGAGGTATATATAAAAAACAAACATATACTTTTATCAAGATTCTTTGTTACAAAAAAACAACACTTGTACACATGATGTCAAATGCTAGTTGTAGTTTATATATGCCTTGTATGTTTACAACTTAGTGACTAAACAATTATGTGTATTTAACAACAATTTTTAATATCGCAAGCCCATAAAATGTAAACCAATGAGAACAAATTACTAAGGAAGATGTTTAGTTGAACAAATGTAATATGTACAGGGGGATGTACATATCAAATAAAATAACTATTATGAATCATAATTGTTTTTTAACAAAGAATAATAATTTATGGTTCTTTGTTAAAAAAACATCAATATGATATCAAATTCGAAAATTGTGTAGTTTATGCAATGCTTGGTAGGTATGTTTACAACTCGCAAATAATAGTGACTAGACTAGTCAGGATCATCGCCATGTGACTGAGAATTACATGTACAATCACTACATGCTACATTGCTCAGGATTACTCAGCTGTATGAAGTGTACCGGCTGCAGACCGCAATATTTTTGTACGAATAGTCTTCGCATATTAATTTCAGTGTGGCTGAATGCTTCCCACATAAGTCGAGATGGTGTTCGATTTAACAGGTCTGCCAGGGAGTAAAGTGTAAAGCGCTTTGAGCAATCCTGAGGACTTGATACTAAACCATATCAGTACAGGTGTATAATCATCATGCGAAGTGAAAATATAATGTAAATTATTTGTCAAAATATAAACCAGTGATAAAAAAGAATAATTTAGAAATATGAAACGTGGCATAAAAAGTATAACAGTAAAAATAAAATGCTCATGTTAGTGTATCAACAGGTTGTTGTTGAAAAATGTGAAAAGGCTCTCAATACCATTACTTCATCACAAACGTGTGTTGTACATTACAAGTACTTGGTGTACATTGCAAGAACTCAGCTGGCTGCCACTGACTATCAGCAACACAAAGACAATGAAACCCTACCACTGTAACAATGCTGGATAATTGGTGTATTTTTCATGGACACTGCTAAAAATTTAAGTTTAATTGAATACAAATACCGTGTATTATTGACTTTTGATAAATGTGTCATCACATATAAAATATAATGCACGTCAGAGCCATGCTAATTGTCACTTTGTCTCCGGTATAGGTAGATGCGGATGTACAGTAAAATATCAGGAAGCTGGTATGCAGTACCATCGAAGACAGCGAACACATAGTTATGTCATCGATATCCAAACCGATGTAGTTCACCGAAGAATGCTCGACACTGAACCTGTCGCACAGCATCAAGATTTGTTACCCCGAAGACTCATGCTACATCTGCCAGACCCTGGCACTCACCGTTCCATCACCAACTGCCGAGCTAGTCAGGCGTCACCATGTTCGTATGTCGAGCAACCTACATTCTACATTGGTTCTTAGTCAGTTAAGCTAACTGACTGACCTGGAAGCCAGTGCAAACCCCATCGGTACTGTGGAATCTGTCACGGATGCAACACATGACACAATTGGGATCAATCGGTGGACATTCACATGACAAACCATTAATATGCAGCATGCTGCATGGCTGTAGAATCTTGTCCGAGATCCTGGACAAATACAACTGCCCAGTATGCCATATTAACTTGGAGAACTAGTGGTACTAAGCACACTAGTCCAATCTCCTGTAAAGAAAGGCATATTTTCAGTAAACAAAAATAGGTATCATTGTAGTGTTGGGAGTAAATAATTATGGAATGTTCATTCTCATAATCAGTAAATATAAAATAATGTTTCATGTGGCAACAAATGTGCTACTACAGCTGCATCTATACATGTTTATATCTTAGGAACAGTCAGTGTTTACCGGGGTTGTTCCGGAGGAGGGAGGGGGCGGGTTGATACAGCATGTAGACATTAGTAAAATATGCTCTTTTTCAAAACGGTGAACATTTTAACTGGTTTTTCTTTACAAGGTGTTCATTGCCATTACATGAATTACAAAATTTTCAATTTCATTACAGTGATGCCTGATCTTTGTCAATATTATAGACTGATTTGAATTTTGCTAATCAGTAAAGCGCATTTATATTTTTTGTTTTGTGTTCAGTATACAAATTCATATCAGTGTCTGCCATGTGTAACCACTACACATATTCATGTTTGACATTTTAACGTTCTGCCTGAGGTTGAATGGTCAAGGTGAATGTTGGAAATGACAAAATGAGGTGTTATTGTTATGCTAACAGTATATTTTCCTAGCCAAGTATTCAAAGGTTCATAACATGTAGGTTTACCTTCTTAAAAAATGAATAATTTATTTTATAAACTTATTTCTGAATCATCGCCATATGCTAAATACTTTTAAAGGTGTATTAATATGTCTGTGGGTATAATATAAGTGCAGAAGTCAACTTAGTCAAGATGTTATTATTATAATGTGTATGAAAACAAATATATATGTAAATGTGCACATTAATATTTGTTGACAACTTGTACGCGGTTGATTGTTATAAATTTGAAATTACCTGGATTGATCAAATGTCGGCCGTCCGCAGACTATGTATCCTCCCTGTGTCTGCCTGACCCAGGTGACCGCCTTAACTCCTCTTCTGCCTCCTCTCATTCCCATTCTTGGGTTGCAGTGTGGCCTCTAGCAAAATCATAATTCAAGTTACATATTATGCATTCATATATTCCTGTGGTGAGAATATATACACATATTGGTAAATACACAAGAATAGCTGGCATATTTAAGTTGAAAGGTATCACAGGATATCAAAATGTTACATAAACTATAGCCAGGCACCAAGGACCACAACGGAAACAAGTGCGAGCATAATCTTGTGTAATCCTTATATATGGTGTATTCTAGCTGTATTTATATTTTGTGTATTTACACGTTTACATTTTTATATTGAATAAAATCATCATCACCATCATGGACATGGTTGTCATATAAAAATCTCAATTATTTTGCATAAACTACAATGCAAATCAACAACATTCTGCAGTAATTGTATCAAAATTTGAGTCACAAAACACTGTTTTCATAATTATGATAACCAGTATAATACTCCCGTGTTTGACGTCCTGTTGCACGAAATTACGGATGCTCCCTGACTAAGTCTAAGTTACTTGCACGATCAAAAGGGGCCTACTGCCAAACCAATGTTACTTGTCATTTCGCACCCTCACGTCATATATTCTCTATATGTATTGTCGTAATAACGTAGTTTATTAACAAGATCCTACGTAACCAAATACAATGCATATCAAATATTATACTCGTTGTCACAACCACTGGCTCTGACTGAATATCGGGCTGATATCGTCATGGACCTGGTGACTGGCTTACTTACTCACTTAGTCTTAGACTTAGTCAGCCTCGAGTCGAGTGTAGACGTTCGCAAGTTGCAATTATCGTTGAATTAATACACGGCTACGCGTTCTTGTTGCTAACTGCGATAGTGTAATACGTACCTTCGTACAACCACTTTGGAATCTTCATATTGATTCACCAAAGCACGTGTCTGTTGTTATTGTTTTCGAATGCATGGGATGCCGATCTCGCGTAAAGCACGTGACCGAAATGGCGCAGGAGGTCGACAGCGCAATTGGCTTTCGTCAGCTATACCCGGTGTAACGACAAATGTGTTCTTTTAGACGATTAAAAAACAAGTACGCATTTTTTTTATTAAATTGACTGTGCGCACTAGTTAAACTATTCCCACATTACACATCTGGACCTAAAAGAACCGGATTGGCGAAGGGCAAACGAATTGGTTGAGGACCTTTAAAATTACAATGGTTGCGTATATAATTTTAAAAATAAAAAATGCCATATATTGTTGGAAAGCGTTGTGTCTCCGTATCAAAATGAGATACGATATATAGCTGTTACCCGGTATAATAAGTGTGGAGCTACGGTCAAACAAGGTCACCGTGAAATGATGAATATCCGAACTTTTGTAAGCTGTTTAGGATCGATGACTACAGACCATTCTGATGTTTTATAAAAAAATTAGAGTGATATACTAGTAGCCAATCAATGTACTAATATATAGTATTTTGGCATACATAATATTATCATTTTGAATTTAAACAACAATACTCCAGGGTAGCTCAACTGATTGTAATATCGCACTGTTTTGTTTAGATTTAACCCTCTGGTCTGTCTGGAAATTGAAAGGTATCATCCATTTTACGCTTATGCAAGCTGCTGCTTGGATGTGTTGAATGTTAAAAGTATACACAACAATATCCATGCAGCGTGTTTACAGACTACATAAAGATATTAAATAATTGGCTCCGGGGCAAACGTAGTGTCCCACTACTGAATTCGTTCGCATGCTAAACTTCCATAATGCGATTAAAGAAAGTAACGAACATTCAAGTGTCAACATAATAATTATAATAATACTAAGATAACTTCTATTGCGCCTAAATCCTTGGAAACCAAGCTCCGGTTGTCAACAGATGGGTCAAGGTGCTAGGGAGCTACGGTGGATAAGCAAGGTTGTAATGATAAGTTTTTAAATGACGACGGAATTTTGTAATATTTTCAACTGATCTAACACTAAGACGGAGCATATTCCAAAGAGTTGGTGCAGTAACAGAAAAAACCCTAGTTCCAATATTAGTGTTGACTCTAGGAACAAAAAGTAGGTCAGAACTAGATGATCGAAGCTGGATATGTTTTCTTACAAGAATAAGCAATGAATGCAAATAAGATGGTTGCTTACTGGACAGTGCCTGGTATGTAATGGCACAGATCTGAAATAGTATACGATATCGTACAGGAATTCAATGCAAAGACTTCAAAAGTGGTACAGAGCGAGAAAAACGAGGAGATCTTGTAACTACTCTTGCTAGATAATTTTGGACACGCTGAAGTTTTGTAATATCCTTGCTAGCGATATTATAAAGGATGGAATTGCAATAGTCAAGTCTGCTGCTAACAAGCGCTGTTGCAATAGTTTTAGCAACAGAAAATGACATATACCGGCGAATACGGCGACGATCACGAATATAATAAAAATAGCAGCGACATGTCTGAGACATGTGTTGTCGGAAATTTAAGTTGCTATTAAAGATCACTCCTAGATTCCGCACCGAGGTTGCTGACGTGATATACTGATTCAAAATACGCATATGGAAAAAACATCCAGTGTACTACGCTGCATTGGAGTACCAATAATGATCAATTCAGTTGTACTTGCATTTAATTTCAACTTGCTGTCAGTCATCCAGTGGAAGATATCTTGAAGGCAATCACTAAGTTGGTTAAGGGAGCGATTTGTAAGCTACTTACGAAATATAGATGTGAGTATCATCAGTATAAAGATGATGATCCAAGATATGTCATGGCGCTTCCCTTCAATTAATTTCTCCTTTTTGATGACAGATAATGGCAACATAGTTGCATCATTTGCAAAGAGACAGAAGACGAGAAACCCGGATTGAAACTTTCAAAACTGGAAACTGGGAAACTGAGAAACTGTCAAGAATGCTGCCAGACGTCGACTTACACTTCAGAACGATCAGTTCTCTAGCGCAATGAAAAACATTAACACGAACACAGAATAGGGTGACAGCCTGCACCTTCCAGTGAACCACCAGCCAGCACAGCCAACCGCACAAATTCGAGAATTCCGCCAACGTCCAACCGAAGAGGCACTCTTGGACAGCAGTGCCTTTTCTGTGGGAAGAAAAGAAGGAAAAAGTCCAAGAAGGATGAACGCCTGCATCAACGTCTTACTACATACGGGAGCGAGTCAATCATTCATGCGGCAAAGCAAAATGTGACGTTAGGATCCTCGGACTAGGCGAAGACCTCATTGCGAGAGAGACGAGGTACCATAACATATGTCGGAGCGATTACGTAAGGGACGTCTTTGGGAGAATTCTGGTTGTCGTTGACAATAATAATAATAATATAATAATAATAATAATGACAAACTTCTATATCGCCTAAATCCCCAGGAATCTGAGCTCAGAGGCGCAACATACGAAAATCATTGGGCAAAATCGTTAACAGGGACAAGCAAGAGTCGTCATTAGAGCAAGGGACCGCCGAAGGTTAGGATGGGAATTCAATTTCAAATAAATAAGTCTTTAGTTTTTTGCGGAAGGTATTTATAGTCTCAGATTATCTTAAAGCGATAGGGAGTTGATTCCAGATTTTGGGTGCAGCTACATAAAAAGCACGTTTGCTGATGTTAAGCTTGGTTTTCGGAACAAAAAGTCGTTGTGAAACAGATCATCTGAGATTCCTGGGGATATCAGAAAAAACGAAGGAGACTAAAGAAATAGGATGGGTGTTGCGTAGAAAGGGTACGATATGTGATAGTGGCTAATTTGAATTGTATTCGATGTGTAACTGGAAGTCAATGCAACTGTCTAAGTAGGGGCAGAGATGGTGAGAAACGAGGTGCTTTTAATAATACACGTGCTAAACAATTCTGTACACGTTGGAGTTTAGCTAAGTCCTTTTTAGCAATATTGTTTAGGAGTGAGTTGCAGTAGTCAAGGTGACTGCTGATTAGAGATACTAGTATTGTTTTAGCAGTAGATAAAGACAAATGACGCCGAATTCGGCGGAAATCACGTATATGATAGAAACAGGATTTGCATACGTGAGAAATGTTCTGCTTAAAGCTGAAATCACTGTCAAAGATAACACCTAGATTACGAACAGTATCTGATGGTGATGTCATTACCAAGCAATTTAACTGTTTCGTTGTTGTTTTGTGCCAATAATAATTAGATCAGTTTTATATGGATTTAGTTTCAATTTATTTGCTTCCATCCACAGCAAGATGTCAGTGAGACAGTCATTTAAAGTTGATAGAGGTGTCTGTGTGTCAGTTGGCGAAAGTGATACACACACCTGTGTGTCGCCAGCATACAAATGATAATTTGTATTATGATTAGTTATAACTCGACTAAGGGATGTAGTGTATAAGCTAAACAGAACAGGTCCAATGACAGAACCTTGTGGGACACCAAATGGAAGATGTTCTGGACAAGACAGTGAGCCAAATATGTTACTGCTTTGGTATCGGTCTGAAAAATATGAACTAAACCACTGAAGAGCCATGCCAGATATACCAAAATGTATATTAAGGTGATATAAAAGAATGTCGTGATCTATTGTATCAAAAGCAGCTGATAGAACTAGTAAGGTGAGAGCAGTCAATTTGTCGTCTCATTGAATGAAGTCGCTTATATGCAGATTGTAGATCATTTTATAAATGCTGTGAATAAATGTGTTCATGGAGTCGATTTGCAACAACCTTCTCCAATACTTTCGGCAGAAAATTAAGATTTGAGATAGGACGGTAATTTTTAAGGTCATTTTTGCACAGACTTTGTTTTTTAATAAGAGGATTGACAAGAGCTTGCTTGAATTCGTGTGGAACAACACCATCTTGCATTGACATATTTATTGTAAGACAAGTGATGCCGTTAACATGCAGCACCTGCTAAGCTACCCTATCACAGAGGTTCCCCTTTCTCTCGCCCACAGCGACGGGACTCAACTGAAGACAGACAAGGTTCTTGAGAAAATACAGGTTGTCGTGCTCACCAATGCCACACTTCCCCCAATTATGGTCACTGTGATTAACGGGGGCATCCTCCTCACAGTATATCAACTTGTGCGGTCGTGACCAGGGATCTCTTGGTGAAGGTGTGTTCCTATTGCAGTGAACAAATCCACTTGGTACTCGACAAGTACCACTCACCATCCATCAAAATCCCAGGGCATAAACTGCATCGTTCTGGAAATCATCACACATTCATCATCACCGGACCTGACCAAGCCCAGCGAAAGAGTGAAAGAGTGGGATGGAGCTCCCCAAGAACGGCGCATTCAATGAAGAGTTTGCCAATTTCTTCATGGAGGAATGGAAGAAACCACATTACGGGTCAATCCTAAGCTGTTCGTATCACATGGTGGTAAATGCATGGCGATGAAAACCAACGAGGACGAACTTGTACAAACAGAGGAACCGAACTATCCCCAAGGTCAGCACGAGGAGGCCGACACACTCATTGCATTTCATGCAAGCAGCGTCTCCACCGGAAACATTCTGGTGAGGTCACAGATGTACTCGTCAATCTTCTCGGGCTTGTCGGAAGGTCAGAAGGGATGAACATCATCCTGGATTATGGATCTGGAAACAACCGTAGATATATTGATGTGACAAATATAGCTGCCACTCTTGACCAGAGAATAGGAGGATTCACGGATGAAATCGTGGGTCTGCATGCTTTGACAGGATGTGACGCTTCTTTGGAAAGAGCAAAGTGAAGCCCTTCCAACAACTGGAAACGGATGTGGTGCATCAACACGTGATGGCGCTGTGGTCCCTGACCTCAGAAGCAGTCGATCTACCAGCTATCACGTCATTTGTTGCTACCTGTATAGGAATGAGTGGCGGGAGAGAAAAGGAGCCACTGGCCAAGATCCGGAAAATCAACTGTGCATCCCCCCTTGTTGCAATACTTTTACCAACCATATCATGAGAGCACTCTGTTTGTTTTGCAAGGATGTGGAAGAGGGCCGGACAGCCTGCAACGACTTGCGAGGCGAGGCCCACTGACTGTGGATGGACAGAGAAGTCAGGCAGTTTGGAGCTGGAGTGGTTCCAAGGGAGTTCACTGCCGGAATCTTTGTCAGCAACACCTGTTGATGCCGATGACGTCGTCGGAGCGATGGACGGTGAAAATTCGGACGATAACAGTGACGAGAGCGACGAAGATATATAAACACTAGTCCTGTGTATGTCGCGTCTGTACTGATAATATACCTTTTTTTCAAAATGTATTCATGCGTCATCACTTTAATCTAAAAACGAGGCTAACCTACCTTCTCCTATCGCGTCTCTAGCAACTGCGTGTATGCAACATAGTTTAGTTTTGTTTTCCTTGTTGCTTCTCCGATTCTAGGAAAGAAAACACTATAATTACATTATTCCCCAAAGGATATTCGCCAGCATGTGTGCTGACATCTAGCGGATTATATGTTAGTTATGTTACGCTTGCGCCCGTTAACAGGAGCGCTGTCAATCAGCGGTAGTTATGAGCCTCGCTCTGGCAGATCTCTTGTTCATCGCTCGACCTCGTGCGTGTTGTATGTTCTAGACGAAGTTGGTTCAATAAAGTCGTTCTATCCAAACGTTGTAGTTCACCCCTTATCTAGAATACCGGTATAATCTCTCCACCTATTCCAGTCTATCTATTTAGCAAAGATAGACTGGAATAATACACTGAAGAATAAGACAGCAACAGAATGCTGGAATATCTTAAAGAATGAAATAGAGTGCATCGTAGATAAATTTGTTCCCTTCAAAAAACAAGGGAAACGGACCAGAAAGAAATACTTATCGAAAGAAGCCATTAGAAAAATTAAGTATAAACAAATGATGTGGAAGTCATATTGACGTACTGGAAATGACGAAGACTACAACAATTATAAAGAAGCACTAAACCAAGCTACAGCTGAAATTAGAAATTCGGTCCTCTAGAAGATAGTGCTGGAAATATAATATCAGAAGGATTCTTAATGGCAGAAGACCTAAATGAGTATTTTAGTTCAGTGTTTACCAGAGAAGACACTAGTTCACTGCCAGTAACAGAGGCTAAGTTCAAGGGGGCAGATTCAGACTATTTAGGACAATTAATTGTAACCCCGGAAATGGTAGCTAAGAAAATTAGGGCTATGAAGGAAAATAAATCACCTGGAGTGGATGGTATTCCACCCAAACTACTAGTGGAAATTGTAGAACAAATTAGCATACCGCTTGCAACAGTTTTCAACTTGTCATTAGAAGAGGGAGTGGTTCCTTTAGAATGGAAAGAAGCAAACATTATACCGTTATTTAAAAAAGGTTCGAGAAACAAGTCAAATAATTATAGACCAGTTAGTTTAACATCGGTGATTTGTAAATTATTAGAAAGACTAATTAAAGATCACATGGTGGATTTTCTTGTTAAACATAACTTGATAAACCCATCTCAACATGGGTTTCTAAAAGCGAGGTCATGCTTAACAAATATGTTATGTTTTTTGGAAGATATCACTAAGTGGGTAGATGATGGATCACCAGTAGATATCATCTACTTAGATTTTCAAAAAGCTTTCGACAAAGTGCCACATCAGAGATTACTGCTTAAACTAAAAGCCCATGGCATAGGAAATGGTATAATTAACTGGATAGAAAAATGGCTGATTGACAGAAGACAACGGGTAGTTGTTGATGGGGAGGCTTCAAACTGGAAATCAGTTTTGAGTGGGGTTCCACAGGGATCAGTACTGGGACCTATATTATTCTTAATATATATAAACGATTTGGACGATGATATAGCTAGCAAGGTGTTGAAATTTGCAGATGATACAAAAGTGTTTAGAAGGATTAAAAGTGATGGAGATAGACAGCATTTACAAGATGATCTTGACAGGTTGATCAAATGGTCTGAAAAGTGGCAAATGTTGTTCAATTTTGGGAAATGTAAATGCCTTCACACAGGACATGGGAACGAATATGTAGAATATACAATGGGGGGAACTGTACTAAATACTACTGTAAAAGAAAAAGACTTAGGGCTGACAATTAGTGCTGACATGAAGGTTTCAGAGCAGTGTGGAATTGCAGCTTCAAAAGGAAATCAAATCATTGATTGATTAGGCGAAATATAGCATATAAAGAAAAAGAACTAATAATACCGCTGTACAAAACAATAGTTAGGCCTCATTTAGAATATTGTATACAAGCGTGGAGGCCATACCGCAAGAAGGACATAGATATGCTAGAAAGAGTACAGAGGAGAGCGATACCAAAACTGAGGGATCTTAGTTATGAAAAACGCATAAAAGAATGTGGTTTAACAACACTAGAGACCAGGAGATTGAGAGGAGATCAGATAGAAGTGTTTAAAATATTGAATGGTTATGAAAATATTGATAGAAATATGGGTTTTTTTCAGTTAAGAAAGATAGAAAGACTAGAGGACATGAAGTTACATTAGTAAAGGAGCAGTGTAGATTAGACGTGAGAAAGTTCTCATTTTCACAAAGGACTGTGAATGAATGGAACAGATTATCTGATGATTGTGTGGGTGCTAGTAGTGTGAATATGTTTAAAAATAAAATCGACACATACCTCAGAAGGGCTGGATATATGTAGATAAAAGGGTTGGACTCTCGATAAGCCAAAGGGCTTCCTTGTCCACCTGCCATCTAGAGTTAATTCTCTGGATGGCAATCTTGTTAAATCTTGTTAAATCACCTTGGCGCGGTGGCAGCGCCGGGAAACGAACTATGCTTTTGATCGAAGATTATCAGCGCTCGATCATCACCGTTCGCTATTCTAGAATCGTGTTAAACAACGGGCGAGCAGTTGCATATATCGGCAATTGGACAATCTACATGGTTCAGATAAGTGACAATATTAGCATACACACAATGGCTAGCACTTACATAGCGCCCAAGCAGGGTTATTGGGCAAAAATGAAACTGTCATTAGCTTGGAGAATTGGAAGCAGAACATTTTGTGTACTTTTTCCCTCGAACAGAATTTCTCCCCAATCCTCGTCGACGGAATGAGCTGGGGGAAAAAGTAAAAAAATGTTCCTCTTCGTGGCTTCACAGAGCGTGTAAAACCTATCCCTACAAAACGTCGGCACACGGCTGCTCAAAAACTGAACATTCTAGAGCACATGTTGGGCCAGATTGCGAACTATTGTCCGGTGCTATTACACTACACCATCATTCGTAACGCAACTTCGATTAACGACATATGACAAAGCATACTATGGCTTCCAGTCGACGGGGACACATTTTCTCGAGTTTGCTGCCATTTGATTAAAAGCGGAAGAGAAACCGGAGGATTTGTACCAACGCCTGGTTACGTTCGTGGAATATAACTTGTTGAAACGCGACGGTAGTATTATACACCACGGCGAACCGACCACCGATGATGAAGAAATGTCTCCGACAATGGATAATTACGATTGATTGAACCCGAACTACCGAAACTTGTGAAACAGCGTTACGGCACTGAATTACGGTCACGTACGCTCACGTCCTTCAAACCAGAGATATCACCAATGTTGTTGTCCATGCTGGTAGAAGTATATGCTGCCGGAGATGCCAGGGTAATGCAAGCAGCAACGGCGCATTTTAGACGGTTCGTCAGACAGCCGGGGAGCGAATTTTTAATTCCCAAACAGGATTGCCATAGGAAAAATTTCGACTCGCCTGATTAGTCAATTGTTTTTGGTAACTTTGGCGCAATGGGTAAGACGATGGACTTGAAATACGTACATGTGCCATCGCGCAGGTTCGAGTCCCTTTGGAACTAAAATATTTTCCTTTCTTTTTTTCTCCCTTCATTTTTAGCACTTTTTCTATTTTTAACTTAGTTTCATGATTTTACAGACAACACTTTTGATATTAAGGTAACATTTACTTTTAATTTGTTTCAGTTTTACAAAACATTACTAGGCCTAGTCACAGATGAAGAAAACAATTTTAATTGTCCATCTTAAATTTTATTTATAACATTCAATACATGCATTGTCTGATTTCTCAATAAATATTGTTTTTATTTTCTTCCTCTTTATTTTCCTAATGACTGGAGCACTTGATGGAATATTTCCTTTGCAATTGTTGCACTGATTTTTAATACTGGGTACTACGTAGAATGTAGCTTCATCGGTATGGATATGCGGTTATTATAAGCAATCCAAAACATCAGGTGCTCAGCAGAGAAAACATGTGGGAGAAAAAGGATACTGTGGTAGAAAAACAGAAGAAATTCATTTATTCAGAAATTAATACTTTATTATTTTGCAAAGAGCTTGTATTCTCATAACGTAGTCTGTTCATACAAGAGTAAGACCATAACATTCACTGTGGATATTCCAAAGACAACATGACACAATTCTTGTTTCCTCCATATTTTGCGCCCTACTCAGCAACAGCATTTCTAAATTCAACTAGGTCTGCTTAAAATGTCTCAACTCATTTTATCCTGACTTATGCCACTGTATTATGACATGAACTACCACGAATAAAAAGGGATTTGCAAAGAAAACTGTTTTTACAGCCATAAGGTATCCACACAGTAAGTTTGAAATTTCCAGGTCAAACGATCTTGTAAAATGTTGTAAACGAGGCGGTCTCATATTAGGCTCCATGCTACACGTACTGTACACTCAAGAAACAGCTGATCAGAGTGATTAATTAGTTACAATCATTGTTTCACAGACTGTGAAGCATGGGTGCAAATCAACAATGGTCATACATATCATAAAGTATAAAAGACACTGGGGCAACTTAATTCTGTAGTGTAACATCATAACAGTAGTATCCTTCTCAGCACAGGTGGCCCAATGAAAATATCCTATGATTAATTAATAAATTTGTGGCATTATTGTTTTTAAATGGAATCTATTGAGGTGTTCAAAGTCCTCCAATGTAATAAAGCAAACATTTTGAGGAAACTTCACACTCTCCATTGAACAAATGATGGAGCAAAAATATTCTGGGTATACAACATTTGTATCGGACCACGCTGTACAAAGGCTTTGATGACAAATGCACAAGCGCTAGGAGGTGGAACAGGAGGTTGGTTGTATTTCATAACCATATATTGGATGTCTGACCCAGTTTCAAAACATCTAACATGTATGTCTACCATTTGGAAGACATGTTTCTGCCAATGTTGTCATTGTTGGCCACGCACTAGCTAAAGAATGGGCCGCCTTTTGTAGGTTTCTTCTTGGGCATTAATTGGCAGCTATCACAAACTTTCCGTTTGTTTGTGTCACAGGCATTGCTCACTTTTCTACCAGTATGGGGGCATCTGTGAACCCAACAACAGTTGTTCGACGACTCACAGCTGCAGGTTGTACTTTAATTGCTGTGCCCCTCTTGCGTTTCAATCTACTTTTCTGGCTTCTGAGCGGGACAAGCTAGTACCAAAGGTTTTCAGAGCACCAACCATAGCAGAACACATTTTCAAGGAATTAAACTGTTTCACAAATGTTTCAATTGGTTTACTATATTCTTCTGGGCTCTGTCGAAACACTGATATGAGGTCTTTTGTAGTGTACATCAGAGAAGATTCAATCAAAGCCAGCTTCTCACTGTCAACCTCAGAGTCTGTCTTGTCATTGTCAGTTTGTGGCTGTGAACTGCGGTTCCTGTCCACGAATCTGTTCTGGAGTTCTCTCTGCACATTCAGTGATTCGACAGCGCTGTAGTATATCTTCATGATACTGGTTTTTGGAATTGTAGTTGGTTTTGTAGTTTTGACTCGATAGGTGACCTTACTAGATTCTGTGTATTCGCGAAACCATTTCTCTGTTCCAGCAACATAACTTATGTTAACTCGGAATTCTGTACGATAGCCTCGTTTCAATGGCGCGAACATGCAGACATGGTACTCATACCTAGGAGGAAGAGAGCTCTGAAATAAAACATCGTAAAGAAAAATGAGACTTGCAAATGTACTTGCAAAAATAACAAGTATATTTAAGCACATAAAATACCTGACAAAACTAATGTCTAAGTACATCCACTGTTGCTGGAAATTAAAACAAAATGGGACACTATGATGTGTTAAATTATTCAATGGCAGTTATGTTAGTTAGATAAACAATATGTTAATGGTTAGATTACTATATATGTATGTACTTATATAGCCATTTAGTTATTCTGGGTCAATATATTAGGCTGTGTTTACTGTTTTCTTAGTCATGGCCTGAAGCTAGGTAAGAATGAACAGGGTTTAGCATTAAGGCCTAGTAGCTTTTGTCATTGGCTACTGGACTTAAGTTTGAAAACCAGCAATTACATTTCACGTGGGCAGTTTGAGAACTAGCACCAGCAGACGTTGAAAATAATGTCCAGCAAATATACAACGGTGATTTTAATCTGGGTATTTATGTTATACACGCGTTCCAACTTGTGTTATACATCTAAACGTGTTTCCATAACCCTGAAACGGCCGAATCATTCCACTGTCCGACGTGCGTATTTACTGAGGGCTCCAGGTGAGAGAATGACGATCTGGCCGGGCGAATATTTCGAAGTGACTGTGCCGAATGACTTGTCATCACTCGATGATCATTTGCGATAGAACCTCGTGTCGATTCTCCCAGTTTGAAACATGAGAAGCCATCA
Source organism: Paraescarpia echinospica (assembly GCA_020002185.1). Lineage (NCBI taxonomy): Eukaryota > Metazoa > Annelida > Polychaeta > Sabellida > Siboglinidae > Paraescarpia > Paraescarpia echinospica. Next base: position 57,038,813 of record CM034536.1, read on the forward strand.
CAATTATGCCCACCCCCTGGTATCATCTCGTGTGTACCTGGGAAGATCTGCATCCCAAACCTGACCAATGAGCCAAGAGTCTTGAAAAAGAATGATCAGTTCTGCCAGATACTACCATCACGGGAAACGAATCTGTGTCAACGTTGCTTCCTAGAATGCACAACCATGTACTTCATATCACTCTGCGACCGTTCGCGTTGATCCTGATAGTATTTTGGATGACACTGTAAGGGAAAAGTTCCGGTCCCTGCTGGAGGAATATGACAACATCTTCGACCCAGCATTCAAAGCCTACAAAGGTGCTGCAGGACCATTCCAAGCTGTCGTCAATATGGATCCCGTCCAACCCCCACAATGCAAGGGTCGTGTTCCATAACACTCACGGGACAAACTAGATGGACTACAACAGAAATTCACAGGCCTCGAAAGAAAAAAAGTATTCATCAAACAAGAAGACGTTGGCAACACTGTTGAGTACCTGAATCCGACATTCTTGGACAAGAAAAGTGCTGGCGGTTTCAGAGTAGTCACTGCATTCGCCGACATGGGATGATATAGCAAACTGCAACCTTCCCTTCTTCCGGACGTAGATTCTGCATTTCGCAACATTGCCAAATGGAAGTACATTGTTGTCACGGACCTTACAAATACCTTTTGTCAGGTCCCATTGTCTCGTCAATCCATGAAATACTGTGGTGTTGCGACACCATTTTGTGGAGCTTGTGTGTATGCAAGTTCTGCCATGGGCATGCCAGGATCAGAAACTGCTCTTGAAGAATTCATGTGCCGCGTGTTAGGCGACCTACTCGAAGAAGGAGTTGTCGCAGATTGATGATGATTTATACTGCGGAGGAGACACACCGTCTGAGCATCTTCACAACTGGAGAAGGGTTCTTCAAGTCCTAAATAAATGTGACTTGAACTTTTCAGAATCGAAGACAGTCATCTGGCCAAAACCCGCCACGATATAGGGATGGACCTGGTGCCTAGGCACGATTAGGGCAAGCCCTCACCGCATCGTTGCATTCTCATCGTGTTCCTCTCCGGACAAAGTACGCGGCATGGGGTTCTTTCTTGGCGCATACAAGGAGTAGTACCAGGGTGCACCCGTATCCTGTCACGCCTCGAAGACGTCGTAGCTGGACGTCTAATCGCACTGTGGTTCCCCCACGACCTGATGACCAACTGTGGTTTGTCGCACATGGTTTTGGGGCTACCCTATACGTGACCCGTGGAGGCACACCATTGCTTGCAGGGTTTTTCAGTGCGGAACTCCGTGGGTGACAAGTCACACGGCTATCATGCGAGGTAGACGCCCTTTCGATCGCCATTGCAACGGAACGTTTTAGTCCTTACACAACTCTTACATCATTCATTCGAAACACATGGTGTGCATCCCGAGTGACTGTAAACCTTGCGTACGAGCCTTTGAGAAACTGTGTCAAAACATTAAAGTCAAAAATACTTTATTGTCTGACCTAAAACAGTGCACTTTAAAACAGAAAATTGTCTTTAGGCGCATCCGTTGACCATCCAATCAGTCAATTAGCTCTAAAAAATAATGAAAGTTTCCACACATGTACAGGTTTACGAGTAAGATGTATATAAATAACACATTAAATTATCCTAAAACGAAAACTAACATACCACACAAACAGACAATTGACTAAATGTAAAGTTTTTCCGAGCATACAAAATTATCAAACCCACGCACTCTGAGAACACCAGAGTAGGGCACTAGTACGTCAATGTCTGCATTGTCAAAATACACTGTTACAAAAAAAACATGTCATTAATACCTGATATGTGCAGACTAAAATATATGTACATCGCGGATTGACTACTGCAACGCATTCTTGTACGGCACGTCTGCAGTTAACATTGCGCGTCTGCAACGAATACACAACTCGGCTGCCAGACTGATCCTGCGTTGTCCACGTAGTGACAGCGCCACTGACATTTCTTTTGTGTTTCATATTAGTGTCATTCTAGATGAGCACTGCCCTCTACTAAAACCAATTTTAATTATTTATCGTATTCGTATAATTATTATTCATTATTCCTCACGTAAACTATTTTACATAAAATGTTTTATTAAATTATTTATTATCATTAATCATATATAAATTTATATATTTGTTTATTAGTATTATTTTATATAATTATTGTACTGATTGATTAGTATTAGTGTTATGTAATTTTGATGAATAACTGCTAATATATATATATATTTATTTACATCTTTATTTATAAATTCTACATTATTCACTATGTATGTATTTATTTTATTCTTTACTACTAATTTTTATTTTAAATTAAGATAAATATACATATCGGATGTGGCGCTATACCAAATAAAATATATTATTATATATTTAATTATATTCACATAATATAATCATGCATCTACACTCTCGCCTCCACCACTCACACCCAAAACTGCAGCTTAATTGACACATTATTTGAGTGCAACATTCAGGACAATAGCTGAATGTACGAATGACATATTATATACATTCTTTCGTGCAAGAGGAACTTTAATACGCCTATCAGACGGAAGTTTCTGAAATGCTAACTTAAATGGATGGGTATGATCATCGAAAATGTGAAATGCCTTCCTGGCAAGGGCAGCGTCGTAGAGAGTGGACAACTGTCGCTGTTACTACTTTTCCTGCTGTTGCCAAGAACAAGCTCCTTGGTTTTCCCTACATTTAATTCAAGAAAACTGTCTTTAAACATTGTATTCAAAACGTCGATCAATCTGAAGAAAGTATTGAGGAATGGAAAATTAATCTTTCAGACAACCTACAAGAGCCATGTCATCTGCGTATTTCGAAAGGGTAAGAACTCGGTCATTACATCTGATATCATTTGTATACAGTCAGAAAAGTACGGGAGAGAGAACGCACCCTTGAGGGGCTCCAGTGTTCACAACAATCTCATCAAACAATATATGTTTGGAAAACATGCGGGCATTAAGACTGACCCGCTGTGGCCGATCACACCGAAACTGCCTTATCCACAAAACGAGATCAGAATTTACATCTAAGTCTACCAGTCTCAGAATCAAAACATGATGCTGAATAGTTTGAAAAGCAGCGGACATATCCATGAAAAGAACTCTGACAGAAGTACCAGCTTTATCTAAATGACTAGCTATGAGATCTATAAGAGTCAGCGCCAGTAGCGTCATCAATACCTCTTCTATCCCTGTAGGCGAACAGCAGCGTGTATATGCGATCGGCCACCAACGTAGTCAGGTGAGCGCAAACAATCATCTCCATGCACTTGGCAACGACAGAAGTAAGTACCACTGAACAAAAGTCTTTCATGTTAATAGCACGTGGAAATTTAGGCACTGGAATGATAGTCAACATTTTGCAAGAACACGGCATAACATGATCATCTAACAGCAGCTGAAACAGACAAGTAAAAAAGGGCCCAGCTGTTCGGCACACACTTTCAACACACGACCTCGCAGACTATATGGTCCGGGCGCTTTGTTGGCCTTGACACGTCAAAACATCTCACAGCATCAGCCTCTTCAATTACAACACTAGATAGTCTAAATACAAGTGGCAGGCACAACTGATCACATTCTGCATGGAAATCCTGTGTATCAAATCGGGTATAAATCTTGTTCATTTCATTTACCAAGAGAGAAGGGTTATCTGATGCCAAGGGTGTTGGTTGTTTCGTACTTATCGTTGTATTATGACCCTGCCAAGCAGTTCTGGCATTGCCACATAACAGTTTGCTTTCTACTTTGTCTTCGTATTCTAATTTTGCTAACTTAACTTTACTTCTGAATACTTTGTTCAGTTCTTTCACTTTAGTGGTGTCGCCAACTAGAAATGCCATGGTTTGTTGTTGGAAAACATTTGACTTTTTATTTTATTACCGAATCCTCACAAAACTGAATGTACGATGTCACATGATCCACAAGTTCATTTGGGTTATCATAATAACTGTCAAACAAACCTTTCTATCAGTCGATTCAAAACAACAGTTTAGTTCTTCTGAGCTATAACAGTCCCATACTTTAATACACTGTGCCCTTCATTTTTCATGTTTCACCCTCTGAATATACTACGGAATCAGGTGTATACTATTATGGTCGGATCGTCCAAGGGGGGTCTGTTATGGCCTAAGTAGGTCTCTGGAATAGCGCCATAACAACGATCAAGAGTTCTATCGAGGCGTGTTGGACAAGACAGGTACTGGTGTAGGTTTGGCAGCTGGCCATTGATGTTGCTCGTCCACTGACCTGCTTAGCGCCGCATTGTAGCACTCGGCGACACACTCGGCTGCCTCTGCGTTGTCTGGTCCTGGTATGTAGGTCAGAACAACAGTGATCTGACCAAATTCACGGGGCTGGTAGTGAGGCCGAAAAGACCAAACAAGATTTCGTACGATCTCGTGCTGATTCGTTCTCTCACACAAAAGTTAGTGGCCCATTTTCTGTTGGCTAGCATGCAAATACCTCCACCAATGATTATCTTAGTTTTTGTTTTGTCTCTGTCATATAGTAATACAATTCTTAATGCCAATGTCCACGTTCTGCTCTGACAACCACATCTCGGTAAAATAAACTGGTTCTTCGATAGTCTCCATCGTAACGAATCATCGCTGACAGTTCGTCAAGCTTGTTTTGGAGGGATCGTACATTCGAGAGAGTGATTGATGGTAGAGGGGGCCTGTACGCATTTTTCTTCAGTTTATTCCTTACCTCTCCCCTGGATCCACGTTTCTTGATGGTCCTCTTTTTGCGGGTCGCTTCCGAGATGTTAATGTCAGGGGCGGTATATCATGGTTGTGTTGGAAACTCAGAAGAACCTCCCGACTGTAGAACAATGGTGTCAAGACGGCCCGATGTCGGAACTTATCCGAACCGGTGGAAAATTGCTTGAGGAGACTTCAAGATAATACACAATACCAAGACAGTTACAACACACGTTGACAACATCGTCCAAACCACCATCGAACTGTGCATACCGCAAAACCTCCAACAGAAAACGAATTACACAACAAAAACAGCTACCGGATGAGACTAGGGTCAGCCGAAGTACAGCGCCCCCTGGTGAATTTGTCGTGGAGACTTATTCGCCAGCCCGCGTGTGTCAAAGTACTTGTCGTGTGTTAGCCATTATCAAGCATCGGTGAGACATCTTGCCGGGTCGGCCGATGTTCCATCAGATTTCGCAAGCCGTAATGCAGCTACTTGTGAAAACTCGGTATGCCTGATCTGTTCATTTACAAGACAAATGGAAGACTGTGCAGTTCAGAGAGCGTTTACTCAATATATCATTGATGGCTGTGCGAAACTCCCCTTCACCAGCAGAACATCATGGACATCAACCCAAAATGAATGCCAGGATCTGATACGTACTCAAGCGCACTTGGTACAAGGCACCGGACCATCTAAGAAATTAACAAATGTCAGGGACATAAAGCGTTACCCCGATGTCGCGACTGTTTCCAGTGAGTGTTTGCTGGTGGTAAAGTGAGACTATCCACTTTCCACTACTCGTGAATGCGCTGTAGTATCCCACAAAGTCATGTACGGTTCGTTGAGTGCGTTGCATATCCAACCGGATCACCCTAGTTCACACCAATGCAAGCTGGTCGTGCGCCGCTTCTTTAACGCCCTCGACATGGACGTGGCCATTGATGAAGAGACCTCGAAGTGTCACCAATGCGCTTCGCTACGGAATGCCCCACACGCGATAGTTGAGCAGTCAACCTGTGATCATCCAGCAGTAGGTGCGACATTTGCAGCCGACACAGTAATAGTCCAGGGCCCAATGTTATAAAGCCGTAGTCGGTGCTCGGAATGTCATGCTCAAGCCTCGCTTTCACACCATGCTCATACTCACTGAGGTTATAACACTTTCTGAGCAAGTAATCGTACTCAGACTTGAGCATGAAACGTCTACATTCTGAGTATGCTACGGACCTTGCTCAACGCTGTACTCAAACAAACAAAGATGGCAGCTCACGTAGAAATTAGTCGAATTCGTTGTCCAAGTTCGATGTTTTCGAGAAGAAACGCAGCTCGCTACCAGCGTCCGAGTCGCTTCCGAGATGTAATCAATCCATTTCAAGAAGTGGAGCAACACGAAATCAGCGAAAGATTCCGTGTTGTGCCTCAAACTGCACTATTTACTGAATATTTGTCAACTCTAGCGGGAGACACTACGACACAATGTTACAACGTTTATGTTTTGGTGGCACCTTTTCGACGACGGGGACCATTCGTTTACCGCTACTGCTTGGCGATACAATTTCACGATCAACTGCCGAGCAGTTCATACGAAACACTTCTCCAAAACAGTGTTGTTTACCTGGACGATTAATGAAATACCATGCCAGACATTAAGCCATATTAATACAACATACATGTGTATACCTTAAAAATAACTAATAAAATTACGAGGTCACAAAGTTTACCCCTCAACACGTTTTGTTATTGCCTGAAACTGTTATTAATATATCATTATTTTGTAGTGCTGTTTTTTCAATTGGGAATAATGAAGGAGTATTAAGTAGTATAAAACATATATTATTTATATTGTTTCATCGTTTTTTAATATTAATAGCATATTAATAATGAAGCCCGTGCAACGTTGATATAATTGGAAGCCATGTCCAAGGCTTTGTGGATGACATATTACAAATTTGTAATGCCTATGATTTTGCAATCCAGGGGCAGGAATAAGACGTCAACACAGAGGTAGACGATACGCAACATATGCAGACATCCTCGACAAGTTGATAACTTAAATGTATATGTGATTATACTGTCATTGGTGTGGTCACTCGGTCACTGCTGTTGCCAAAGTGTACATTTAGAAAATGAATATGATCATATTTACAAGGTTACCAAAATTTAACAAGTTGGATGAACTAACAAACAATACATCGTTTATATCTTTCTAATAAAATGGTTTTACCCTGTAATAAAACAATGTTTTCCAAAAAAAAATTATACAAACTATACTAATTATACTGAAGCAATGAAGCCATAGTTTTTGAGAATCGAATATAAGATGTACTAAAAATGTAGCCATACAGTTGCTATGGGGAATGCTGCACGGCTGACGGAAGACCATAACATAACTGTGTGTTTGCCTTATCAGTTCAAACCCAGCATGGTGGTGAAGACAGTGACTAATTTAGTGCAGTTTAACAAAGTAGTATTTCAAAACTGCAACAAGCAAACTATGTAAAAACAACTTAGAATGTGGTTATTATACAAGTATGTTATGTGTATATATTACCCTTTTAAGCGTGTAATTGTACATCAAAATATCAATACTATATCATGCACATATCTGTATAAAAACAACAGTTATGTATAACATGGATTTGGGTCAATTGTATATAAATAACTATTTTGAACTTAGGTTTTGCAAATAATATTTTTGTTTAATGAAGCAGTTATGAAATTATTGCCACAGAATTACACAAATTTGGGACACGCAACGATATGATTGGAGGTGGGGTAAGCTGAATTTCAGGTCAGAGTATGTATGTTCCCGAATCCTCCGGCACAGTTGATAAATAATGGCCGCTCCCATACAACTACTTTGTCAGTTCATTTGTTCATTTCACAAGTACGAATGCCAACTCAATTTGATGTGTGTAAGATATTTTTTTTTTTTGTAAACACGGTAACATCGACGCCGTCGAGCCCGAATTCATCGTACCTACTTACTGTTACAATGATACAAAATATCATAAATAATACAGCGTGACTGACCAGTGCCAGTGGCAGGTCATGTAACTACTGTTTTACGCTATTTTATCTTTTGAATTGTCTTGTGCCATGTCTGTTCCATCGTGCACGCGTTATTCAGTCGATATTCCTGTGCGCATTTCACCATAAAATAAACACATTCCCAACGGCGTAGGTCTTCGTCCGTCACCGTTTTATAGTCGGAAGTTGATATTGTTTATAAATAGGGTAGGTTTGTTATCTTCTTGAACAAGAGAGCTCCGAAAGAGCTCTTTGTTTTGCTCTCGTATTCAAGACGGCGTACTCAGTTGAGCACGTACTCAAGAAGTTTTATAACCACGGTGAGCATGGATTCTCCGTGAGCGATATCGAGCGTACTCGGTGCTCATACTCAACTCCATGCTCAATGGAGTTGAGTATGAGCACCGAGTACGCTTTATAACCTCGGGCCCAGGACTTTTATGGCCAAAATAGGGTCATATTGGAACAAATTGCAACAGAAGCAATGTTTGCAGTTTTGAAAGCAGGCGTATATCCTAGATAACATATCAAAAGTCTTTGCTTCTAAAAATTTGGGAAGATTGTTAAAATGACCCATATGTTGGGGGCCCCTCAGTAGCTTTTTCCTGCTCGATTTCGTCACGTTTTTACTATCGGGAAAAAGAAAGAACACAATAATGTTTCTGTAAACTATTAAATTAGGTGTTCGTAAATATGCAAATATGTTCAGAAACCATTACAACATATATAAACAGTAAACTATTTTAATGTTGAATAACTTTTTTTATGAAATGATTTCTTCATGTCACAGAAATTACACGACTAGTTGGTCTTACATCTCCAGTTTGTCTCCCATATGGCATGATTATTCTCTATATAAAAGTACGTCACTATCATTAAAATCAATCGTATATGAAACATAACACAAATATATTTAATAGTGGAACAAGGTGCATAATAATAATCGTAATGAACCATTGATGTAAGGTCAAAACGTAAATGCACTAATCTAGCCCGAAGATACAATTATAGTAAAATCGTCATATTAACTCTCAAATTACATGATTGTAATCTGTATATAAGTGTGCTACTGTAATGAGTATGTAACATAATACAAATACATTTAATTGGGGAACATCGTGTGTAATAAACACTTGATATAAGGTCAAACATAAACACGTGAATCTAACTGAAAGGCATCCACTATGTTGCAGATATCCTCTCAACATGTTGATGAAATTCTGCTTGTTGTTTACATTTGCAAGGAAGACATGCTGCTTTGCCGTTATTCTCATTTCATCGGTGAACGTTACGTCTGCTTCGGCTTTTCCTCCAGCTCGTCTCTGATGCGCCATGTGCTTGTGGATGGATTGTGATATCCATCAACGACAACGATGGCTTGATCAAACTTACGTGTGATGTAATCACCGTACAGCATACGTAGCTCTCGATATGTGGGGAATCCACGTGGCCAATGAACGTGATAGCGCAAAGTTCCACCATCCAATACATACTGAACCTCACCAATGAGTCCTGCAATGTCGGGTGCTAACCTACACCAGACGACTTCAGCAAATACAGCTTTCTGGGGTTCGCGCAGCATGAGGGAATCGTCAAACAAAGCCAGTGGGTGGCTACACAGCTCAAAGTGGAACATTGTCTCCATGTCATCAACCGATCTTGCTGCGAAAATCAGACGCTGAAACAGGAGCTCTGGGTCCACTTGAACCTGGTCACTGCCAACACGCATGGTTGATTTTGTCTGAAGAGTGACAGCTTTGTCACAGCGCTTGAATATGTACTGCATGACATATTTGCCTGTCATGGACGCCATAATCTTCTAGTCAATGGTTTTCGCGCAATCCACATCAACAGTAGAGCTCGCAGAATCCTTGATTGTGAAGCGAGTCAATGAGAAAACGAGATACAAAATGATGGTGCAATTGCATTGCCGATGCAATCTGAAGGATTCTGCAGTTCGTACAAATAGGTCAAACGGTTTGGACAGAATGCGGCTGTAGCTCAAGTCACTGACATACCCAACTACACCACAGGGTTTGTTCAGTATGCAGCTGATAACGTCGACTACAACATCAGGACTCTAGATGGGAATGACACATTCCATGGCATGGGCATT
>CM034536.1:57049687-57117187 GCA_020002185.1 Paraescarpia echinospica
CCATCGCGCAGCGTCCCGACTCGGGATGGATCGTCGAGCTCGTAACTAACGCCACCTGCTTCGTGAACGTCATCATCAATCATCCTATCGGCTGCGTTGGCGTGACGACGCTTCCCGCCTACGTGCGCCTCAACAGGTCCATCGTGTCGTTGACGAACGATGTTCGAGGCGCGCCCTACGACGACCATCTGTGTCTCTTCCGATGCATCGCCCTTCACCTGCAAGGTCACCGACGAAGCCAAAGTATCCGTCATACGAACCGTTTAACGAAAGACGCTAAACGTCTGCACGCGCGGTATCGTCGCGACACGGCGACGACCTCGAACGGTGGCGGCGTGCGCCTGAACGAACTGGATCGCGTGGAGACGGTTTTCGGCATCAACGTCGTCGTCTATCGTCGACTGACGAACGACATCGCCGAACTAGTCCGTCGATCGCTCGAAGCGCACCCCACGACGCTGAACGTCAACCTGTACGAGTCGCACTTCTCGTACATAAGCGATCGGCGCGCGTACACGAAAACGTACAAGTGCGGGAAATGCGGCAGCGTCCTCTGGCGGATCGCGCGCGATTTACGACGTCACGAAGCGACGTGCGAAGGCGGCGTTCGTCACGTGTTCCCCGGCGGCGTCTACCGACCGACGGCGTCCGTATTCGAGCGGCTCGACGACGAAGGCATCGACGTCGGCGACGACGACCTGCGCTACTACCCGTACCGCGCGACGTTCGATTTCGAGTGCTATTTCGCCGATAACGATCTGCCGACGAATAGCGACAAATGCCGCTGGATCGCGCGACACGAACTGCTCAGCGTGAGCGTCGCGTCGAACGTGCCCGGTCACGAAGCGGCGCGGTGTTACGTCACGACCGGCGATTCGTCGGAACTCGCGCGTCGCCTCATCGACGACCTGGAAGCGGTGAGCGCGGCGGCGTGCGCGATTCTACGTCCCCGCTACGACGCGACCTTCGAGGCGCTCGACGCGCTCGACGCCGACTGGCGGCGACGATGCAACGACGACGACGACGACGCCGCCGACGCGTCACCGTACGCCACTCTCGCCGACCGGCTGTGGACGTACCTTCGACAAATGCCCGTATTGGGATTCAATTCGGGTAAGTACGACTTGAACGTCGTCAAAAAGTACTTGACCCCCCTGCTCATAACCGACGACGCGCAGCACACGTCGTCGGCGTTTACCATTAAACGTCAGAACAATTACATGTGCCTGTCGACGACGACGTTGAAGTTCCTGGACATAACGAATTACCTCGCGCCCGGCGTTAGCTACGATCGCTTTCTGAAAGCGTACGGTTGCTCGGCAACGAAGGGCTACTTCCCGTACGAGCACATCGACGCGTTGTCGCGTCTGGACGAAACCGCCCTGCCGTCGCGCGAAGCTTTCTACAGCCAGCTGAAACGCGAGGGAATCTCCGCGGAGGCGTACGAGATTTGCGCGACGGCGTGGCGCGACGAGGGCATGACGTCGATGCGCGATTTTCTTGTGTGGTATAACAATCGTGACGTGGCGCCGTTTCTCGAGGCCGTCGATCGCCAGTTCGCCTTCTATCGGCGCCGACGTATCGACATGTTCAAGGACGCCATCAGCGTACCGGGGTTGACGTTGTTGTACCTGTTCAACGACCTGCCGAAGTCGATCCATTTCTCGCTCTTCAACGAGCCGAACAAAGATCTGCACAGTCTGCTGCAGGCGCAGATCGTCGGCGGCCCGTCCATCATCTTCGCGCGCCACCACGAGGCCGACGTGACGTCGATTCGTGGCGACGGCGGCGCGCCGTGCCGATCGATAGTAGGCTTCGACGCAAACGGCCTCTATCTATGGGCGATAATGCAGGAGATGCCGACGGGCTGGTACACGCGCCGACGCGCTGAGAACGCCTTTCGAGCGGAACGCGTGCACCGCTACGGTCGTATGGCCGTGGAGTGGTTGACGCGCGTGGAGGCGGAAACCGGCGCGCGTATACGTCACCAGTTGAACGGACGCGAGAAGCGCATCGGAAAGCACCGAGTCGACGGCTGGTGCGCCGCCACGCGAACGGCGTATCAATTTCACGGCTGCTATTTTCACGGCTGCCCGACGTGTCAGGCGCACGTGACGACGAACGCCGTCAACGGTCAACCGATGACGACGCTGTACGCCGCGACGATCGCCGTGACCGCCTACCTGCGCCGTTTCGTCGACGAAGTCGTCGAAATGTGGGAGTGCCAGTGGCACGCCGTGCAACCGCCGGCGGTGCCGACGCCGCCCGACGCGTCACGATGGCAACCGACCGCCATTACGCTCTCGACGATACTGGAGGCGGTGCGCGACGGCTCTCTGTTCGGCCTCGTGCAGTGCGATATCGCCGTACCGGAAGCGCTGCGCGACAAGTTCGCCGAGATGCAGCCGGTATTCAAGAACGTCGATATCGTGCGCGACGATCTCAGCCCGTTCATGCGCGACTACGCCGAGTCGCACGATCTCCTCACGCGACCTCAACGCACGCTCGTCGGTAGCTACTTCGGCGCGGCGATCTTGCTCGCGACGCCGCTCCTACGCTGGTATCTGGCGCACGGGCTCGTCGTCGAGCGCGTCTACCAGATCGTCGAGTACGCGCCGATAGCGTGCTTTCGCCGCTTCGGCGACGCGGTTTCGACGGCGCGCCGCGAGGGCGATATCGATCCCGACAAATCGATCATCGCCGATACATTTAAACTTCTCGGGAACAGTTCCTACGGGAAAACGATTACGCGCGTCGATCGGCACCGGGAAATCAAGTACGCGACGCCGGTCGGCGCGTCGATGCTCGTCAACAATCGGCGCTTCCGGCAACTGGACGTCGTCGTCGACGACGCGCTGTACGAGGTGGCGCTGAATAAGCGTAAAATCGTCTACGGCCTGCCGATACATATCGGCTATTTCGTATTGCAGTACGCAAAATTGAGAATGCTGGAATTTTATTACGATTTCGTCGACGCCTACATTCCCCGTCCGCTCTTCCAGTACTGCGCTATGGACACCGACTCGGCGTACATAGCCCTAGCCGGACGTGACGTCGACGCGCTCGTACCGGAAGAACGTCGCGAACACTACTTCCGGAATCGTTCGCTCTGGTTTCCGGCCGAATGCTGCGACGCGCACGTGGACGCCTACGTACGACGGCGCGTCGCCGGACTAGCGTGGGACGGCGGCGCGACGGCCTGCTGCGCGCGCCGACGCCTGTTCGATCGTCGAACGCCGGGTCTCTTCAAAGAAGAGTGGCGCGGCGACGGAATCGTGGCGCTGTGCAGCAAAACCTACTACTGCTTCGGCGGCGTCGCCGGTCCGAAGTACAGCACGAAGGGACTGAGCAAGCGACAGAACGCCGACATCGACGAGCACACCTTCCTCGCCGTACTGCGCGACCGTCGCAACGGCGTCGGCTGGAACCGCGGTTTCCAAGTGAAAGACTCGTCCGTGTTGACGTACGTTCAAGAGCGCGCGGCGTTGAGCTACTTCTACGCTAAACGCCGCGTGCTCGACGACGGCGTCACTACGGCGCCGATACTCGTCTAACTCGTAAACTCGTCTAACTCGTAAACTCGTCTAACTCGTAAACTCGTCTAACTCGTCTACTACTAACCTAACCCCCACCACCCCCCTAGGGGTAGTTTCTGTATGTATGTATGTATGTGTGGGTAATAATAAACACCAACAATTGTATACATCATTTGTTCGTTTTTATTTCTTCTTCTACTACAAGCGGTGGTTAATGAGGTTTTAATAAATCGTGTACGAGACAGTCATTGTTCACACTATCGGTGCCGAATAGGCTCTGGAACGTCGTCAACGGCATCCCGCGACATCGGAGGAGAAGGTAGGCGACGCAATATTGTCCGCACACGTTAGAGATGACGCTCTGCAGGCGCTTGTCGTTGTACGTCCACGCGTCGCCGCAGTGGCGGCGCAGGAAGGCGCGGAAGTCGGCGTGCAGCGGCGGCAGACCGTACGAATCGAAGTACTCGCCTCGTCGGTCGGCGCCGACGTAGACGGCCACCCAGTGCTGTCCCGGTTCGCCGCCGTCGTCGGTGTTGCACACGAAGGCCGTCGGGTAGGTGGTGGCGCCGGCGGCGGTAAGTAGCGCGTCTTTAGGCACGACGCCGACGACGATACGTTTAGCGTACGTATCGAGTTCCAGACGACGCATCAGTTGAAACGTATCCATAGTTACCAGTCGTAAATGACGTTCCGGTTCCGGTCGATTTCCATCACCGTCTCGAATTCCGCGTACACGACGACGTTCACCGGACGCGCTAGCGGCGTCTCGAAATGCATATCGACGCCCACGCACCCCTGACGCACGACGTTGAAATGATCGCCGTCGCAACAGTCGGGGGTCAGGTCAAAACCGAAGATGCTGTAGCCGGCGCCGAAGTCCGTGCGCGATACGTTGTTCCCCTCGTCCTCGAACGCCTTTCCGGTCGCCTCGAAGAGATTCATGTAGCTGCGCACGTACCGGTTGTGCGGGAAGTCCTGCTGCAGCGGCTTGCTCGGCACCTGACGTCCGTCGACGACGAGCGACAGGAAGTTTATGTCGTTGTGACGCGCGTCGAACGGATTTCTAGTGTAGTCGCCGTTGTAGGCGACGTTGTCGATCATCATCAGGAAGAGGCGTTTCGGAATCGCGCCCATGTACAGGTTCTCGTGCGTGTGCGATAGCGCGCCCGCCGTTATCGAGAACGATTTGCAGTCGACGCGACGCATCGGAAACTTAGCCGTTCCCAACGCCCACGCTTTGATATGTCCCATCTGGACGGCCGGGTTCAACTTCACTTTTCGCACGTGCAGTCGAATCGCCTGCAGCACGACGCGCCACCCCGGTACGGCTTGCGCGCCCATCAGCCAGAAGGCGTCCTTCGAACGCACTATGCGCACTTTCGTGTCGACGCCGTTCGGTAGGTGTTTGTTTAGCATAAACGCGTCGACGTGCAGGCGTCCCATCATCTCCACCTCGTGGCTATCGGCCGTCGCGATGCGTCGCGTCTCGAAGCCGAGGTTGGCGTTGCCGAGCGTGTCCATCCGTCCGGCGGTGTCTTTGTACCACAACGACGCCGTGAGATGCGAACGTTTCGCGTCGCTACCGTAACTTAGCAACGTCTCGAGGTAGGCCCGGTACGCGTACGTATTGGTCGACGGCGTCACGAGGGTGTTGTTAAGCGACACGTCGATTTGACTGATCATCGAATGCAGGAAATTGTTGACCGGCGCCACCGCGGCCGCGGCCGCCAGATCGGTACCGTCCCCCCGCGTCACTTTGAAGCGCACGTACAGTTGAATGCTCGCCCGGCGCCAGCGGCCGCGGCCGCCAGATCGGTACCGTACTTTGAAGCGCACGTACAGTTCTCGCCAGGTCCGTATAGTCCGCCCGAACCCGGCACGAGGAACTCGATAGGGCCGCCGGCGTCGAGAGTCGTCAGCGGCTGGTAGACGGTCCAATGACTACTCTCGATGCTCGTCTGCGTCACCGGTCCGCTGAACAGCTCCAGTTCGGCCTTCACGCCCTCGCACGTCGAGCCGTTCACGAACGCCATCGTTGTCGTCCGTTCGACGTCTTCCGCCTACTGACGACCGTCGCCGCTAGCCGCGCTCTCTTTATGCCGCCGCCGCCGCCGGCGGTTTTTCTTACGTCGAGTTGATTGAATATCGTATGCAGGATGACCGTCGGATCTCCTCCGCGCGGCATCATCATCACCACTACGAAGCGCACTCGAAGGTACGGCGGCTGGTAGAACTGACCGTTCTCGAGTGCGCGCTCCATCGTCGTTACTCGTCGAATATGTCCGTTCGACGCGCTCTTTTCCGCCTACTGACGGTCGTCGCCGCTAAGCGCGCTCTCTTTACGCCGCGGGGACGGCGCTGCTGCGTTTGTTTCTTTTTCTTCTTCTTCTTCTTTGGCGCCGCCGCCGCCGCCTGCGGATTCAATAGGCCGTCGAGAAGATCGGCGCCGGCCTCCTTCGCGCGCCTTTTTAGCGACTGTTTCAGATTGCCGCCGGCGACGACGTCGCGCGCCACGTGCATGCCGGTGTTGAGCGCCCGTTTTCCCAACGCCATCGCGCCCCTCTTGATAAGCGGCATGGCGCTTCGAAACAGACTCCCGAAGAGATTACCCAGACCGTGACCTCGTTGACCCCGAGCGCCGACGAAGACCGGCAGCTGTCCGCCGACCTGACGAACGTAGTAGTCCACGTACGGGTTCTTCGACGACATGTTAAAACAATTTCGATTTACAACGTCTGAAGTGAAGCGTCGTCACCACCTTCCCCTGCTCGAATGGTATCGGTTGGCCGTGATCGTCTCTTATATCGACTTCGACCTCGTCGAATTGATTCCGCATCAGCTTAACGTATTGCACGCGAACGAACGATTCCGAAACGACGTCACCGTTCTCACCGCGGACGGCGATGTTTCGAAGCAGCGGCGCGAACACGTCACCGACGACGCGCGGTTCCACGAGATCCGTGTACACGTACAGACTCTCGATGCCCGCCGACATGGTCACCGTATCGCGACCTTCGTACTCGAACGTGTACGCGGCGGGCGACGTGCTGATGATGGGCCTCGTCGCCGGCGCGGGACCGTACGCGGACGAACTCATGATCGTGTTGCTATGGAAACCTAGCACGTGCCTCAGACGGCTCGTATGAGGTATGATAAATTCGACACCCGCCGACATACGTAGCGTAAAGCGGTTAGAGACGGCGCAGTATTCTAGCACGACCTTGACCTTCCTGGTGTGTAATTTCTCTAGCGCCTCGTTGATCCTGTTGCACAACGTATAAACGTTGTTGTAGAAACCGTGAGGAATCGTCGTCTGACGATATATCAGCACGGTCGTGCCTTCTTCGTCTATCTGCGTGTAAACGCCCCGTTCGCCCGCCGCGCAAGTCAGATAGAAGTAGGCGTCCTTCTTTCTCACGTTGTACCACGTGTGCGGATACTGTACCGACACGGCGCCGCATTCCCACTCCCCCGACAGGTCGAAACGTCGCGGCAACGTCGTGACGTAGTGCGTCAACGTATTTTCGGGGTGACGTTTCATAGACGCGTTGCTCGGCAGCGTCAGGTAAAAATCAGACGAGACCGCCATCGCGTTGTCGACGTCCGCCGACACTCATAGACGGACTCGGGAGCAGGTAACCGAGACAGCTGCTCAACAGCGCCGTCCACAGGTTGGAGTCACCTTGACCTTTCGTCAGATTGTATATACTAACGGCGATGACGAAGTACAGGACGACGACCTGACAGAGGAACACGATTTCGGCCTTAGGGCATTCGTTGCCGCAGATTCGCCATGGAACGGGTTCGGCGGCGGTTGCTGTTGTAGCGTCGATGGAGTCCGCGTTGCGCTCGTCGTCGACGACGGACGATTCGTCGGCGTTCGTTCGACGCTCGCCACTCGAGGTAGTTTCGTCGTCGTCGCACATCGTCGCGCCACTGCGCCCTGTCGATGCAACAGGGATCTTTATACGGTAAGAACGAAGATCCGTTGCATAGTCCCGCCTCGTGCAGTCGCCAGCAGCCGGTGTGACGCGTCCAACGATTCATCATAGGTCCACGAGCGACTCGGCGTCGATCCAGCTGTTGAATGAGGCCGGATATCCGCTCCATTTTACGAGCGCCTCCGAACCGCCGCCACGACGCCGACGACGCCGAAGAACCGCCTCCACGCGATATAGTTTGTCTTTCGGAACGACTACGCGTTGTAGTTCCGGTTCGTAGAAGGTGCCCTCTATCGGCGTCTCGGCGTCGTCCTTGAGGCGATAAACGGGCGGTTCGGACGGGTGCACCTCTACGACGGTGAACAGCTCCTCGCTCCAGTTAGCCATGTATCCTTTTTTGAAATGACCCCTCGTCTTGCTGATACGTACGCGATCTCCCACGCGTAGTTTCGGTTTTCTTCGTCGTTCGACGTCGTCGCCACCCCCGTACAGTCGTTGCCATACGGCCTCCTGATTCGTCGCGTCGACACTCGCCGGCGTCCTACCGATGCTTCGGTGGTAGGCGTTGTTGTACGATCGCACGAAATCCGGTAACACCTCTACGTAGCGCAGCGTTTCGTGTTTCGTAAAATAGCGCCACATACGCGTCTTCAAAGTTCGATTAAACCGTTCCACGACGCTCGCTTTGGTCTCCTCGTTATGCGTCACGAAATGATGAACGCCGCGACTCTTTAGCAACGTTTGCAGGGGTCGGTTCAAAAACTCGCTCCCCTTATCGGTCTGCAGCGTGTGCGGCGTCTCGTCGTCGTCGTTCAGCAGGCGCTCGAAGGCCGCGACGAGCGACGCTCCGGACTTATTCTTCAACGGAACGCACCACGCCCGCTTCGAAAACACATCGATCACCGTCAATAGGAATGTTATACCGTCGTTGTGCGTTTTCAGTCTAGTCAAGTCGACCAGATCGGCTTGCCACTGCTGGTTTCGACCGCCCACGATGACGCGACGTCGTTTGAAATGACGTCTAACCGGTTTGTGTAGGGTATAGGCGTCCTGCGACGCTAGCCACCTCTCGACGGCCGGACGTCGGAGCTTCGACGCCCGGTGAAACGCGTCGACGCCTCCGTAACTCCCCACCCGTTTCGGATCGAAGTACGCGTTATTCAGCTCGTCGTCGTCGTCCTCGTCGACGTTTCGTTGCTGTCGAGGCTTTCGTTTTGGACGACGACTCCACCCGGACACCATGACGACGACGACGACGATGATGATACGATGATACAGAACGCGATAAGCGCGATGATGAAACCGACGACGACGACGATGATGATCGCGCGTCGTGACGTCATCACGACAACGTATCCCACGCCGTGACGCCCAACGAAACGGATCTGCGTTTAGGTTCGCCTCGCATCCGAGTACGACGTCTCCGCTCAGTCGGCGCTGCTGATGAACTAGACGTCGACGGTCTCGTCATCCTCTCTTCTAGTAGCTGCTTCCGTCGTCGCTCCTCGTACGAACGATAGCGCGGGTTGCCTACGAATTCCATAGGGATATTCATATCCTTCATGTGCAATCCGAACTCCCGCCATCCTACGGGCGCCGTCGTCTTCGATCTCGTTCGCATGAGATCGTTTACTAGATCGACCATATTACTCCCCGCGATCGCTTTACCGTCGTACACGAATTCACCGCGATCGTTCCATCGAGACAACGGATCGGCTTTCATTTTTTCGATTAGCAGTCTCTTTCAACGTTTTCGGCATGCTGGCTACGATTTCGCGCTCTATCGTCTCCGACGATGGTGGCGCCGCCGCTGCTGGCGCCACCGGTACCGCGGGTGTCTCGCCGCTGTTCACCACCGACACGCGTACCGGTTGCGCCGCTCGAGCCGCCTCTATCGTATTGTACCGACTCAGCAGTTGATTGTACGACGCTACCTTTTCTCGTTCCGATAAATCCGAACGTTCTAGAATGTCCTTCATGTCGCTGTCAAGACTACTCAGCACACGTGATCGAGGCGTGCTCGACGACTGATCGACGCGTGGCAGGAGGCTTTCCACCAATCGTGGATCGACCAACGCCATCTTCTTCGCGTACTGCATCAATTACCGCCGGCGCCACCGCCGAACACCTGTCTGAGCAGCGGCAAGATAACGGTACTCGCTAAAGGCGCTAGCAGGGCCGTCAAAAAACCACCCGCACCCTTTTGCAAGATGACACGCTTCTGCTTACGCGTCACGTGTTTGTCGACGAGTTTACGCAGGTGATCCCGGTATTTCGACAATACGCGTTTTTGTTTCGGCGAAAACTTCACGTTCCCTTTCAGAATGTTGTACGCGCAATCGCACAGACTACAAATGAGACCGGTGTCCGCGTGGGCGAGTAGCGCTTTTCGCAGAGCGATGTTCCGCCTATGTCTCTCCAACAGCTGCAGGGCGACGATGTGTCTCTTTATTTGATTCGTCGGTCCCGCCACCTTCGGTCGTCTCTTCGCTCCCGTCACGCGCCCCGTCATAGCGACTAATAAACGTACGCCCCGTCGTCCCTCTCTTCTTATAGTCCGCCGACGCCACCACCACCACCACCGCCGCCACCCTTCCGTACGTACACGTACTGAAGGCGATCGTCCGGAAATATGCACGTACGCAAACGCATGTCCTCTTCCGTTTCCTGTTTCAGATCCACGAATAGATACCCGTACGCCGACGACGTCGCGTCTTTGAAAGCCTCTATCATGTAGTTGACCTTTCCCGGGTACATCTGTTTCGCTAGGTGACCTACTTGACCCGCGTCTCGAGGACTCTTGAATAGCACTATGTATTGAGCGTTCAGGCTGATTGTACGGTTTTCTTTCCCTTTCGGAAACATGTTCTGATGTAATTGTACGACCGACGTATTACAATGATGACTTTTTTTAGTAAATAGTATCGTCACCCGGCTATCGGTCTCCTCCATGAGGTCGTCGAGTACTAGAAGCGTTCTCGCTTTACCGTCTAAACGTTTCGGATCCGGCAGGCCGTCTACGAACTCTATTTTCGAAGACATAGACGCGTAGCCGCTCTGCCACTGTCCGTAACACCACAGGATTTTCTCCGGCGGCGGATCGATCATAGTGTCGTAACGTATCAAACGCTCGACGAACGTCGTCTTACCGCATCCCGTAGGACCGGCTACTATACACGTAAAAGGATGCTTCAACGACGGTCCGTTCATTTTTCACGACTGAACGACGAACACTTTTTTACGCGTTTTTATACTCATCGCGCAACTCCATCAACAGTTTACCGAGCGTGTTCTTCCCCGGATCGCCCGCAATTCCGCTACCCCAGAAACCCTCCTTACTCGCTACCCATTCCACCAATTCGGCGTCCCCGGTCGCCAACAGTGCAGCCTTCAAATCGCTCGATCCGTCAAACTTCCTCTTCAACAACATCTTCATACATTTCACCCTAATGTCGGTCCATTTGTTTCTCATTCTCTTTAGTCGAATGTCGTAACTGCGTCGTTTCGCTGCGTAAGAGCTTCGCGAACTTTTGATTATTTCGGCGCATTCCACGTCCTCGTAGAATATCGCTTTCCTATACTGATAGGCGTGCTCGACGGATCGAAAGCCTCGACCGAACGCCGACAGTCGACGCATATACATATTCGACAAGAACGACCGCGATCCACCAAACCTTATAGGCGACGACATCGTACCGACTACCGATCACCCGCTACCGCCACCGCTTATATACCACCGACACTAATAAAAAGTTGCGACTAGGGTTCAAACCTTTCGATCCCTAGGCGAACACTCTCCTAAGACCGTCGCCAAGGGTTTTGCCCCGGTTATATCTCACCGCTAGGTGGCCTCTCGAATCTACAAACGCATTACGTCAGCGTTGAGGACTACGTTAAAAGTACGAATGTTCCATGGTTTTAGCGTGGTTAGCGCGATAAACGCATTATTGCTTACGTCAGCGCGCTCTAGGTACGGCGTTGATCGCTAGGACTAAAATACTCTCTGCACTCACCGCTAGGTGGCATCTCTCTAGTGTACTGTCAATCATCCAATTAGTATCAAATTACATCGCTCATCAATCACGTTTTTTATAAGTAGATTTCCCAAACTCATTAGTGTCAACCACAAAGCCTTTGATCTTTTTTTATGCATAGGATTAGTCTCGCATTTTTGCTGACTCAGCGGTGTGCCCGAAAACGATTAGGGGTCATTAAATTCTTTTTTATAAGTAGGCTTTTGAGATCGTACAGGTCTTACTATCTACTTACATGTATTGTTCATTATGCCTTACATAAATAAAACAATATATATATATATATATATATATAAATAACTATAATCAGTTAGACCCTACTAAACTTTAGTGTCTTTAGCTTATGATAAAATAACTAATTCGTAAACTAAAATAGTATTGTCTGTAATTATTTTACCAAACCTACATATAAAATGCACAAAACGAGGTAGCGAATCGTTATTCCTAGAGTGTAGTTTAAATTTTGCTAAGTGATCATCTCGGAACGTCGATGTCCGATATCAAGCGAAATTATTTTTGTTTCGGGGACGGGGGTCTGAGGCAGTTTCATATGGCGTCGGACATCGACCGACACTCTTAATTATACTGGTATCATCATATTAATGTTTAAAAAATTCGTCTGAGGGAGGGAGTGGGTGGGGGGGGCTGATGCAAGATGAAAGTAATTTCGTCTGATATCGGACATCGACGTTCTGAGATGACCCCTAAGTGAATCGAATTGTAGACGCACCGCACTCACCGTGCACCTCCTAGTAGACATACTATAAATTAACTTCCTGTCAATTTCGGCTGTTTATTACGTGGTCCAATAGCGCTGGTAGCCTGATTTGAGCGGGCCTATTTATTGACACCGCGTTATTCGTACTTGTATTTCGGCGCAACGCTGCTTTTATTTGCTACTACGGAACCCATATTAAGTCATTAAACATCACTACATATGTATCGACGATCAGTTTTTTCCAGACATGGAAGTATTGGGGACCTAGGAGTAAATCAAGAAGCATAATTTATGAAAAGTTTATATTTTAATTTATACAAGGCATAAATAACATGTTTGCATTCTGAACAGATATTATGTCATTAATGAATAAATAGAAACAAATAGGCTTCAAATCTGTTGGTTAATGTTAAACTGAGAAATACCTTAACCATCCCTGGTTCATCGTGTCTGCAGGCACACAAAATAGTGTTTATATTTACGATTAGGGATATCCAGGTGGAAACAATAATTATTTAACAAATAAAATGTTGAATAGGTACATATTTCATGTTGTAAAGTAATCTATTTCAGTCCCTAGTCTAGTTTTTGCGAAGAGGCTGCCTGCCTGGCACCCGTTTTTGTTTGGCTAAATTTAATCCCAGTAGACTTCCGTGACAATATTTAGAAGTACAATCACATAATCTTTTGTGAACAATAACTAGATGTGTAACCGTATACGTACAGTCAGAGTCATCAGCCATCATCACATGCTCTGAACACAAAAAGAAAAGTATTTAATACAAATAAATAAAAATGGCTGCGTAAGTCTCGTTTTCGGTGTACGCATGTTCATTGCGGCACCTTTATAATGTATACCATCGCATCGTGCATCGCATCGCGCATCGCGCATCGCATCGCGCATCGCATCGCGTATCGCTTCGCACATCGCGTATCGCATCGCGCATCGCATCGCGCATGGCGTATCGCATCGCGCATCGCATCGCGTATCGCGTATCGCATAGCGCATCGCGTATCGCATCGCGCATCGTGGATCGCATCGCGCATCGCATCGCGCATCGCGCATCGTCCATCGCATCGCATCGCGCATCGCATCGCCCATCGCGCATCGCGCATCGCGTATCGCGTATCGCATCGCACATCGCGTATCGCATCTCGCATCGCATCGCGCATCGCATCGCGCATCGCGTATCGCATCGCGCATCGCATCGCGCATCGTCCATGGCATCGCGCATCGCGAATCGTCCATCGCATCGCCCATCACATCGCGCATCGCTCATCGCATCGCCCATCGCATCGCGCATCGCGTCATCGCCCTATGGCGCTGCAGGTTGCCACACAAAAACGCGATGGCCCTTCTCGGCCATCATAGAATACAGTGTTTTTCATTATATATGAAAGATTGTGCATGTGTGTGCAGTGCAGGCAAGATGATATATGTTTATGTGTATATATGAATATATATTTATTTATATTTATGTATGTATATATGTGTGTACATGTTAATATGTATATATATATTTATATGTATGTGTATATGTATGTATATATGTGTGTATATGTATGTATATGTATTAGTATATGTTCACATTCAATTTTATAAGTATGTTTGTACGTTCTGATGCGTAGGTAAAAATGGGTATACGTTTATGTATGAACTTATATTATATTATATTTGTATCGTTCCTGTTACTAACTTAATACGAATAATTTGTTTTGGAAGCGACCAGTGTATGTTGTCAAATTATTGACACGTTCTCCCGCAGTTAAAAAATACTTTATTTGTGTATTTGTATTCTATCTTATTGTACATGTTTTGGTCAAATAAAAGTGTTTCTCTCTGTCTCTGTCTCTGTCTCTGTCTCTGTCGCTGTCGCTCTCTCTCTCTCTCTCTCTCTCTCTCTCTCTCTCTCTCTCTCTCTCTCTCTCTCTCTCTCTCTCTCTCTCTCTCTCTCTCTCTCTCTCTCTCTCTCTCTCTCTCTCTCTCTCTCTCTCTCTCTCTCTCTCTCTCTCTATATGTGATGCGGAGAGGAAACAATTTTGTCAAGGAGTATGACATATACATCCCTCTAAAGCCAAGGAGCCAGTCCCTCAACACGACCTTATTGGATTGACTATTTACAACTCGATTAACGTTTGTCGCTAGAATATCGTCATTTGTCGTTTTTTTCAAAACTCACAACACCAGTCATGCTTTTATTCCTACAATGAAGAAGCCATTAACAGTTGTCTTACTAACAAGAGAAAACATACCCATCTGTATACTGATTGAAAACTAATGCGAATTGTTTACCTTATGAATGGTCAGCATTCATAGAACTTAGAAACACTTTTTTCAAATAACATCATCTATAAACTTGTCCTCATTTTCTGGAATAGTACGCGATAATTGTATGCAAAGTGTTGGCTGTTTTTTTTATTTTTTACAATGACCAAGTATTCATAATTACTCATTGGTAATACCTGGTATAATATTGATTCACATAAATATAAGGCATCCTGTTATGAAATGTTTTCATTTTATATCTATCACATTGGGCTATCATGCTGGAGCGTTCGACTTAGAAAGAGAAGATCATATCGTAATTGGTAACACGCACGATGTAGTGGCTAGCCTATTGTATGCGTGAGTGTGCATGTGTGTGCGTGCGTGTGTGCGTGCATACGTATGTGTGCGCTCGTGTGTGTATGAATGTGTGTATACCAGCTAAACGTTCCAGGCGAAGAATGTCGACTGCAGGCAAACCGTTGAATTGAGTTCAACATTTATAGTTGTGTTATAAGTATATTTGATTCTTGAAACATTAGCGTAACAAATTAGTTTTAATCCGATTTTTATATATCGGATGTATTAAGTTCGTTTAATTACGTGTACCTTTTTCCTATAACAGTTAATAAACTTCCAGTGTTTTTATTTCTTCTAAAACACTTCTATGCTTTATAGCGGAAAGACGGGCTCTTGTCGCGCATACGTAAATAATGTTCTTGCAAGATGACTGACAAAGTGGGCGAAGCTATTTAGGCGTACATGGTGGGGAAAGCGATGGATGTATTTTTTTGGAAAACTCAAATCGCGTCCCGTCACTGGTACGAAGACAGCTGCGATACCAACCTAACACTGTTCTGTAAGGAAGTCCGCCATTAAACGTCATACAAATTATGTTGTTATATTTACGCATATCGCGCTATATAAGAACTTACCTTTACGTAAATGGTAATCAAAGGAACACTGACACTACCATCGAAACCCGTCATTAGTTTGAAGACACTTGCACGTGAATTAGCTAGACAAAGATAACGTTTGACAGTGACATCTTTTGAGACTGACGCAATTTGAGATGGACATTTATTGACTGTGCCGGTGATTGGAAAGTGCAATGCTTGATGGCGCCGTAACTTGACAATAAAGTCGCTTGATCGGGATGTAAACAGACAGAGACATACCTTGACGGTGACATCGCTTGACAATGACGGTGCTTGACAATGATACTGCTTGACAATGAAGTAGTTTGACAGTGACATAAATTTACGATGATGTAGCTGATTTACAATGACATCACATGACAATGATGTATTAAAGAAAACTACCACCTCAATCAAATAAATGTCTGAGATAAATTAATTTCTACGCAAGATCGACAGCGTACTTATTTCGTAACACTTCAAGCTCGAAGAGAACTTGTAACGTATGTCATCTTGATAACTCGTGTCATGATATCAAGTGTTGAAGGTAGGAAGTTGATAACGTGTTCTCTGTAGAGAAGAAACAATGTGTTGTGGACTATAAATATAGTGTCGCCACCTACCGAATAAAGGCGAGTTAAACACCCGTAGAACATTCGCTGGTGTTACAAATGACGTGGAAATACAATGTATGCAATAAATGCCGCCAGGCATTCTGTGTGATTATGCAGCTGTCAATACAATCAATACGATATTGTGCGCTCATTGCATGAGCATGTACAGAAATGTACTTAAGGTGACTGTTAATTATACAGATGAATAAATTAACAGCTAGACGATAAATATTGACCATCTCATTTGACCACAGGGTCATAAGGTCCACAGGTGTCTATTTGCATTTTTTCACTGTACCTCATAACCACGTGTTTAATGCCGTTGACATGTTATGATATTCTAAACACCGAAACAGACGCCAAAAACACGCAGACCCGTGGAACAAATCACTAGTTTATTTTCAGAAAAAAACATCGTAAATGTAGATGTTAGCAATACTCAATATTGTTCAATCATAATAAATATACAATACTCCGATTTCGAACATTCGAACAGGAATTTCGTTAGTGAGTGCTATCTTAAAATCTCAACTATCAAAGAAAATAATATTTATAAACATAGTCATATTGGACTCGGCAACTTGCGATTTGCTGCTAGTACGGCTATCCCGAGGATCACGTGCATCACACTAGACGGCAAATAATTGAAGAGGTCATTCTGATTGTGCAAAAGTTAGCCGAGCTAATATATATATTAAAAAAAACTAAGAAATATCTTAAAAAAGCGAGTTACATATCAATTAATCATAATTATTATTATTCAGATTTTCGATAAGTCAGCGACCTGGTCCGATTGTCCTTCTGATACGTGTGTAGTAGAACTGCAAACAGTAGGCCTAAGGTATGTCGTATCATATACTGAAGTTGTCCTTCGTGCATTTCAGCAGCGGCGTAGCAACTTCTCGGATAACGTCCCATGAATACCGTATATCTGACGACTTGGTGTTCCTGGCACAGATCGCGAGCCGCAGAAAGTAGACGCCTTTGCTGGTCGATGCCGTCAGATAGACCCGGCGGTCTTTGTGGAGGTTGGCAAGAAGCAACTCGTTGAGTTCGTTTGAACGCTGCGAATGAGGACAAGAACCACTGCATGTGTGTCATTGGGCGATTGTCACAGCAGCACCTCGTTATGACAGTAACAGAGCATCACCGCTGCATGTATACCGCTAATAACTTTCCTAAATGTTAATATTAAAACTGAAACAAAATCTATGAATAAAATGTATTAAGACTGTAGTTAGACTTATCAACACAATTAGTTTATACCACACCAATTCAACGTTGTTATATGAGAAATGGCCATCTGCACGAGAACACAATGAATGAATGAATGAATGAATGAACTTTATTTATTTCGGTTACAAGTACAAATTTATGAACACATGTTCAATAGATAATAAAAACAAAAAAAGATACACATATTGCAACCGTGGAGATCCTTTAGAAACCCCCAGGGACTTATAGCGAGGACCACTAGAACATAATAATGTTAAAATAGTTTCCTTGTTCCATAAAATTAAAGCATAAAAGTAGGACAGTAAGTTCGTCTGGAACAAAGTGAATAAATCATATAATAGATACAGTTAATGTATGTACACACACACACACACACACACACACACACACACACACACACACACACACACACACACACACACACACACACACACACACACACACACACACACACACACACACACACAAATAGAACAGGTTGACTACTAATTAAATTGCACTCATTAGAACATAATAATGTATAAAGATAACATTATCAAATTTTCAAGTAAAACACGAATACAAAATATATAATGTTTTTTTTGTGTTTAATGAAAGCTTATTGGTATGAAACCACATGAAGACTTTTTTTAATTGCACATTAACTTCTTCAGTATAAGTGTGTCAAAGCATGTATGCGCATGAAAAATACTAGTGGCATCTGCAAAAACTATAGAATTTAAAACGTCTAATACATATTAAATATCACTTATATACCGGATGAAGAGTAATGGACCTAATATTGATCCTTGCTGAATTCCGCATGAGATTTCCGTATATTCTGATTCAGTCTTATTGTACGATACATACTGTTTTCTGTTCTTAAAGTGGCTGCATCAGCTATCATATGCTTCTTTTGAATTAATCATTTCTAATATAAATTTGGAACATAAGCTAACCATTTTTTCTCAGAATTTGCCTTCGACACCAAAACATTACTACAGACCAAAAATAATTGATTTTGTTGTTGTTTAGAGATATTTAAATGAGTTTAAAGACAATAAAAAAATACGTCAAATATCACCCTAAAATGGCATTTTATTTCATTTTGAGAAACTCCCCAAAAGAATTTTTTTTATGGTTGTAAGTACAAACATGTTATTGACATTCCTACTGGTTTTTTTTCTAAACAAATGCATATTAAGTTTGATACAGCTTCATAAATAGTTTGCTACAATATTGAAAGACAGCAAAATTCCATACTGCATTTGTGGCACGACCCCTTCATCAAACATAAAACCACCCCGTGCAATTTTGGGTAAACACAAGTCGAGTACATATGCCAAGTTATGGCTTTGTAAGTATTGTAGATTTTTTAAATAAAAAGTTACATTAAGTAATACTTCCTGTTTGTTACTGATAATATAAGTGTCACCAGATGCTTGTTTTTTGCTTAGAAATGTGACTTTTTACTGGCATGTGGCTTATTTCAACATGATTTAACAAACACTTCTATTACTGAGATTTCCCCCAAGGTTTTCCCGCTAAGTTGTCTCATGGTATTGTGTTACGAAAGGCCACGTGTTGAACTTGTTGTGGTAGACAAGATTGATTGACACCTGCTGGGGTCAGTCACGTGTCATTGCAAATGGCGGCTGAGGTGGGGCATTATCGGAGAATAAACAAAACTACCGTCAGTATTTGGTGATTTGACAGTGTGATGCATTTAGGTAATTATAATACAACAACATAGTGGCATGAGAACAACCAGACTATATGATCTCCATTCATGGTGAACGAATTTATGTTTGAACTGGGCTGACGCACACGTGATCGTCACCATGGAAACATCGTCAGTTTCCAAGAATCTGAAAAGGGACTTTCCACAGACACACTAAAAATACTAGTTTTTAAAGGACGGATTGGTGACATATGGCGCTTGTGCCTTGGTTGTTTTAATAGTACACATGTTCATACAGACACCTACTAATGTTCTATGAAGAAAAAAATAAAGAAATTAACTGACATGATACCCGCTGCAGCTACCATAAGATAGCTTTTAAATCAGTTGCCGGTAGTATCTCTTATACCATAGCATTGACGTTTTTTATTAATATATCATGATCTATTGTGTCAAAAGCCTTAGAGAGGTCAAGGAATACACCTACGATGTATTTTTTATTATCAATGTTACTATAATTATATCAATCAAATCAATTAGTGCCACGTATATAGAATATTTTTTTCTGAATCCATATCACTTTTTTGGTTAATATATTTTAGTATGTTAAACAACTGTAAAGCCTATTGTACATTATGCGTTCTAGTATTTTTGAGAAGCGTGGAAGGATAGAAATTGGTCTGTAATTTTTAAATAGTTTGGTGTTTTATTTTTTATAGAGTGGTATGACTTTTGCTATCTTAAATTTGTTTGGAACAATGCCAGTCTGTATTGATGTATTGAATATGTACACAAGTTGGTTTGCAATAATACGCGATTGTGAAGCAACCAATGTAGTGCAAATAACATTTTACATTTCTACGATGTCTATGCCGTATGGGAGCCGTATGGGTTCAGGTGAGAAGAGAAGCAACCTTCATGCAATAATAGTCATGATGGTCTGACTGTAAGCAACATAAATAGCATTGACGTGGAACAAAACTACACTCTATGAATAATGGCTATTGTTGGGACAGCACGACCTTCAACAAATAAGTCAAGGAACCATGGCTACTTTTCTGCAGACAGACGATACATGTAAGTTTGTATATGTTTACTATAAACAGCAACCTAGCAACACATTAATGCCTATACAACAAATAAACAATCGTTGCATAGCATATATAATGTGTATTTTGTACAAAATACCAGCATTGGTAAGATAATCAACCACACCTGCCATACACCTCATTCACGAATCACGCGATAAACAATCTTTACAAAACACAACACCACTGTGGCGTACCTGTCGTAGCCGGAAGCAGACGAGACCAAGTGTGACGGGATGTGTCACTTCAAATCTGTCGTCGTTAGCAACCAGCTTCTCGAACTCGTGGGCCAACTCAACATGCTGCAACGGATGAAGAGTTGTGGATGATCATTGTCAAGAAGGCGACGTACATATGTGACGCCGTCCTTGTTCCACAGGGCCACACTATGTACGTACTGCTTCAACATTGGCTAGCCACTACACGGTTCTTATCCAGAGGGACCCTGAGCAGGCCCAATTAATGTTCTCCAATTGAACGATATTATTTGAGCTAATTTTACAACAGGGCAACGACACGACAAGCAGTTACTTGTGCCATTCATTGCAAAATCCGAAAAGGTATTTTATGTACAAAACTAACCAGCCTGTATATTCAGTATTAACTATCAGTCCCAACACTCCCTAGCGATTTTTTTTTAAGTCGCGATTTATTTTCACGATAGATTGCGCAACAGGTTCGAGCCGTCAATATTTCACGTTGCGTTGAAAAATACAGCCATTGCGACTGACAGCTCACCCAGCGACATCAAGAATGACGGAGAAACACAGAAGTTATGCCATGTAAAGTCCGTTTCTAAAAAAATTGTTACGTCGCTATTTTCGAAATCTGACAAGAACGAGACGATGACGTCGGCATTGACGTGGTTCCGTTGCCGCGTAAACAGAAGCGCAGCGACTGGTAAGTTCTAACGGACGAACGCTTTCCCTATACACGTGTGTGTGTGTGTGTGTGTGTGTGTGTGTGTGTGTGTGTGTGTGTGGGTGTGCGTGCGTGTGTGTGTGTGCGGGTGTGTGTGTGTGTGTGTGTTGGTGTGTGTGTGTGTGTGTGTGTGCGCGCGCGCGCGCGCGCGCGAATACTGTATGTGTAGGTGTACGTGCGTGTGCGTGTGCATGTGCGTGGGTGTGTGAGTGTGGGTGAGTGAATTTGTATTTGTGCGTGCGTGCGTGTCTGTATTTGATGTCTTCAAAATTTGTCATGTTAGCGATGAAAGTCCCTCAATGTTCAAAACACAATGCACATATTTATAATCTGCGTGGTATTTTTAGTGCGCATGCACAGCTAACGGATGTTGGAATAAATAATTAATACATTATGTCACAAAGTGGTTTGAGTAGAATTTGTCTAGCTCAAAATTAAAGGATTAATTAATAAACTAGACAGATATTCCATTGTTTGGAACTGTCATCTCTGGGGTGCTGAAAAGTAATATGTTACACTAGTGCCATCTTGCGACCAAAGCACAAATGATTATTTGTCGGCTGGCTAACAAATTATATTTGATTATCTGTTATACTACAAATTTAGTATGGGTAGAACAGGTTTAACCCAACTGATAATGTGGTATTACTGTAAGTCACTTTTAGTGTCATTAGAAGGAGTTTGTAACGTCAATTAGGAAAGTTGTTGATCGCGCCGGGCAAGTGCGAATTAATGTTTCACACCTCATGTCTGAATGGAATATTTGTTTACTAAAATAATGTATTAAGTTGTGAGCGTTAAAATGCTATTATTATTGTTATTACCGTCTCGATTTAGGGATTCTGATGATGTTAAATTGAGATGTAATTGAGGTAATTTGAGGACTTTCACGAGTTGACAATCGTGTGTCAATTATGCAAGAATGTTATTTTAAACCCAACGAGATGAATAGAGTCTGACCGAGGGATCAGAGATTCGGGAGCACAGTTTTTGGGATGGTTTACTTTGTTTTATGTTTTGCCATTGGCCAGTTAGATTTCTGGTGCTTGGACGCCATTAGAGTATTTAAGAGAAATACGGCCAATTTAACTTCAGACGACTATAATTGCATTGCTGTGAGCGTGTGTTATCTTGTCTCTAAGACTTATTCTCGACGTGTTTTGTAGCCCGTGTCTTGAAGTTGTAACTTCGTTGATATTTAAAGGCAGTCACCATTGTTTAATGCTTGCGGTTGGCTACTTGGGTACATTTTCAGAGACAGCTGACTAGGCTCAATACTCACGTTGAGCCAATTACAGGCCTGTCTCGATTATCAAAGCAATCTCGAAATTATTTGAGAGAATTGTCTATCAACAGATGGCCGAGTAACTCCAAGCACATCAGCTCCTATATGAGCATCAATCTCCAATTCTGCCGACACATGTTTGATACAACTCACAGTCTTCATAAAACAGGAACAGGATAAAGGCAACTATATAGGTATGGTGCATCTTGGCCTTCAAAAGGCTTTTGACACGGTAGATCATAAGATCCTTCTTCAAAAACTGGAAACTACGTCTGTCTGGCTTCAGTCATATTTATATGAACGTCAGTTTTCAGTTGAAATTGGTGGTACTTTATCTAAGCCGGCGACTGTAATGCGTGGTGTCCCACAAGGGTAAATTCTTGGACCCTTACTGTTTTTAATATACATTAATGCTATTCCGACGGCTGTTCAGTGCAAACTTCTTTTTAACATGCTGACGATTCGGCTCTTAACATTTCGGGTAAGAACACCCGACAAATCTAAAAAAAGCTTTCTTCAGACGTTGAGGATGCCAGATAATGGCTGATAAACAACAAACTGTCACTCCATAAAGGGAAAACTGAATCCATCCTGTTTTGGTCGAAACGTTAACTACATACGTGTAATTCCATCCTGGTGAAATGTGGTGTTAAATACGTAGGTGTAGAGTTAGACCAGTCACTAACAGGAGAAGGAGTGGCTGAGAAGATAACTAATACATCAAATGCCAAGTTACAGTTGTTGTACAGGCAAATACGAAATATCAACATGAAAACAAAAACAATGTTGACTTCTGATATAAAAATACAATGTCATTTTGATTATGCCTGTTCATTGTGGTTCTCCGGTTTAACTAAAAAATATAAATCTAGGCTACAGTGTACCCAGAACAAGATAATCCTGTTCCTTGTTAATGCACCGGCCATAACCTATATTGGTTCAACGGAGTTTAGACTGGTCAATATGTTACCTGTGGATCTACGGGTTACACAACTAAAATGGAACCTTGTCTATGATATTGTCAATGGCAAAGCACCACACTATTTGTGCGATTCTTTCAATTAAACATAACGTGCCAGCAGCATGGCATAGATACAAGATGTGGTACTTGGTAATGTCATGTGCAATATGCTAAATCGTTTGGTCAAACTTCTTTTTATAGGTATACATGCATGGAATGAATATATATGCCATATAACATACAAGATGCTCCTAACAAGACTCAATTTAAATGTCTAATGAACAGTTTTTGTTCAATTACCTTAATAATCAGGAAGCAAGCTTAATTGTGTACTATTAATTCCATCTTATTTGTGAGGTACTCTTCTCTACTAAAACATTGGGTGTTGAGATTTCGTACAAATCAAGATGAAGCCCTTTTACTAATAACATAATTTTAATTTCTAATCAATTTTGTTTTGTTAAATTATCACAATAGTCTGAGTTCTACTGGAGGATAGCTCTTAAATTTATTTTTATTGTTGTTGCATCTGAAATAAAAAGTGCATTATTTTAAGATCTGGTATTATGCGTATCTAGTATGAGCCGGTTTTTCAAATGACGTAATAATCAGGAGGTAATCTCCTTTATAATATATCATCAGTACTAATGTCTTTTGACATGTGAATATTAGCTAGTATTTCATTTATTAATTATTGTTGTTTTAGTATTTGTTATTTTATAATAATTTTATTAATAACTGTATCATATATTGGCCTGTTTCTGTCCAAGGACCACATTGGAAACAAGTGCGTGTACTTTCTTGTATAATCATTATATATGGTGTTCTCTAGCTGTATTTATATTTTATGTATTTACACATTTACATTTTTATATGGAATAAAATCATCATCATCATCATTGAATTACTTCGAAGCCGAGAGCATTGGTTCGTCAATTATCGCTCATCGACAAGATTGGTTGTTGCTACATTGTGAAGACTTGGTGTGAGTTTCGCATTTCGCATTACCCCACTTCTCAACAATTCAGAGTATCGTCTTGCTATTGTTCTTCGCCCCGTTCGTTCTTCGGGTGACGTCGTCGACACCCGCCATATTCAGTCGTGCTGCCGTATACGTCTGTTTTTTTCACGTAACGACCTTCGAAGACCGTCGTGCCGTGATCCAGCCGTATCTTGCTTGTGTAATCACAGTACGCGGCTACGTCTCGATATTTATTTTCATCGGAAATGCCGGAATTGAGCGTTGCATCCCCTTGGCATACCCCCGTAATCGGGGTGAGTAAATGCTCTTTATCCTTATGATTATTATACCAGACTTCACGACTCTCTCTGTTTGTGGGTGAGCAATAACACTTTGTTATTACTTCTGATAACATATATTTACAAGTATACACACATATATATGTATATATCTATATATATACATTTACATGTTCATTTTGTACGAGAAAATCCTTAATATTTGGCCAACTTGTATTTGTATCATTTATTTGGTTTATTGTTCTCAGTAAATGGATATTCCACTTAGATTCACTCAATAAACCCCCTCTGGTGTGTCATATTCATGTTCTATCCATCCTTGTTGCACCGGGACCTTAGTCACGAGTCAGTCACATTTGTCGCCAATTCAATAGCCAAATTTTTGACACATGTAACATATTGCATTGCAGCCACGAAGTATGGCTAGGCACGGACCAGACAAGATGAAAAGTCGATATATTAGGACATGGGTGAATACACATTGCATCACTTGGTAGCTTCTTCTATCTCGATTACGACAGCTGTCCACCTCTCGCGGTTTTCTGCAGTGACCTTCCATTATCGGTCTTTGGTACTTGCTCTTGCATTATCTCGTTATATGATGTCTTTCAATCTTAGCTTGGTTCTTCTCCTTCTCCGTTGTCCTTCTAATATCCGCTTCTGTTTTCGATGCTCTCTTTGCACGTCTTTTCTCACTCATTCACTGTACATTTCCTGCCCATATCAGTCTGCTCCCAGCACAAATTGATATAAACAGAAAGGACTCTATAAGTGTTGCAGTTAAACCTACTTGAAAGAGTCGGTGGGTGGAGACTGTGACGGGTTATCGATGTGTGTTGGCAACTAGGTACGTTTGGAGACGTCCGCAACAGTGTGGACCGGGGTCTCCAGAACAACAGTAATCATCGGACATTGTGAGCGGGGCAGTAAAGTGTGTCAACTACGGATGTAGTGGCTGGGTGTGACAGCTTGATCTACGGCTAAAAGGCGAATGTGGCACCGTGAACGGCGCCCGGTTCTGGGTATAGTGGCAGTGCAGTATAGCATCGTGAACGCAACGGTCGGGTCTGACCTGTCGGGGATCGGACGGGATCGCGCAGCTGAACCTGACCGTTGAGAAGGCGCGAACGAACTCTGTTAATGACTACGTGTCTCAAACACACGTAGGGAGGTGACAGTTTGACATCCGAATTATTTGTTATTATGTCGGCTAGCCATCACTGCCTGAGCTGAAGCCAGTGAAGGACATTCTATGTTAGTGTGAACCAGAGCCTGTTATCCGGGTACTTCCGGATTGATATGATACCCGTTCTTATTAAACAAAGTGTGTGTAGACTCGGACTTGTTGAGTATCAACACTTGACAGTGTTTTTAGTGCACTAGAATTATTGTTAATCTTAGGACAGACCGTTCTCCTACTAGATATGATGACCGGGGTGAGATACAGGAGACTTCATCAAGGGTAGGACAGGACATTTGATATTACTTTAATATTTGTTTAAGTGTTGAAGACTTCCTTATTGCATTACCGTGTAATAAAAATAATAATTTCTACTGTTCTTCGCTGCTTTGTTAACTGTTGTTACCATCGTTCACATGCGCTGAGCTAATTAATTCTTAACCTGTCTAGACTTGAGCCAGCTAGTTACGGGAACCTCGCCAACCTGTGACAACGCCCAGGAATTATCTGAGGAAGAAAATAAGCAGACAGGGTTACACGCTAAAGAGGCAAGCGGTTCGGTTGACACAAAGACGGTAACAGTAAGTCTTGCAATGAAACAGACCTTTCTGATGTAGGCCTGCAGTCCCTTGACGCCGTACAGCCTCAACACGAACCACAGATTGAGGGAGCGAAACCTCCGACCAAGTGGAATTTCCCATTGCTGGAAACATAGTGATGTTCTATCAATATCACGGGGTTTAGTAGTATTACAAGAGCGGTACTACCATTATTACTCGTCATCAAGATGATTTGTGTCAGAGTATTTTAATAAACTTACATTGGGCAATATTTTCAATAACGGGCTGTTATTTGGGTTTATCCGCAATGGTCAAAAGGCAAACTTTTCATAAAATAACAAATTGTGAAAGTTTTGGAAAGAAGATCGTAAAATAGAAAACATTATTATGAAAAAACATCTGGTTTGAATTAAAGAGTGTGTCGAAATGGGCCAATTGTTGAATAAATGGGTAATCTTCTAGTGACAATATTAAAAAAACGGCAAATTTGTTTATTTAAAACACTTTTCAGTTGGAATAACTAAATATCAAACTCCTATTGTGTGTAGTAAAAGGACAACTATCTGGTAGCAATTACGCAAGAAGATACATCCTGTTGCAAACAGTACAACATTGTTCATACATTTGCAAACGTCTGGAGGCAAGGTTTTATAATTTGTTATAAGAGGGAGCAAATCGGAAAAACACGTTATAGTGAAATATTGCGATTTATTCCACAATATCGTAAAGTACTGGATTTAAGTTAAACAATCGCTCTTTTCCACACTTTTACGCACAGAGATATACGATGAACACTAACGCTGAAGTCGGTGACGTTTTCCCCATTTCCATAGTTCAGCATCATATCCTTCACGCTGTGAGCGGCGATAGGCTTGCTCGAATCTCGGTACCTACAAATTTTGCATTGAAATGCCTAGTTGGTGTATCAACATTTCAGAGTTAACTTATTAAAATTCCACTATACAAACTGTATTAAATGGCGGTGTAGAATCGGCAATGCAACGATGCAAGGAACGACACTTTACATTTACAAAATCATCACGATTTTTGTAAGTCAAATAATATTAATTTCATAATGTATGAATTGTCACTTTCACCTAGACTTACCACAAGGCAGAGCAATCGATGTGTGTTAGCAGCCATTTGTGTGGATTGAAGTTGAAGGAATCTGCGAACTGAAAAACCGCATACATGGAAGGTTTGCGGATAGCAAGACGGCAAAGTCCGCAGTTCCGGCATATTTCCCTTTTGAGAATCGATAATTAGCCTATTTGTTAATGCTCTCTCTCTCTTTCTCTTGCTTCTGTAAGATAATTAACATAAGTACCGAGACAAACAACTTGTAATTACGCCAACTTAACTAAGTCACATTAGCAAAGGTAGGGCCTAATGCTATTCTTTAAATGCAGGTTTTCTATTATGTCATTAACAAAATAACAAATCAAATATATTCACAAGCTATTATTTGCAGCGGTTTTAGGAGCTGTATTGACGACTCTTTAATGAAAGGTAGTGAAGTGAATGTAAAACGACTTTCTGTATACGTCGGTTTTATGCTAACCATCTGACCTCCCGTTTTATGCTGCATTGACACTGACACAACCACGCATGCACGCACGCACGCACGCACGCACGCGCGCACACACACAAACACACACACATATGATGAGAGTTCCCCCATCATCGCCATGTCAGCATAATACTGAACCTATCCCATGGTCAGAATATAATTGAAAATGTTAACACTTCGTGTTGTAACGTAGCACAACGACAGCAAGTGCGGAGACTCATAATTAGTAGTGTACTTGAAATTATTTTTGAGCTGCCATTCGTTTCGGTTTGAGAGACAGGTCAAGTCAAATCAGAGTGGAAAGCACTAATCAGAGTGGAAAGCACTTAAGGAAGGCTTTGTTAGATCAGCTGAGGAGATATGTGGCCGAACATCAGGAAAGCCCACACAAAGTCGAAAGAAGAAAAATCAGTGGTGGTGGAACCAGGAAGTTGAAAAAGCAATACGGGAAAAAAGGAGGCACTGAAGTGTTTGGAAGAAGTGAGTGATGAAGAAAAGACAAGGTTGAAGCAGAAGTACCGAGAGAAGAAGAAGGTAGCAAATAAGGCAGTTGCTAAAGCAAGAGTTGAAAAACAGCAGGAATTATTTGATAGGATTGAAGAAGATGGAGGGAAAAACCGATCTTCAAACTTGCCAGGGATAGAGACAGAAACAGCAAATATACTATACGAACATCAGCAATGAAAAGAAGCGACGGGACACTGGTCACTGGAGCAAAACAAGGATGTTTTGGAAGGAGTACTTCAAGAAACTACTAAATCCGGAGGAAGACAATGAGATAGAGATACCTCATGCTGTAAGGAGAGAGCTGGACGCGAGGACAATAACAGAAGAAGAGGTGGAGAAAGCAGTAGAGAAGATGAAAACTGGAAAGGCTGTAGGAGTGGATGAACTCTCAGTGGAAATGGTGAAAGCAAACAGATAGTTGGAATCAAGTGGCTGACGAGGCTGTTTAATGTGTGCTTCATAGCAGGAGAGATGCCAGCAGTGTGGCGAAGAGGAGTGATTGTGCATATATGGAATGGGAAAGGGGACATCCATGACCCAGGGAGATACAGAGGCATCACGTTACTGAGCCAAACCCTGAAATTGTTGGAAAGGATACTGGATGCTAGGGTGAGGCGTACAGTGGAGAGCAAAATCGGAGAGAATCAGCTGGGATTTTGGAAAGGGAGAGGAACAGATGATGGAGTGTTTGCCATCAGACAAATTATCGAGAAGAAGAGAGAATTTTAAAAGGATGTAGCAGTCGGTTTTGTAGATCTGGAAAAGGCATTTGACACCGTGCCGAGAGAACTCGCATTTGCAGTCGTGAGATGGATGTAGGTTGGAGAAGCAGAAGTCAGAATGATGAAGGAAATGTACAAGGAGACAACAGCGGTAGTGAGAGTCGACGGAGAAACATCAGAACCATTTGGAGTGGAAGAAGGACTCAGACAAGGAAATGCCTTGAGTCTCCTCCTTATTATGGTGATGAACCTGATCAGTGGAAAGATATCGGAGCAGGAAGAACTTAAGAAGATACTGTATGCAGACGACATAGCAGGCTGATAACAAAGAGGAACTACAGAAAGCATTGCAAGAATGGAGTGACACCTTCAGAAAACAGGGCCTCCGAATGAATCTGGAGAAGACTGAAGTAATGTGAACAGGTGAACAGGAGGTAGATCTGCATGTAGTTGATGACGGAAAGACCATTAAACAAGTGAACAGCTTTGTATACCTGGGCGGTACAGTGTGTGAGGATGGAAGGAGTATTAAAATAATACAGAGGAGGGTGCATGCAGGAGCAGCAGTATGGAAGAGGGTAGAAGGCATTATGTGGGAGAGAAAACTGAAGAAACAACAGAAAGGAAAAGTGTTGGAAGCCTGCTTTGTACCAGCCTGTATACATGGGTTGGGAACACTGCCACTGACAGAGAGACAGGAGGAGAAACTACAGTTATCAGAACACAACTGGGTCAGAAGAATATGTAGAGTAACGCGAGAGGATAGAAGGAAGAAGAAGGAATTGAGAGAGGAGATTGGAATGAAAAAGCACATAAAGAGGAAAGAAAGTAACCGGTAACAGAATGAGATGGGCGGGACATGTACATAGAATGAGTGAAGACAGACTGGCGAAAAGACCATGGAAAGTAGAAGAAGGTGGCAAACGAAGGAGAGGAAGACCAAGGCTGAGATGGAACGACAGCTTAAAAGAGACCTGGGGAGGGCTGGCGTGAAATGCCATGATTGGACGGCCATTGCGGATGAGAGAGAGAGAGAGAGAGGTGGAAAGAACTGATAAGAAAAGTAGAAGAAGCTACCAAGTAATGTGGACCCCACCCCGCACGGGAGCAAGGGGAAGAAGAAGAAGAAAACAGGTCAAGTCTGTATAAAAAATTTTAAGCAACTAACTATTTTCTATTTATCGTAATAAATTAAAAAAAAATAATATAGAGGTACACATTTATATCACAAAACCTTACTTTGGTCACATGACGCAGTCAAACTTCACTCACTCACTCACTCACTCACTCACTCACTCACTCACTCACTCACTCACTCACTCACTCACTCACTCACTCACTCACTCACTCACTCACTCACTCACTCACTCACTCACTCACTCACTCACTCACTCACTCACTCACTCACTCACTCACTCACTCACTCACTCACTCACTCACTCACTCACTCACTCACTCACTCACTCACATCCTCATTCAGGCATGTCGGCCACTGGGGTCGAACTATGTTTTGAAAGTCCGACGCATGTGCAATGTGTATGAATTTACCTCAATCCCGTCAAGAAGTGCCCGGAACTCCGGACAGATGAACGAAGCCCCGGCATAGGCCGCATCAACGTGAAGCCAGACACCCGCCTCTTGGCCTGGGACATGTAATAAGTCGATTAATAATGTTTTACTACTAATGAATATTGTTACAAATATTGTTGTAGCTTATGATTACATATTATTGGCGCCACAAATATACACACACTTGCACATGCATGCACACACATAAGTATATATATATATATACATATAAATATATACATATATATATATATATATATAAATGTGTGTGTGTGTATATATAAAGGTACATATAATATGATACATATATATGTACATGTATATATATATATATATATATAATTATATATATATATATATTATGAAAAACCTATATACAATTATATACATATCAATTTTTTCATATGACATAATCGAATAGGATACTCAAAGTGTGTACACACGGTCTGATTGAGTACTTACAAATAGGTCCAATCTGCTTAAGGAGGTCAAAGCCGCAAATTCCTGTTGTTCCCAAGGTAGCCACGCACTGAACACAAACGCAAGGTTAGTATTTTGTTGGTGTGTGCGTGTGTGTGTGTGTGTGCGTGCGTGCGTGCGTGTGTGTGTATTTGTGTGTGTTCGCGTGCGTGCGTTTATATGTGTGTGTGTGTGTGTGAGTGTGTGAGTGTGATGTGTGAGTGCGTGCACATATGCGCGTGTTCGTGTATCCGGGTGTGTGCCTGTCCGCGTGTATGTGAATAATATGTTTTTTTCTCAGAAACACAACATATATTATTTATATTTGTGGGTGAACGGGATATCAAGTCGGGATGCCGCACTACACGAAGAGCGCATTACCAAAAGTCATGATTTACCACCTTTTTGGAGGTTACATTTTACAACTAAAATTTATTGATGTATGCTGCTATTTTTTAACGGTTCCATAAGCTCACACAATCCAAAAAAGCATCGCGTTTTGTCTTGCTTCAAGCCACCAGACGCAACGCCCTTTCAATATATTTCGGAACTTTGAAGGACCAATGATGGCTTCTGAAATCACAACCAACAGCTGCCTTAATCATATCAAAACATGTTTCCCCGCGGTACATGATCACTGCCAATTAACTGTTCATCCATACTTCTTGTCGACTTCGCGATCTTCATCTACTCCTTAGATCGACTTACATAAAATGGAACCAGTCCTCTCTCCAAGTCGCTGGCAACAGCGTTAGCCAAAGCTGGACCCGTCATCTGTCCGTAGATGTCTGACGGCACATTGTGGAAGCGAACAGCACCAAACAGGCATGCTTTCCGCACACAGAAATGAGCCTAAAACCGTAAAAAGAAGCATCAATCCTATATACGATAAAATAGTGCACTGTTTTCATCAAGCACTAATTATGTAATTCTATCGAAACAATTCTTCCGTATGTTAAATTAATTCCATGTTTCAGGTTTTGCGAGACTGAATATGTATATCTAAATATTCTAGTTTTGCGAGACTGAATAAATACACACACACGCACACACACACACCACACACACACACACACACGCACATATATATATATTTATGTATACAAACATACACGCATATATATATATATATATATATATGTATGTATGTATATATATTCAATCTCGCAAAATTTGAATATATACATATAGATTCACACACATATTTATATATCGATATAAATATATACATAATATATATGTATATTATGTATATATTTATATATGTACACCAATGTACAATATTTCAAAAATTATATACTCTTCATTATTTTGAAGCTATACTTGAAAAAAAATCATCTTTGCCATTTGGTGAATATATATATTTATATATATATATATAAATTATATAAATTATATACATACTTATATATATATATATACCATTTTTGAAATAGTGTGTAAGACAAAATGCTGAAATTATTTTAATTTTATTAAGTTTGTTCACCCATGTGGACAACTAGAATAACCACGTAGATGTGGTATCATTTGGTTTGGTGTGTCTCGAGGGCCGAACAACTTCGGAAGAGTGCCTTGGGATCAGAAAGGTGGAGAAGTACTGGCTCAGTCTAACGGAGACATGGATAACAACATTGACATAACATTAGCATATCGAAATAATTTATATTAGAGGATTTTTAAATCCAATGCCATATCACGTTAACAGATTTGAGGACGTGGAACTGTTGTTTTCATAACTTAATTATATTGTTCTCGGAGTTTGCCCGACTCACCTGGTCAGAAGCGTAGACGACGAGTCGCGAAAACACGTCACCGTCTACACCTTCGCTGACGTCGCCTTCAACAGATGTGCTGAGGTTTGCATCCATCTCTGTCAGCTTTCCACTGCGTGCTGTCAGCATCGACACCAATATTGCTTCGCTGCCGGAGCCCTACAAACAAACCAATAAAATTATTGTTGACCCTTTCGTTGTATTCTTACTTTGTATGGTGTCAGTTAAGAAATTTTTTGAAGTTTAGAACATTTCCTACATTATCAAATGCGGCCAAGCGATTCAGGAAAGTTAAGTGTTGCAGAATACGGCCGCCGACTCAAAAACAGCCGTGCATTGTCTACTCAAGAAACGAAACTTCTCATTCCCAGTATTGATGAAAACGTGAAGTTGATGGAAAGGTTGGTAAATTGAAAAGTCGCCTGTGGCCAAATTATACTCGCAGATCGTAGTAACTCCGATTGTTGGACGAAGAAATGCGTGTCCACAAGAACAATAATTGTTCATTCCAGGTCAAGGTGGATATTGTAGAATGCCAACAAAGTATTAGCTGCACACTTGCAACCAACAAACCGCAACACCGACATTCCAGCACGTTACATAAAAACAGTTTGGAACACTAACTGCTGTTGTGTTGAAATTGTGGATCGTCTCAAGATTTACCTGGATAATGCCTCCTCCTTTCCCCTCGGAGAGGAACTGCGAAGGAAGCTGTAGCATTTTCCCGAGCCAATCCATCACAACGACTTCGAGCTCCGTCGATGCTGGACAAGTAATCTGTGTCAAACACATACTAAACTGTTATCTATTCAGTACGTTATTAAACAAATGTCGCCATTCGCGTTACAACATAGTGTAAAGAAAATGTACTAACAAAAGTTGTAATAATTATTGTTAAAACCATTCAGTGCTGTGCTCGCTGTTAATGCTGATATTACATCCGGCCATTACCTTTCGGGAAAATAATACATGACAATAACCGTAAGAAGAAGTACGATGCCTATCTTTTAGTTTAGTTTCCTCATATGAAATAATAGTATTAATACGATTCATCATTTCTTTTATGGACCAGATTTTTATTTCACGTGATTGGTTCTGTACGTTTTCTCGATTATATACTTACATGTCTAGTTTAAAGGGGTAGTCCAACATATATTTGGAATTGATGTATCCGCGGCTTTGGCGAGAATATGTGTACGCTAATTACCTCAAGTACATGCGTAGGCAATTAGTTATCAGTGGTATGTATAATTTAATTTGACTTAGGCTACGGTTGTCAACAAGACTTATCATCCGTTATAAAAATCTCCTGTTTTTCAGACAATAATTGTTCTCGAAGTAAACACTCAAAGGTGAACAAATTGTATGAGAATAAGTTATTTTTAGTACTAAGCAAATGATCCTTAATGGATACCACGTGACTTACATGATCCGAGAGCAAAACGCAGATTAAAAAACTAGGGACAATTTCGTTGTTGTTGTTGTTGTCTTTAATTTACACATATGTAAGGTTCTAACTTTTATTATGAAAGATTTGTTGGGCATTTTCGTGAACTTTTAATATGTCGTGCTGATGTCACGAATATTTATTTCCCAGTATTACAAAATTAAAGAACTCGAAAAATTCCCTTTGCCGTTGATTAAATGCATCTCCAATTGGTGCAGCATCCAATAGACAAAGGTAGCAAATGCATATATAATGAGGCGAGTGGAACTCGGCACCTGAGTGTCCCCAACGGTAGCCCATTAACATACATATTCCAAAACGACGCCTGGCGTTGTGGTACAAACGATTGGTTAATTAACTAACTTCACTTTCCTTTCTCTCTCAAAGTACCTTTGTTCTCCCCGCAACATTCTTCGTGAAAGCACTCACCCAAGACAATCCCACGGTGCCTAACCCGCTGGATAGAAGCTCGGCGCAAATGTCCGGGTATGACTGCCCGGCTGGAAAGTATCCGTGGAAATGCGGACTTTGCCAGTGGGACAGCTGAAACATGTAAGACCAGTATATAACTAGGACATTATCAGTCTTCAAGTCTTCAAGAATACAC
The DNA here is from genome assembly GCA_020002185.1 of Paraescarpia echinospica. Classification (NCBI taxonomy): domain Eukaryota; kingdom Metazoa; phylum Annelida; class Polychaeta; order Sabellida; family Siboglinidae; genus Paraescarpia; species Paraescarpia echinospica. The sequence goes on from CM034536.1 coordinate 57,084,518, forward strand.
TGCCATAAAACGATACTTCACTATCTTGTAGTTTGTAACGTCGTTGTGCGTAAAATATTAAATTAGTAAGTATTCCATGTGTCTACTATATTTCCATTATTTCTGTGTAGTCAAGATGGTGGTGTAAGTAGACGGTGGTGTCAGTGAATTAATGGTGGCGGTAATACCTATCGGTGGCGGCGGGGGTTATTATTATATTAGTACATTTTATATTTTATGCGGATGTAACAAAATTATAAAATCTTTGAGAGTCTTGAGGATGTGTTCCTTCAGAACACTCTTTGAGTGCAATGTGTTATATGACCTGCTCACCCCCGGCACGATGACACGTTCGATGTCCTCAAAAACGTCATCCCACTTGTCGGGATTCTCCGGAGCGATTTCAGTGACGAGCGCTTTCAGGTAGCCGGGTTTTACGTTCGGGAGGGGGAGCCTCTGTCGGATGGAGTCATGGTAGCCAGTGATGTAATCGATGAGTTGTTTCGCTCGCATCCGGAACTCTTCAGAATTCATTGCTCGTTTTGATGATTCCTGATGTTCTGTATAAAAACATGACGTTATATTTTGAATACACATATTGAATCAATTGAATTTAAAAGTAGGTAGTCTGGTCCTAGTTTTTCATTTATTAATTACTGTAATGTTTTTAAGAGTATACTAACTATGTTGAAGGTATACTGCCCGCCAAATTACGTTTAATAAGCTCATAACAACGGTCGTGTTTTGACGGTACGACCACGGGAACATGTTCAAATTGTAAACAAAACATCCTGTTTCAAAACAATTTTTATTGGCAATACGGCCGAATCGGGCTGAGTTAACTGCAACTCTCTTTGATGTTCAACTTTCCCATGTCCAACACAGCAGATTTCCTGTTACAATTTACTACGTCCGCTAATTCCGGGTAGGCGAACAGACGTCCCTTTAAGATAATTCTTGCTACTGGAGAGGTTGGTTGACGTGAAGCGGAAAGTTTTATCCTAGACGCCTTATTAAATACTATATTAGGCACGAATATTAAGTATTATTTATATGACCAAATCTTCTGTCAATGTGAACCAATCGTACTACCCTTTTCTGTCGCAGTAACATTATGATACATTATAAATTCGGCGTACATGTGTTTTGTCATACAACATTTCGGAACAATACATAAGAACAGTGACCAATATAAAGTACATAAGCTGGACTGGTCGATACAATAATACAAATGCTTTAAGGGGCATGTCTATTGTTTGCAAAATCTGGTCCAACAATTGTAAAGAATGTATCGAGTAAAGTTAGATCTATCTCTAGTTTGTATTTATTATGATAATCGTATAATGCTTTATTATAGTATTCTTTAGTAATTAACTCAGGATTAACATTAGTCATGATCTCCTCTCGGGGCTTCAGGACGAAACGCAGTCAAGACGAGACGCAAACACTCCATTTTCCAAAGAGGAGCGGGCCTGCAGTCACGCGGTGCATCGTACAAAGCTGAATATGGGGGACGATTGGACTGAAGATCTCGAGGCCCGCCTAATTACGGTGTGACAAAATTATCCAATGTTATTCGACGTGTCTGGTAAGTTTGCCAAAGTAGTGTTTTGAAGGAGCGGCATTCCGCGAGGTAGGCGGAGAAGTGGATATGTCAGGTATGTGTAAGATTTACACTCAAATATTAGGCCTATATTATATTCATAATATTAGAGCTAATTAGTATTGTTCAACACCTTCAATTATATTATGGTTCTGAGGAGTGTCATGAGAATCCCCGTTAAACGATATATATATATATATATATATATATATATATTTTAACTCCCTGTGTCTAATCATGTTTTCAAAGGATTATACGACGAGCTGCTGATTCATACCATCACTATACATTCATGAAGCTTCACTGACTGTCGCTTTTTTATATCTACAAAGTGTATGTTATCTATAATTTTAAGTAGTTTTATATATAATGCGCCTTTGGACTGACGTCAGCCATCCGTGAATCCTACACATTTCGTGGAGCAGAAGTCTTCGTAGGCCCGATAAATCAAGTGACTCAATTCGGTTGGCTGCTATTACCAAGGCTCTTGTATCGTGATGTGTCTACCGAATACCATTCGGACTTTGCGCCCTGCCTCTACGGGTGTCACTCCGCGATTACTGGTTACAGTACACGCATTGATCAGAAGCTTGGGACTATCTGTAACGCGTCCAACTTTACATAGCAAACGAGGGGGCGTTCGCAAACAACGTGTGATTCAAACACGCATTACACACCACTTCGATGTTGTTCCGTGGGCTGTAAATGCTGCCAGTGCAAATGTATCCCAGCTGATTAATTCGTGTGCCATTAAACACCGTGAACGTGACATTCCACTAACAATATGTTGTCTTAACGCTCGTTCAGTCAAAAACAAAGCTCTGTGGGTGGCAGATTTTGTTATTTCCCGGGACATCGATGTACTAGTCTTAACTGAGACTAGGAACCGACACTAATTATCAGGTTATAAACGAACTCGTGCCCTCCGGTTACACAACACAATACATATCTCGACCCAGCGAGAAGCGGGGTGGAGGTGTGGCCGTACTCTATCAATGCGGATTGACTGTGGATTATACACGGAATGGCATGTTTACATATTTCGAACATATGGACCGTACGGTAATTTGATGTAATGATGTAAATGTGAGATTGTGCATCGTTTACCGTCAGCCTCCCTCTAAGCGAAACGGTTTTAAAGCGATTCTGTGTAAGCTAATATGCATTCGAGCTATGCTGCATCAAAACGTGACAATTTCCAATAAGTACTTTCTTTGGTACTTATGTCTTGCATGTTTATGCATAATTTGGATGTTATCTGCGCAAAAAGCCGATAAATAATTGTGTTTACGCGAATCATTTTTAGCTTGCTACCACGTGGGTGATTAATTCTGCAGCCCGAGTATAATTGATATTCATTCACGCGCAGTGAACCACACAAACACCGTTGACACGCACAGCTAACATGTCAGATTCCGAGGTGAGTTGATTCAAGCAATGGCATAGTAAATAAGCAATTTGTAGACATATGTATATTGACAGCTATTTTTATAAGTGTAGGAAGCGTATGCATTGTTTATTTAAACTGCTGCCCAATGCCGTCAGCCGAGTAACATTTCGATTAAATAGAATTGTAACGTCCGCCGACGGGGACGGCTGCAGACGGTGTTAGCTGTCGCTGTGACTGTCACGAAGTCTGTCGAGCCTCTACTTCAGTAACTAACGTAGCCTCAGGCAAGGGTATCGCCTTTTTAGTTAGTAAAACTGCATTGTTCAGTATTTGACATGGACAATACATGGACAATGAACTGTTTCGTGTTTGTCGAACGACAAGGAACAGATCAGATGTCTGGCAACGTATGGTCAAATGACGTGTAAGAACATGACGTGTGTATTACGATTTAAGTATGAGCGTTTTGTGAAGCGCATTTACTTTTTACGAACACATCATCAATCACACCACTAAGTACATGTGAACGATATCGGTCATTGCTCAGAGATTCCATTCCACAGCAAGACATAAAGTTACTGAAGACTCAACTGTTCATTGCAGCGTATATATAACTCGGACGATTACCAACACTGTTTTACCATAGCTGATTGATGTTTAACGTTTATTTATTATTTATTTATTTATTTTTCACATACATTTTAGTCTAATTTATTGACGTTTACATTAATTTTAGTTCATTTATTAAAATAATAATAATATGATCTTAAGAACTATTATTATTAGTTCAGTTTATCTATGATATAAAAAGTTGGTTTGTTAAGTACGGAGAGCGAGGTGCCAATGACGTGTGAGTGTCTCACCTATATGAACTACCGACTGATACATAGAGTTATTTATAACATAGCGTGTAATAATTACATCATATTACGTTTATTTTCATCACGACTACCGTTGGAAGTGATACTAAAATCCTTGTCCAATGGTACCTCACGTGCTAAAGTTTGCCTATTTATGATAACGAAATGGACTGATACGTACCCCTACCCCAAATGACACTATCCACACCCGTTTTAATCGAATCACCAACAACTACACGATGTCTGCCATTCACAGGCAACAAACAACTGGATTTCACAGCGGTATGTTATGAACTTTTTCAAAAACATTGTGTCGGAAATACTCTGGGTGGCGCACAGACTCTCAATCGACAGAACTCGGATGCGAATCCTGTGCTGCAGTGTCGAACCTTTGGCACGTTCAATCACTCTATGTTGCTCCAGTTGACTCGACTGTGTGTATAAGTACCTGGCTATAGACTGTGTTTGTTATTTGTGTATGAATATTCTTCGCGCGTTAATCACAGCGTGGCTAAATAATTCCCAGAGAAGTCCAGGTGGTGGTCGTAAAGCGCCCTGAGCAGTCCTAAGGAATGGACACTGCGTTATGTAATGACTTACCTTTATCTAACTGAACTACGCACGAATATGTAGAGTAGTTTATGAAATAGTTCATGTATGACGTCAAAACGATACGAATATCTCATGTTGTTGATGATATTGTTGGGAAGAGTGTTGCAATACATATCAAATAATACCTCATTTGCTGTAGTTTGGAAGCGTCGTGTTGATGAAATGGACCATTATGTACCTCTACTCGCATATTTTACTATTCACACCTAACGGCATTCATAAACACATATCGCTTCAGTCGATCTCTCGGGAAGACGCGCTGTTTTGAATAGCCCGAATGCAGGTCTACTCAGAAATACCTACCACATACCCAAGCCACGTCAAGCAAATCAATGACTGGTGGTTCTTTGATTAGTAAATGTTAATGATCTTTTTTATATTAATGTACTTCATGTTCTTGAGAATTATAACATATATTCAAAGTTCGCACTGTTATCTGACGCGAACGCGTGTTCTACTGGAATAATCACATATAGAGTCATCATTCAAACTTAGACTTAAAACTTTTTAATGTGTGCACATCAACTCAAACTCACCTCGGTAGTAAAACAAAGACGTGATATCAGCTTGCTGTGTAGCTCAGAAGGAATGGCAATAACTGACGACTCGACGATCGAAATGTTTTTGTCGTGGAAATGACTTTCTGATATTGTTGGCGGCTTTTATATTCGGCGACACGCTCCACTAGCACTAGTTTTCTTTATCGTGTGCGCTACATCCAGGACGTAAATGTTAAAGGTCTCCTAACAAAAGAGCGCAATATAGAATAGATACATTTAAATATGAATGCTACCTTCTATATGACAGTAATACACAACTACAAAAAATGTTAGTAGGCACAGTTCTATGATTCACTATAACAACAAATGCGACCTACCCTTTTTCAGAAAATTGTTATCTTCCTTGGCCGTCCGTATATAATACATGATTAATTGGAAAAACGTGATTACCACAACACAAGAAAAGTATGCGACACAAAATAAACCAAGAACTATCCAAACAACAGGATATATTGTGCGTGACGCTGTTTTTTTGGTTCTACGTATGACGTGCGCTCAAACATTCCATTACATATGTCGTCGACCACTTGTGGGCAAATCTAAGAGAGTCTTCAACAATCAGTATATGTATGTAACTTGTACAGTGCAGTTGCACTGGCTTCCGGTTGCGCATAGAACCAGATTCAACTTCGTCACCATTACATATCGTGCCCAATCTCTACATAATAGTCATCCTATATTTTAGTCTTCTGCGTTTTCCAGATATCCTCCGGAACCCCCAATGACATGTTTCACAGCATGATTTTGTTAAACGTCTGAACAGTATTAACAAAGTTAAAGGGGGTGGCCTCGAAAACCCCTATGATCATGGGTCTCAACCTTCCTTAGGCACAGTGTTTGATAACAATCTAAGTTATAGTCAAGAAATGTCAGCAGCGCCTGTACTTTCTTAGAAAATGTTCTACAGACAAAGCAATTTTTTATCATTTTCGTTCATTTATTGGTATTTTAACACGTGCGTTAAACACAAGAACAGTTGACAGAAGGTTGTACGTGTCAGTTCCAAAATCATCGGGGAGACTCAGAGAGAAATCGTCCAGATTTTTTAACAACAGATGCCTATGAAGACACGTTCTATTTTTGCCAATGGTCACAAAGATCTAAAAGCCGTTCTAAATAAAAAGAAAAGAGTATTCTTCCAGGGTACGACCGAAGAAAAACCAGGTAAATAAAGAAGTAAAAGCAGCCATCAGGCAGGCAAAACAACAGTATAAACATAAGAACTCAAATTTGTTGGCGGTAATTTCGTGACGCTGTGTAGGGGATATAGAACATGACAGCTGTCAACATGATTACAGATCCAATTAGATCTAAGGTTAGGCTGCAGGGTTTGAGTGATGAGTCTTTGCCCGAAGAATTTAATGATTTCTTTATACGTTTTGAAGAACAAAACTTTTCATAATGTTAATAATAATAATATTGGAATTTATATAGCGCCCGAATCCACTTGAGATAAAATGCTCTCAGACGCTTTACATAAAGCTGCATAAATTAAATAAAACTATAAAGTATAGATTATATTAAAAATAAATAGTGTAAAAGAGCTGATTTAAACATGACAAACAAATAAACACATAAAATTACACTTAAAATACACACATGAATAAACAATTACGAATAAATCATTAGTATATAGCAATGTCATTAAAACGAGAGTGTGACACGATCACGTCAGTCGTACGCCAGTTTAAATATATGTGTTTTTAAGTGTCTCTTGAAAAAGCTGTTTCGTAGATGTCACTTGGGTTGCTGATATCGATGTTACATCGGACAGTAGTGATGTTGTCTATTTAAAAGTCACGGAGAGTAGCCGCTAACTGTTCAGCCGATTCATGGATTGATAAGCTTACGTGTCAAGTGTTTGCCATCAAATTTATCGGTACTTTGAACAGTTGTTTCTGATCCTTGCCGCTGTCTCTGATCTTTGCAGAAAAGAATGTTTTCTTCGCACTGATCACCAGTTTGTTAATTGCATTTTATTGCTCCCTGAACAGATGTCGATGAACGGTGAGTTTGGTTCGCCGCCATACACTCTCTGCTCGCCTGCTCGCGTATTTTGGATGTCTCAGTTCATCTGAATACCATTGCGCATTTGGTCTCAGTGTTATCAACTTTCTTCGGACGGGAGCATGTTGTTCAACAACCGCTTCAATTCCCGTAGGCGTGTACAAGTTCATTTAACGGCTTATCAGTGTTGTTCCAAATTGGAGTTAAATCCTTGATAAATTCCGGAATACAAATGTCCCGAAGCATCCTGGAAATGACCAGCTGGCGAACGCTGGCTTCGTTAAGTTACTTAGGTACAGTGTTTGATAACAAATTCAGATGGGATGAAAACTCTGAAGTAATCATCCAGAAATGTCAGCAGTGGTTGTAATTTCTTAGAAAACTAAACTAATTTTCTGTTTATAAAACAATTTTAAACCTGTTTTACAAGTCTGTTATTGAGAGTGTTCTTTGCTTTTCGTTTATCTGCTGGTATTTCAACCTGAGTGACAAAATCAAGAACAGTTTCCAGAAGATTTTACGTGTCAGCTACAATATAATCGGAGAGTCTCAGAGAGACATCACTCAGTTTTGTGAACAACAGGTATTTAGGAAAACTAACCGGAAGAAGTTGTCATTATTCCATACATTTTGGTGATTATAGTAGGAAGAAATGTTCCTCGTGGGTGTTATGTGTCTATGTGATTATTGGGAATTGTACAGTACATTGGCGCCTATGTGTTGTGTGTTTTGTGCATTGTACCCGTCCAAAAGGCGCAATTGCCTTTACAGGAACGAATAAAGTTACAGTGTAGTGCACATAGCGATATATTAGTGATTCAAATCACAAAACGCGTCTTTTTCGCACCAACAAAAAAGGACCTGAAACCATTCGGCAATAAGGATCGTCTACTCTACGAACTAAAGATGTTTCTAGCAAAGCAATCCACCTGTGTAGATTATTAAGAACTCCACCTGCATATTATATAATTTCAACGCTACCCTTACATTTTTTTTCCGAATTTTCACATACTGTGTATTTGGGGCTATCCAACAATACGTCTGGTTTGGGCAAAGTCGGGATATCATGGCAAGTGTTAACAGGCTTTACACGGGGTAAGGAGGCAAGTGCGCAGGGGATACATAACGAATCAAAACGAAAATGTGTTATCTCGCTGAGCTGTTGACGTCAGACTGATATTATGAATTGCTACACCGGTTGCACGAGAAGTGCATGTCTTTTAGCGTAAAGAGTGTGGTAATGCAAAAAAAACAGCTGCCAAGGGCTTCTTATAAGTGATATTGAAGACATACGTAAGTAAGTCAGGTGTTTCAATCGAGTTAGTTGTAACACAGCCGAGATAAACTGTAACATGTGTGTGTTACAGCGTCATATAATTAACTAATTAACCAGTCGTAGTGTGTTACCTCTAATGACTATATAACGTTATAATCCCTAGATTTAGGCCTTATATATGCTCAGATCGTTGCTAAAAGTACATCAAATATAATGTCACTTTAAGTGGTTATGCGTACTCTTTAAATACAACTAAATTAATCGAACATAGCACATTGTACGTTATCATGATTAGGATACGTAACTCTAATCACAAGTTTTGAGAAACCATTTTTATCAATATGTTTACCCTAATATATCAATATACTGATACTGATTAAAACACAGCCGACAAAACGTAACCGTCAATTATAGCGAATCAAAAACTTTAATTTTGCATATCGAATACGTATTTTACCTGTAAAGTCTTACGTCGAACGTATCACGTTGACTTCATCAGTATCGATGACGCTGAATGACGTCATCGTACGCTTGAGGCAGTTCGTAATTGCCCTCGTCTCCGTTAATGGGTGTTCAGGTCTTCCAGATCCATATGGCTTCCTTCATGTTTCGGAACTTCACATTGACCAGTACTTTATATTTGCGTCCCACCACCCCAAACAAAAGACGTTAGGTGTTGTCAGAACCCTTATGAACAGGTGTGAGACAATAACTTCAGAGGAGGAGGATAAGAAGGAAGAGGTGGAACACTTCAGAGGAGCTCTAAGAGTATGTGGCTATCCGTCATGAGCCTTCAAAAATGTGACGGATAGCAGTAAGAAAAAAACAACAAAAAGACAAAGGACAGTAACTACTGAAGCCAAGTAGTCATCCCATACGGGTCTCAGAGAGAGAGAGAGGAGAGAGGGGGAGAGAGAGAAGGAGTGAGGAGAGAGAGAGAAGAGAATGGAGAGAGAGGAGAGAGAGGAGAGAGAGAGAAGAGAGTGGAGAGAGAGGAGAGAGAGGAGAGAGAGTGAGAGAGTGGAGAGAGAGAGAGAGAGAGAGAGAGAGAGAGAGAGAGAGAGAGAGAGAGAGCAGCAACAACCATGCGTCCCCACACCAACCTCATGCGAAATGGTGTACCAAATACCATGCAAGAACTGTGGTGCTGAGTAAATTGGAAATATAAGAAGACTACATAAACACGACTGGAGGAACACAGAAAGGACGAACACAACACGACAAATGGGAAATACACAAAGAGCGAGAAAAAACGATTGCTGTCTACCATAAATAAATCCGCCCTTACAGACAATGCGACAACTGAAAACAGCATAGACCTGGAGGTAGCGCAAATAGTAGACAAATAGCCCAACCGAAGAACCGGCACATCAAGGAAGCTACCTGGATCAAGAAGATCAGTACACCCATTAACAGAGACGAGGGCAATTACGAACTGTCCCACGTGTACGGTGACGTCTTTCAGAGTAATCTGCACTGATGAAGTCAACGTGATACGTTCGATGTGTTACCAGGTAAAATATGTTTTGGATATACAAAATGAAAGGTTTTGATTTGACAAAGAATTATTCTGAAGAATATTCAGTAATAAAACAGCCAATTATAGCAATTTTGCTACGATCGTTCCCAAAAATAATTTACCGAAGACAAAAATATTCCTGTTCACGGTGTCCCTGAATATGATAACAAAGACACACAACAGCCACCGTAGTGGATGTGATCAATTAAAATATCTTTAAAACAACCACTGGAGTCCAGCCAGCTGGAACGCATTGATCGTGTTGGACCAAGATTGAACAAGCAGAGTCAGCTTCGCTCCCGCGAACTGTGTTGCCGTCACATGTGTACAGCTTGCGTTTGTCATTATAATGCGTCTTACCTATGCTCCTTTTCTAAAGGAAATCAGGAATCTTATGTTCACTTTAAACATCCTCAAATTATTAAGAACATCCATGCGACCTTAGCTACATCATAATTAGGCAGTATAACAACATTGTGATCTTAACAAGATTCTCAAATCGAGTTTTTAATTAGTTTAGTTATCTGGTGGAACAACTGTTCTATTCCACAGCTCTTTAATTTCAAAATAATGCTGTGCTTTACTTTCAAACATTCATAGTATTTCTTTTTTAAACGTTTCCATGAGTCTCTGATGATACATATTTCTTTAACAATTTGTAAAGAAAATTATGTTCACCATATATATTTATTGTCAGTCACTTCATCTATGCAGACGTTTCATGGCCTTTATGTCTCTAAGAAGCTTGTAGTCTTCCTCCGTTCAACTTTTAGTTGCTATGTTTAGTTAAATAAAACATATATGTGCTACGTTTAGTTCAATTGTGTGTTACGACCCATTGTGTAGTTAAATAATTGGTCGGTTATTAAAACTTGGGTGCATGGTAACAATCGTGATATGCTATGTGTGGCGGCACCTTGTATATATGTCTATGTTGAATAAAATTCAATTCAATTCAATATTGACTTACGGCGTTCCTGTGAAGTCTGCACGGGGTAACGTACCCCACGTTTCCTTCTTCCTACCACTGAACCTCCATATAACTGGAACTTCTTTCATCCATTTATTATATTCAATACATTCTTCATATTCACATCACATATCCAATGCCACCATGGCTACTGTTCGAATGTGCACGCAGTCGATAAGTTCCACCTACTTAGTTTTCACTGTTGCACTTGGCTTAAGCCAATTATATTCTAACTATTCTTTCGGTATATGTGCAATGTAACTCACATTGTGCGAAATGTGTACAATTTATGTGTGATGCTGTGTATACTCGACTTACGTCATGTTACTATTCGATTATTTACCTGTGTTGTTTCAAATGAACGCTAACAAATACTATTCTTGAAAGGCAATGTTACAATTTCAACAATATGCTGCCGACAATCAGTCGTGGTGATTCTTGGTATGACGCAAATGCTAACTCTATGTTGTATCTTAAAGGGATTCTTTGAGAATTTTAATATCTTTTTAATGTACACAATTATTAGGTAATCCTGTTAATATGATTATTTCATGTAATTCTATGCCTTTATTTCATTACAATTATGTTTTATTAATCACTAATGACCCTGACATTATATCGAAAAAATAACTCTGCGTACGCGGAGTTTCTACTTTGGGCCCACCTTCACAATCCGTATAAGGCATGCTCATGAATATTCGGGAATGTCCATCAGACTTCGATAAGCTACGCCGAGGTAATAGATGCAAGAAATACGTCATCAACATGTGTGTATTTGGATTAGACACCGCCATGTGTATGAGTCCTGACCGATAAAATTACCAACATGAAACGTGGACCAGCTGCTGTTTATGTCACAGATTCAGTAAAGTAAAGAAGGAAAATATATGGAATAAACGGAGAATGAACATAGCAACAGTTCATGACAGACATATTAATTTAAAAGAAAAACCACCACCTCTCCATGCACGAAGCCGCCGATGGCGACGCCGATGTCATATTGAATGACTGGCATTGTTTTTGTTGGAATATAAAAACTATGGTACTATCATGTTCATTTTTCACTAGGTACATCTGGCTATACATTTTGAAGTGCAGTTTTAATAAAACGTTTAGATAACAGAAACTTACTGAAGCCGAGAAACATTCAATAATGAAACCATATTATTTGCACAATAAATCCAGCTGCTATTTCCATAAGCTGTATAAATTCATTACACGTCACTGACGTAATATACAGTATTAAAATAGGATAGGTGGTTATGTACTTCCTATCTACGTAAGGTTTACTTCTACTAGTTTTAGTTTCAAAAATGTAGATCTATAAAGAGCATAACATTATTGTCACCAAAATATTAAAATCTATTGCATCAGTATAAAAACTTATTTTATTTTATACTGGGTATGCAATAATTATTTGTTTTGTCCATCATTTAGAATAAAAGATATTGAATTTGTTTCTGTCGAACTCCAGTTTCGATAACAAATAAAATGGCCATGGAAATAAAGTTATAAAATTACAAAACTTTAAAAGTAACGCATATTCAAAAACACTGTTTTCAGTCATCATTTGTGTATTTAGCTCAAGAAGATTCCCGACACATTTTGAATGTTGTGGAACATTTATATTTTATGAATTTTCAAAATTATTGTAAAAGCAACTTTGTCAACACCTTTTTATACACTACTCCCAGTATAATTCACTTAACACAAACTTGTTTCAACAAATTTTGAAGAATATTCTGTAGAACACAATCCAAACATGACGAGCATAAGAAAGCATAAATATCATTATGTACTCCTACTTTTTAGCATTTGGATGCACAAATCGATCGATTGCACAAATCCATTTGAAACGTAGTGATGTACATATTCCCAGCAGAAGCCACACGGAAGTAATGTGGCAGAACAAAGTCAGACATCTTCTTCACTACTGTGTCAGTTAACATATTGTCCTATTAATAGCACTGCTATGCATTTTGATACACAAAGCTAACAGATGCACACATCCTCTTGAAACTCGAAGTGAGGTACAACTTCCAGAACAGAATGGGGCAGAACAAAGTCAGAAATCATCTTATGTCAGGTGACCCATTGTCCAATTAATGGCAGTGTTAAGTAGAGCTCTTCAATTTCCTCTTTCCATCAGCTCAGCTATATCCAATGTTCCTGCAAATAAACAAAGTTGAATTTATGAAACTGAGCCTAAATATGAGTTAACTACCTCAACACTGTGCATATTAATTCAGTTTATATATTGGATTATGGAACTTATCACCAAGTGTACAGCTGGCTAAATGGAAAAGAAATACAAGAGAACCTTGTTATGTTGATTCAGTCCATTACTTTGGCCAACTTTTAAGTTAAATCAATCTTTTCCTTGGTCCAGGGCAAAGGTTCCAATAAGGGGATCTTCTGATAACTTTCTAGTTATACCAATACCATGTTGCCACTTTCCGTGGCAACACGGTATTGTGTACTACACACCTAAAATATTTACATTGAATGATGACATGCCAGCCAGGTTTACTGGCAATCGTAGCTGTAGCATTAAAAACAGTCTGTGAACGTACGAATCTAAAAATTTTATGTTTCGGTTCAAATAAGTGGGGAAACGGGAACTTTTTAAAAACGGCTGACTGGAATTTGGAAAGGCAAGACCCGTAGACACACATACCCAAATCCCAGGGACCCAGATTTAGGCAAACAAATTACATCCACGACCAGGTTAATCATCTTGCTTTGGTTGCATATACTGATATTTTAGCGTGCATTTTCGTTCACTGCATGTAAAATATTGGACAATGCAGTTTTATTAACTAGAGAGATGAGACCATTGCCTAAGGCTATGTTAGTTATTGTAGTTGAGGCTCGACAGACTCAGTGACAGTCCCAGCGGCAGCTGACACCGACTGCAGCCGTCTGCGTCAGCGGACGTTATAATTATATTTAATCGAAACATTACTCGGCTGACGGCATTGGGAAGTAGGGTAACTAAACAGTACAAACGCTTCCTACACTTATACAAATAGCTGACAATATGCATATGTCTACAAATTGCTTATTTACAATGCCATTGCTTGAATCAACTCACCTCGGAAACTAACATGTCAACTGCGTGTGTAACGTCAACGGTCGTCGTGTGGTTCACTGCGCGTGCATGGATATTCATTATACGCGGGCTGCAGAATTAATCATCCACGTGGCAGCAAGCTCAAAATGATTCGTGTAAACACAACTGTTTATCGTTTTTTTGCGCAGATAACACCCAAATTATGCAAAAACATGCAAGACATAAGTTACAGAGAAAGTACTTATGGGAAATTAATACGTTTTGATACGGTACACCTCGAATGCATATTAGCTTACAAAGAATCCCATTAAATGACGTATATTTAATATACATATACATATATAGAATACGATAGAATGATGATATGTGTCATTTACTGCTACACATTTTGCCTAGCGTAATGCAGTGATTTCCTTCAAGTTGTAAATGACACATTTAATGGTACACCAACGAGCACTTAGCCGAACATTGATTAACCACCACCATTACGCATACAACGGAGAGGTATTTCGAGCGGACAGACGACTCCAGCGTGAATAGAAAGTGGACATTGTCTGGACAATAAACTGTTCATTGATTGTCGAACGACGCGACAAGGAACATATCAGGTGCATGGCAAAGTATGGACATCTAGGAGGACATGACGTGTGTATTACGATTGATGTATGAGAGTTTTGTGAAGCGCATTTACTTCTGTTTCGTTGCTTTTAGCGTACGAACACATCATCAATCACATCACTAAGTACATGTGAAAGATATTGTTCATGGCTCAGAGATTCCATTCTTATACGCCGTGTTCTTGTCACCAGTCAACTGTGAAAGCACAGTTCCAATTACGTCAAACCAGTCCTACTGTTTCCGAGTTGGTTTGTCAAGTACGGAGAGCGAGGGGTCAATGACGTATGAGGGTCTCACGTATATGAACTACGTACTAATATATATATATAGTTATTTATAACATAGCATGTCATAATTACATGTTTTTACGTTCATTTTTATCATGACTACAGTTGGAAATGGTATTAAAATCCTTGCCCAACGGTACCTCACGTGCTATAGTTTGCCGCTTTACGTTAACGAAATGGACTGATGCGTACCCCTACCCCACATTTCACTATTCACGCCCGTTTTAATCAAATCATCAACAACTACACGATGACTGTCATTGCCGGATAACAAACAACTGGATTTCACAGCGGTATGTGTCAATTGAGAGAACCCGGATGCGAATCCTGTGCTGCCATGTCGAACCTACAGCACGTTCAATCCCTCTGCGTTGCTTCAGTTGATTCGACTGTACGAATAAGTACCTGGCTAAAGAGAGTGTTTGATATTTGTGTAAGAATAGTCTTCGCGCGTTAATCACAGCGTGGCTGAATCATTCCCAGAGAAGTCCATTTGGTGGTCGTAAAGGACCTTGAGCAGTCCTAAGGAATGGATACTGCGCTATGTAAGACCTTACCTTGACCTAACTGAACTATGCACGAACATGTAGAGTAGTTTATGATATAATTCATGGATAACGTCAAAACGATACGAATATCTCATGTTGTTGATGATATTATTGTTGGGAAGAGTGTTCCAATATATAACACATAATACCTCATTTGCTGTAGTTTGGAAGCGTCGTATTGATGAAATGGACCATTGTGTACCTATACTTCCATGTTTTACTATTCATACCTAGCGGCATTCATCAACGCATACCACTTCAGTGAATCACTCGGGAAGACGCGGTGTTTTAAATATCCCGAATGGACATCTACTCAGAAATACAAACTACATACCCTAGCCACGTGAAGCAAATCAATGACCGATGGCTCTTGGATTAGTACATGTTAGTGATTTGTTTTAATTATGTACTTCATGTTGTTGAGAATTATAACATACACTACATTCAGTACATAAAAGCCAAAGTTATCCCAACAAAAGAAAACAATATAGGAAATGTACATTTAAATATAAAAGCTACATTCAATATGACTAGTACACAGCTACAAAAAATGTTAGTAGGTACTATGACTCACTATAACAACAAATGCCACCGAGCCTTTTTTGAGAATTGTTATCTTCCTTGGCTGTCCGTCTATAATACAAGATTCAGTGGAAAAACGTGATTAACACAACACAAGAAAAGAAGAACAATCCCAACAAGAGCATATATGTGCGTGACGCTGTTGTTTCTGGTTCTACGTTTCACGTGCGCTCAAACAATCCATTACCTATGTCGTCGACCTCTTGTGGGCAAATATAATAGAGTCTTCAACAAAGAGTATATGTATGCACTTGTACAGTTGCACTGGCTTCCGGTTGAGCATAGATCAAATTCAAATTAGCCACCATTACATATCGTACCCATTTCCCACATAATAGCCATCCAGTTTGGTTAGTCTTCTGCGTTTTGCATATATCCCCTGGAACCTCATATCACAGCACCTTTTTGTTCCTTAACATAGCTTAACATTAACAAAACCACATTAACAAACTTGACTCTGTTTCTTCAGATGCCCCAAAATGTGTACTGGCTGACTTTAATAATTGCCTTCGCCAAAAAAACACTGAAACGCGTCATCAATATTTAACATATCCAACTCGTCTGAACAAATTTCTGCTACATCTCCATGCGAGCAGCTTACACATTTATAACGTTACCCCCCATTGGATGAGCTAACCACAACTTCTAGTACTCCTAACCCCCGTGTACAAATCGGTCTTCCAGAAATTTGAGCGACAGGCGAAAATCGTGAAAAACTGATTTACCGATAACGTCGATGCGTTACAGGCTGCTTTAAATGATGTTTACGTGAACCGTTTAATTAATGTTGTTCTCTTTTATCACTCATTAACCTGTCTGGAAGCAACAAACTAGGAACCAGCTTTTCGCGCATTAATACTCTTCTTTGTGATAACATAGTTGAACGATGTTTGCAATTAAGATTAATTATTTAAAACAAAGTGATATTTTAATTATCAATCGATCAACAGCTTATTCATTGTTTATTTAACATTTCGCCAGACTTGATATTGTAGCATTACGAGTTTATAGGAAACCTCTCAATTTATGATATAGTAACCTTAACAGATAACAATAATTATATACTAATATTCGTACATTACCAACATGCCCCATTTAAAGTAAACAAATGGGGGGGTTGCACTAGTCAGTGTTGTCACCCATGAACCACATCATCGGTCTCCGAAATGTCCGGCTAATGGGTGCCTGATAACAAATGTAGGGTAGGGCGGGAGAATACGTCCACGTGAGGCAATAGGTCCACGCCACTTTTCTCATGAACGTTAATGCAATATACCAAGCATTTGGCTGTTTCTAGAGTTGACACTTCTCTGTTTCTTTAGCTGTGAGCGCTAAAGTCAATGTTCAAAAGTATTTATTAAAAATACGTTTTTGTGTTTTTCTCGTCATTGATGGTAAATTTAACGTCTACATTTGTGGTAATAAAGTCGTGGTAATTAAAGGTACTGTTTTGTAACTAGGCATATATCATTATAAATAACTTATAAATACATTCATAAGACACCACGCTTAGCACGTATTAGTCACATCCGCCCGCACACACTCTGCACTAGCACGCGGGTCAAAGAAGCTATTTTTCGTAACAGGGGGTGGTTTTGTACACCCGACACATATTACAAAAGAGTATAACAAGATTGGCAAAATAAATTATTGTCTAAGATATGCAATGTTGATGTATTTTATGTTCTGCCATCTTATACCCAAGAAAGAAAAGCCACAATGGAGCCCTCCGTCGTTACTGGTTGAGCAGCAACTATAATTATGTTGTCCATAAATGTCCATTGCCCATGGTAGCGAATGAACACAGGGAGAGACGAGTGGATCTCGACCTTTGGAGAAGATACTCTCAGACTGCTCCCATAGTTAGAATATTAATATATAGCTGTAGAGCAACTCTTGTTGAAGATTGCATTCGGTGAATTACTACATGCAAGAGAAAGCGGAATCTACGGGCAAACACTGAGGGTGACTGGTACCTACTATACGGTTCACGGCATACCCACGTCATTGACGCCGTGTTGCTGACGAATATGGTTTACATAACCCGGTTCAACGTATGCAGATAATGGCCTCGTTAATAGTAAAATAATATGTTTTTATTGAATGAATGCTCTTTTGTTGCCAGGAGCAGCTATGTTGATGAACAATTCACATTAACTATGGCGGATGTTTTCTCAGAAAGACACAATGTCCGTAAACCGGACAAAGTAAACTCTGACATACAAACAAAGAACGTTAAGAAGCTGTAAACAAACTTAAAAAACAAGATTCACATGAAATGTCACTCGATTTCTGGTCGTTTCTCTCACCACACATATGAACTAATGTCAAGATTCATATTATGGACACCAACTCACGTCAACGAAAACACAGCGAAACTTATAAACATACACCTTACAGATATGTGAACACAATGATGTTGAACTAGTTGTCTTTCCATCCCAATGAATATTCGACAATGATTATAATGTAAACGTGTTTTGACAACTTACGATATTCCATACGTAATTTACATGTAGATGGACTAATTGAAAGAGTTGTTTGATAAACCTTGACACTTTTTTTTCAGGAATCAGGTATCCAATGCGTAAGTTTACCACGTGGATTTTTTAGTCAGCGTGTCACGCCAACTTCCTTAGTACGTGTAACGTATGACGTCACCATACATTGTTTATAATTCCCATCATCTCCGATCATCTTGATTGATTTGTGTTTAGGTATTTTGTTAATAAGAAAGACCAACACATTTCCTATGGATAAGAAAAATCAAAACACCATTCAATCGAGACAATGATAACTATAAACTATCACAAATGTAAGATGACGTCTACCTACATCACATGTACTGAAGAGGTTGACGTCACCTGCTGACTCTACAAGATAAAATCACGTGTCGGACATGTCAACAAGAAATTGTTTCCGTACACTTAAAACAATCGTTTACGCGAACCTGTTAAGAAAATGTACAATGTCTTTATGAGATGTCACCAGTTTGTTTTCTCAAATTGCTGTACGTGATAACATCTGGGTAGAAGACATAGCCCGCAAAACAACAGTCTCTGTTCAAGAAGCAATCTCAACCCCGACGTCCTCTTATATGCCCGCTCTTCAAACCCAGCGCACACAGTGTGGAAAACGTTACTTCTACGTGATTAGTGTCACGAAGTCGTTTGAGTAGAATTAGTTGGCTCAAAATTAAAGGGTTAATCAATAAATTCGACAGGAACTCCACTGTATGGTGCTGCCATCCATCGGGTGCTTGAATGTAGAATGTTACACTAGGGCCATCTTGCGTCAAAATCGCAACTCATATTATCGGCTGGCTAACAAATTATATTTGATTAGGAAGATCAGATTTAGTATGAATAGAACGGCTTTAACCTAACTAAAAATGTGGTCTTTTAGTGACATTAGAAGAAGTTAGTAGCGTGGATTAGGCCGTGCAAGTGCGAGTAAACATTTCGCACCTCGTGTGTAAGTGGAATATTTGTTTTACTAAAATTATGTATTAAGTATAGTTGCGAACGTTAAAATATATTATTATTATCCTTATTACCATCTCGATTCAGGAATTCTGATGATATTAAATTGATATGTAAATGAGGTAATTTGCGGATTTTCAAGAGCTGAAGATTGTGTGTTTATTATATAATAATGTTTGTTGAATAGGTTTAGTTTGTATTACGTTTTATGATTGGCTAGTTAGACTAAATTAACTTACACGAACGGAACTAACGGCATAATCACAACATTCAAACGTAGGGACAACATTCAAACGTAAGCATACACGTTTTTATGTTTCCACATAAACTCAAACTCACCTCGAGAGTAAAAACGAGATATGACGTCAGCTTGCTGTGATGCTCAGAAAGACTGACATTGACTGGCGACTCGCTGAACGAAATGTTTTTGCCGTAGACATGACTTTCTGATAAGGCTGGCGGCTTTTAAGTACGCCGTCACGCTCAATATAGAGCGGGAGCCCAGCTCTTTTGTTTATGTTAAAAGGGCCAAAGTGTTTGACGTCATGTGTTGGAAGAACCATCCCCCGACATCATAAAAATGAGTTGCTGCCAGGACTTGGGAAGAATGCCCCCTAAATCACCCTATCAAGTGGGCAAACAGTGTACCTTTATTTATTTGAAGAGCGCAAAGGCTAAACGACAGTTTCAAACGTTTCCCCTGTTCCCCGAGTACGGAATGACCAATGACAGCAGCCCCCGATGTGTGCCAAATAGTACCTTTATGTATGTGAAAGGCGCCAAGACTTAAAACAGTTTTAAAAGTTCCCCTGGTGTTCCCCGAGTACGGAATGAACAATGACAGCAAGTTTATCTGGCGGATTCCCCCTGACAGTTGCTGCAAGGATTTGAGTAGAATGCCCCCTAAATCACCCTGTTAAATGGGCAAAATGAACCTCTATTTATGTGAACTGCGCCAAGGCTAAACAACAGTTTCAAACATTTCCCCGTCTTCCCCGCGTACGGAATGACCAATGACAACAGCCCCCGAAGTGTTCCAAAAAGTACCTTTATTTATGTGAACGGCGCAAAGGCTTAAAAGAGTTTTAAGAGTTTCCCTGGTTTTCCCCGAGTACGGAATGAACAATGGCAGCAACTTTCTCTTGTTTGTTATCACCCTGACAGCAACCCCCAAAGTTTGATGAAACTGTATTTATTCGCGCAAATACCTAGCGTATTTCGTAGTCCGGTAGATGGCGCCGTTGTAGAACAGCTGTGTTAACATACATATGAGATATAACAACTTAACTTAGTGATGCACACGACTATGTGACAGCTCAACTGTTCATAATCATATCATCAGCACGTCCACCATTAGTACAAACGCGACAGGACAGCTATTTACATATCTTCAGCACTCTCAACCGACGCAACAGGGTAACTGTTCACTCATCTTATTAGTACATACACACGCGACAGGATAACTGTTAATATTGTATTTTTACCACACACATCATCAGTACAGACGTGACAGGGTAACTCTTCATATATCTGCAGCACACTATCGTTATTACAGACGCGACAGGATAACTGTTCAAATATCCTCTTGAAGTAGGAGAGGGGGCAGTTCCCTCTAGTAGGACAGTTATTTGTAGTGAGACAATTACTTGTAGATGGAGAGTAGGAAGTTATTATGGTGGGACAGTTACCTGCGGTGAGACAGGGGGCAGTTTCCTGTGGTGGGACAGCTAACTGCGGTGGGACTGGGGATAATTACCTGTAGTGGGAGATGGGACAGTTACGTGTGGTGGACAGGGAGTGCCACACGTGTCGTACAGGGGAGAGTTATTTGTAGTGGGACAGTTACCTTTGGTAGAACAGTTTCCTGTGGTGCTACAGGGAACAGTTAACAGTGGTGAGATGATAACCTTCGTTGGGACAGTTATCTGTAGTGGGCCATGGGACAATTACCTGTTGTGGGGTAGTTTCGCACAGTTTGTGTTAATGACCATATCATGCAAGGTAAGTATGTATACTACATTTCCTCCAGTTCGTCCATCGCGAAATTCCGTGGAATCAGTTATTGTGTGTTGGTTTTCTGAAAGGTAATCGTTTATAAACACAAATATATCATACCAGCCAGGTTTATTGCCTATTGTAGCTGCAAGTTAAATATAAATTTTCATATGAGCAACCAAACAGAAGATAAAGCACGAAGCAATACTAAAGGGACACTGATATGGACGACATACGAACTTAGGGCACGCAACGATACTAAACAATGATCACTACAAAACACATATCTGGAAGTTTGTACCGGAATATCTTCTAATCTTTTTAAATCACACCATTTGAAGATCAATCGCCAATGTGGAGAGGTTATACCTTAGGTATTCTAGATAAGGGGCGAACTACAGCGGTTGGATAGACGGACTTTATTGCTCCAACCAACTTCGTCTGGAACATGCAACACGCACGAAGTCGAGCGATGAACAAGAGACCGGCCAGAGCGAAGCTCATAAATACCGCCGGTTGACAGCGTTCCTGTTGGCGTGCGCTAGCGTAACATAACTAACATGTAATCCGTTAGATGTCAGCACACATGCTGGCGTGACCACTTTTTCCTTTCAGTGTGTTTAAATAGTAAAGACCAACATTCCAGCTATACTACTAACTACGGCAAACGATTGCACAGAAATCACTAGAGTACACTGACCGCCTTAGCTAAACGTATGTCTTCGAAACATAACGATGACGACTAAAACTAAATGGTTCGATATTATAAAGTATATATGTAATCGGGTAGACCGCCCCCAAACATCTAAACAGGGGATTATTCTGCCCCAGAACTAAACACATAAAACAAATCATGCATAACAATTAGTCTCATTGTCTGAAATCACATGTACACTGTTCTCCAGCAAAGTGGATTATTCTGTCACATAAATCATATTAGAACTAACACGAATGTTTAGATCACTAGTTGATGTCATAATCAGCAAACAACTTAGGCTTAAGCAGCTGACGTTGAGAACGACGTGGCGCCTCCGGCACTTTGTCAGTATATTCTGCGTCTTGGTGAATACATCTGGATGTATCTGGGACTGGGCGGGTATATTTTACTGACGCACAGGGAGACGAGTTGTTGAGCGGGAATAGAAAGCTCAACTGGCAAATACGTTAGTTCTGGGTATCCCCTAACGTGGTCGCAAGTATCGTCACAATCACTCAAATATGCTGTGTCTAACGATCGGGGATGTGTGAATCGATAATCAGTCGGTACGATGTAGCATTCGGATCGCTTTACACGATATAATGTATTTCGTAATTGTGAACCGACGAATTTGTGGATATTGCACCACACTCCTTCTGTCGATACTACCAAGTATCTATCTCGAGCTCTCGACTTGTTGCGATATGAGTGAATGTACACCAAGTATCCGACTGTAATGTAAGTTTCAGGCAATACATTCAACCGTGGGGCCTTTGAGCGCTCACTGTGCGAGTGAGTGTCGATACAGTGCTCGTGTTATTCCAACATCAACGTGCGGTCTGAAAGTGGTATTTGTTGATTGCTGAACTGATCCCTTTGCATCAGCAACTCACTCGCGGATAGACCTCGGTTGCGAATGCAAGTATTCAATTGGGCCGTAGCAACATCATGGGTTAACGTTGTCATTGCGCCACCCGTAGGGTCTTGACGTAACAACTCATCCTCAAGCTTACAAATAACTTTCTCCGCCACCGGGTTTTCGTTCTTGTTCTTGTTCTTCACACGGCCTATGTTGATGCCTATCCTATGATGAAGGAGAAGCTTGTCATCGACCAGGGATGTGACACGAGTGATCCATCTACAGGTTGCTGTTCAACACATAGGCGTACCAAGGCACTTCGTAAGGAGTCGCGACGTTCGTTCTCGACCAAGCATGTAGTTGTGGTCGTAAAGCGCGTCCGGAGGAGTCCTATGGACTGGATACTGCGATTTGTAAGAACTTACCTTTACCTATCTGAAATACGCACGAAAATATAGAGTAGTTTATGTATGACGTCAACACGATGTGAATATCTCAAGTAGTTGATCATATTGTTGGGAAGAGTGTTCCAATACATATCAAACAATACCTCATTTGCTGTAGTTTGGAAAGGTCGTGTTGACGAATTGGACCATTATGTACCTGTACTCCGATATTTTACTATTCACACCTAACGGCATTCATCAACGCGTATCACTTCAGTGAATCACTCGGGAAGACACGGTGTTTTAAATAGCCTGAATGCAGGTCTATTCAGAAATACAAGCCATATACCCTAGCCACATCAAGCAAATCATTGAGCGGTGGCTGTTGGATAAGTACATATTTATGATTTGTTTTAATTATATACATCATGTTGTAGATAATTATAACAAATCTTCATAATTCGCACAGTTAGCTGACGTGAACGCGTATGTTCTACCTGAATAATCACACGTAGAGTCTTCTTTCAAACTCCGACCTAAACCTTTTAATGTGTGCACATCAACTCAAACTCATATCGGAAGTAAAACAAAAAATGATATAGGCTTGCTGTGTAGCGCAGAAGGAATGACATTAACTGACGACTCGACGAACGAAATGTTTTTGCCGCATACATGACTTTCTGATATTTCTGGCGGCTTTTATATTCCGTCACACTCTCCGCTAGCTACACCTGTAGTTTTCTTTATCGTTTGCGCTAAATTCAGAACACGACACAAAAGAAAAGAAGAACAATTCCAACAAGAGAATATATTGTGCGTGACGCTGTTGTTTCTGGTTCTACGTTTCACGTGCGCTCAAACAATCCATTACCTATGTCGTCGACCACTTGTGGGCAAATCTAAGAGAGTCTTTAACAATCACTATGTGTATGTAACTTATACAGTTGCACTGGCTTCCGGTTGCGCATAGCACCAAATTCAACTTCGCCACCATTACATTTCGTGCCCATTATCTATCAAATAGCCACTATGTTTGCTTAGTCTTCTGCGTTTTTAGATATCCCCTGGAATCCCCGACCATCTGTTTCACAGTAACATTTTGTTCCTAAAACATAGGTTAACATTGATAAAACCACATAAACACAATGGGCTCTGTTTCTCCTGATGCCTGAAATGTGTACTAGTGGACTTTAATAATTGCCTTCGCGACAAAACTCTGAAATTTTTCATCAATATGTCATATATCCAACTCGTCTGAACAAATTTCTTCTACGGTTCAATGCCTGCAGCTTACACATCTATAACGTTATCCCCCATTGTATCAGCTGACCACACATACTAATGTGCACAAATCGTTCTTCTAGAAATTTGATCGAGTGGTGAAAATCGTGAAAAACTGAATTGCCGATAACATCGATGAGTTACTGCCTGCTTTGACTGTACAACGTAGCACGAATTCTATGTACTTGTGAAAATCCGAATGAACGTTTGATGTTATTTCATGTTATATTTCGTTTTTCGTTGACTCTGTGATACCATCCAAGCAATTTGCCGTTTTCCCAACAATAAACCTTGGGTTAGAGAGCGCGCTATATTAGTGTAGTGACTAGCACATCTGCCTGGCATGACAGCGCTCTGAGTTCGAAACCCTAAAAGGGCAGGAATGTATATTTGTTGTAACAATCTGGCTCTCAACATTGGGGACTGTTTATCCCTCGTTCCAGTCTCAATTTGGGACGTAAAAGAACGATTGAAGACGACATGCACCCTGGCAGTGACCACCATCAGTGCCCGCATAGAAAGGTCGGCTTGGCGATAATGTTCTGAAAAAGGGTTGACTCGTTGAATGAAACCTTATACGACCATAACGTAACCACAAACTAGTCAAACCATCAAAAGAACGTCGTTGCCGAGTGCTGGAAACAGCTAGAGTCAAGTCGTCTTCAAACGCCTGAATCTGCACATGGCAACGAATAAGCTGCATGATGAAATGCTGTCGGCTTATAGACAACATCATTCAACAGAAACAGCTATGATGAAAGTACAACACGAACTCGTGCGCAACATTGATTCGGGACGTAATGTCATACTGTTTCTTCTTGACACGAGTGCAGCATTCGACACGATTAACATTGACGAATGGTTGAACACTCTGGTTTCACGATTCAACATCGGCGGTATGGCACAGATCTCAGTGTGTCACGATTGATTCGTCTTCTTCGAACGCAACCCCCATCTACCATGGTTCAGTTCTTGGACCAGTGATGCTCAACGCATATACGACACCCAGCCATTACTGACATCTGCAAGAAACATCATGTGCGTTACCACCGATTCGCTGATGACACCCAGCTACATGTCAGGAAATATTGTCTGGAAAACACTAAACAGCTGCTTATCCAGTGCATCGCCGAGATTAGAGCCTGGATGCTGATGCATCAATTTAAACTAAAAAATGACAAAACTGAGTTTATTGTGCTGCAGTGACCGCACACTCTACGTATTGGCTGCATTGGCTGCCAATCAGAATGAGAATCACCTTCAACCACAATATATGTATACAGACTAGTCCGTCAATAGAACAGACAGGCGAAACAGCTGAAAAACAGACGGTTGAGCTTAGGTTTGTTGTTGGCAATTTTTGTGACGCTTGGAAGGGATTCATGAACATGGTAACAGTCAACATGATGACAGACTCAGTTTGATCAAAGGTCAGGTTTCCGGGTGTGAGTGATGAGTTTTTGCCTGACGTGTTTAATGACTAATTCAATTTTTTGAAAAGCACGACTTTCCATCTTAAATATTGATCTCAAATCGTCCTTGACGTTTTAATAATACGGCTATCATTGATTGGAGCATCCCAATGACTTAGTGAGGGTTGTCAGCGCCCGGGTGCATAACATCATTTGGCACCCCTTCACATATTTTACATGTTTCCTCTCATGAACTGTGCAAATTGAGCATTACTTAGGCGTACGTATAGACTATACCTTTGATAAAGATACTTTTATATTAAACTCTGTTTTATTACAAATACTTGGGTGAATACGAATTTTTATTCGATATGAACAGTTTATAATCCAATTATGAATCACAAATAATAAAAGTGAACGCATTTACAAATACAAATTAATAACAAAGAGGAATGTTCTTCACACCGCTTGTTTTTAATTTGATTGCTGTAACTCACTTGCTCTAAGTTGAAGTTCGTTTGTTCTACAGTCGCCCGTGTATCACAGACGGTTATATAGATATGTAAGGATCAACATCACCTTACTGAACAAGTGTTCACATTTGTAACGCGGCACGTCGATTCGGAATTCGTCTTCAAAATATAACACGATGAAAGAAAGAAACTGTCGTGGAGTGTCTTAATATGCATTCATCAGCCGCAATCTCTGAATGGTCTACGCATCCATACGAATCGATGTGTTATCATGGTCCTTGATTCGTAAGTTTTGATGGAGGATAGATCAGTCAAACACTGGTGATCAACGCCCATAAGATGTCCATCAGAAAGCCAAATTTTGCATCCAGTTCCTGTTCGGCCGAGGTACCCTTAATTTCATGCAGCATCATATCTTAGCGCATAAACTTATTTCTAATTTTAATCCTGGAAACAAGCTTGTTGCGTGAATTGTTGATTTTTTGTTTTGTCGTCCTCAGCGTGTTTTTGTGAAATGGAAATATTCTGACATGAGGTTAACACACATACGGGCTGGTCACAGGGCTGTTGTGTCTCACCTCTCTTATACATCTTGTATACTGACAGCTGTATAAATACACACGCAGACGGGTTTAATAAAAATTGCTGATGACAGTGTCTAACAACAAAATCACGGCCATACACTACGAGATTGGTTTATTTAGAGTTTATATATACATACATACATACATACATACACACACACACACTCACACACACACACACACACACACACACACACACACATATATATATATATATGTATAAATAGGTCCTAATCTACCACTAATTAGTGACAACTTCAATCTCATGATCATGAATACTATTTTCCATGAGTTTGAAATTTGCTACTAACTACTTGGTCTAACATATATATATATATATATATTATATATATGTTAGACCAAGTAGTTTGCTATTAACTATTTGGTCTAACATATATATATATATATGTATATATATATATTATATATATATATATATATCTATAATATATATATATGTATATATATATATATATATATATACTTATATATGTTAGACCAAGTAGTTAATAGCCAATTTCAAACTCATTGAAAATAATATTCATGATCATGAGATTGAAGTTGTCACTAATTAGTGGTAGATTAGGACCCTTTTTTCCCGTTTTCAGGGATAAACGAAATCTACTACAGTTTTTATATTAAAATTGCAATAACAGTCTAAGTCCTCTAAGAGGGTCGTGACATTTGTGAGTCTGGGATATGTCAATTTCTAAATATATGCAAATAATGGAGGCATGTTAAATGAACCAACGAACCCCCACCTTCTGGGCCCCCGAGTCACAACAATACTTTGATATTTAAAATATAACAATGAGTTTAACATCTGATTTGTATCACCATACACATCTTGTATAATTATGTGCTACGAGTTATTCATCATAACTGAAACTAAGATATGATATTTAAGCTTGCCAGTACCTGCGTATCATGCACTATTACTCGTCCTGAAGAAAATGTATCGACAAACATTTGCACAAATGTCAGATATGTAAAAGTAAATTATATTGTAAGTTACCCAACATTATTTTTACTGCTTATTATCACTTATGTTCCTACACGATGATAGTGCTAACCATGTTTGTAGGAACCGTTTAATTAATGGTGTTCTCTTTTATCGCTCACTAACCTGTCTGGAAGCAACTTGCTGGCAACCAGCTTTTCACGCATTACTATTCTTCTTTGTGATAACAGTTCAACGAACGTTTGCAATTAATATTAATTATGTTAAACTAAGTGATCTGTTAATTACCAATCGATCATACATTTATGTAGATTTTTTATTGTAGCATTACGAGTTTAGAGGAATCCTTTTAATTTATGATAGTCTAACCTTAACAGATCACATTATACAACATTAGAACATTACCAACATGCCCCATTAAAAGCAAAGAAATGTGGGAGATTGCACTAGTCAATGTTGCCACCCATGAACCAGCTCATCGGACCCCGAAATGTCCGGCTACTAGATGCCTGATCACAAATGTAGGGTAGGGCGGGGGAATTCGCCCACGTGAGGCGATGGGCCCATGCCACTTTTCTCACGAATATTTAATGCAATATATCACACAATTAGCTGTTTCTAGAGATGACACTTCTATCTTTCTATAGCCGTGAGAGCTAAAGTTAATGTTCAACAGAATTTAAAAAAATTACGTTTTAGTATTTTTCTCGTTTTTGATGATAAATTTAACGTCTACATTTCTGTTAATAACGTTGTGTTAATCAAAGGTACTGTTTTGTAAGTAAACTAGGTATGTATAATTTACACTAACTTAAACATACATTAGCATCATTTGCTGTGGGTGATAATATGGGGTTTATTTGACTCCATATATTTATTTATAAAATAGTACTGTTGGCTTGAGACGCCTACCAGCCAAGGGGGAAAACGCCTAGGTGGGCGTTTCGCCCCGCCGCTGTGGCGCGATTCGCATACATTATTATGCCTTTGTAACTTCACATGGGAAGGTAAGAAAGGGTTCCCCGTCGACACTCATTTTACGTAACTCCTACTGATATCAGACGTTTGGCATATGACACGGCAATAGCCATGGGAATAAACCGTACGATCAACAAGACAAATAAGTTTGCCTGACAAATGGCTCATGGGTTGTGTGGGAAGATATCCGGGTTTGAAGGTTCGTCAACCGCAAGGAACTTAAGGGTAGGTGGATTTAACAGAACAAACGTCCGAACCAGTTCTGAACAATCCACTAGAATAAAAGGCTACCCAATAGCTACGAATACATGTCGTTCAAGATGTTGAATATGGACGACATTGGAATTGCCTTTGTAGAAGTCGTAGATGTTGTAGTGAATTACATATTATCATAGATCTAGATCTATGACACTATAGAGACTGCTCGGAGTATCAAGAAACTGTCACTTTCTCCACGTATTGAAGCACCCATCGTCCACGGAAAGTGTTGCAGGAAAAGGCGGTTGAACTGGAAATACGCCGACTGACACGTGCAAGAAAACCCTTCAAACACAATCGGTTATATATCTACTATGTGCAATTTCTCAATGTTGGGATCAATAAATTTGTATTGTATTGTACTTATTACAGGGCAGTGTATGCAAATTTGGTTTTGTTATGTTATAAATAGTATGTTACATATTCGTAGTAAGTATGCATCTCAATATTAAATACATAACTAAAAGTAAAGCAGCTATTATACCACCAGATAATCAGTTTTAGTTTGGTGTCGTGACCGAAGGTGAACAATTTTTGAGAAAAAAATATTTCATATAATTACTTACATTCGTGGCATATGACAATTGCTTTTATCTTAAAATAATCCCTCTTCATTTCCAAATAAGATAATGTTAAAACAACTTTGGACAAGAACAGCTACTGTGTCACAACGACCCTTTGCTGTTGTCCACGATATCACCTTAACTCACCGTGGAAGGAACATACCAGTATATTAAGCATTAAGTAGATGTGAAACGTAGATGAGTAGGCTTGGAAAAGTAAAACTTGAAAACAGTCCAGAAACATGCACATAGTTCTACTTGATAATCATATACGTGAAGCATATCTTTCTGTAACGAAATAGAACAACCAGAGAATGTTGCTCGCAGAACCTATCTACGTTGTGAAAAATAAGGTGTGTTAGTGTTTTGGTTTTGTAAGCAATATATTACCTTGTTTCTCAGACAATCTAGTGTTATTTTATTTGAAAATGAAGAGGGTTTATATGTTGAGATAAAACAATTGTCATGTTCCACGTGAGTGTAAGGAATTATTTGAATTGTTGTACACGTTCGGTCACGAACCCAAGCTAAAACGTTCATATCTGGTGGCATTATGTGTTCTCTACTTTCAAGTATGAATATTATATTTACACACATTCTAATCACACATATATGTAGTACTATATATATCGGCGTGATATCAAAGTTAGATATGTAGCCCTGTAATTAGTATACATATAACCAATTGGGTTTGAGGAAGGCGGTTCTGAAAAGTAAGGGGGTAGCGTTATTATTTTGGTTGTATATGCAATATAGTACACTCTTTGTCAAACAATTTAGTGTTGTTTTATTTTGAAATGAACTGGGATTGTTGTGAGGTAAACAATACATGTCAAGCACCAGATGTGTTGATGCCAACATTTCCTATGACAGAAGCTTAATCGTTTAACAAGATTTAACAAGATTGCCATCCAGAGAATTAACTCTAGATGGCAGATGGACAAGGAAGCCCTTTGGCTTATCGAGAGTCCAACCCTTTTATTTACATATATCCAGCCCTTCTGAGGTATGTGTCGATTTTATTTTTAAACATATTTACACTACTAGTACCCACACAATCATCAGATAATCTGTTCCATTCATTCACAGTCCTTTGTGAAAATGAGAACTTTCTCACGTCTAATCTACACTGCTCCTTTACTAATGTAACTTTATGTCCTCTAGTCCTTCTATCTTTCTTAACTGAAAAAAACATATTTCTATCAATATTTTCATAACCATTCAATATTTTAAACACTTCTATCTGATCTCCTCTCAGTCTCCTGGTCTCTAGTGTTGTTAAACCACATTCTTTTAGGCGTTTTTCATAACTAAGATCCCTCAGTTTTGGTATCATTTTAGTCGCTCTCCTCTGTACTCTTTCTAGCATATCTATGTCCTTCTTGCGGTATGGCCTCCACGCTTGTATACAATATTCTAAATGAGGCCTAACTATTGTTTTGTACAGCGGTATTATTAGTTCTTTTTCTTTATATGCTATATTTCGCCTAATCAATCCAAGGATTTGATTTCCCTTTGAAGCTGCAATTCCACACTGCTCTGAAACCTTCATGTCAGCACTAATTGTCAGCCCTAAGTCTTTTTCTTTTACAGTAGTACATAGTACAGTTCCCCCCATTATATATTCTACATATTCGTTCCCATGTCCTGTGTGAAGGCATTTACATTTCCCAAAATTGAACAACATTTGCCACTTTTCAGACCATTTGATCAACCTGTCAAGATCATCTTGTAAATGCTGTCTATCCCCATCACTTTTAATCTTTCTAAATACTTTTGTATCATCTGCAAATTCCAACACCTTGCTAGCTATATCATCGTCCAAATCGTTTATATATTTAAGAATAATATAGGTCCCAGTACTGATCCCTGTGGAACCCCACTCAAAACTGATTTCCAGTTTGAAGCCTCCCCATCAACAACTACCCGTTGTCTTCTGTCAATCAGCCATTTTTCTATCCAGTTAATTATACCATTTCCTATGCCATGGGCTTTTAGTTTAAGCAGTAATCTCTGATGTGGCACTTTGTCGAAAGCTTTTTGAAAATCTAAGTAGATGATATCTACTGGTGATCCATCATCTACCCACTTAGTGATATCTTCCAAAAAACATAACATATTTGTTAAGCATTACCTCGCTTTTAGAAACCCATGTTGAGATGGGTTTATCAAGTTATGTTTAACAAGAAAATCCACCATGTGTTCTTTAATTAGTCTTTCTAATAATTTACAAATCACCGATGTTAAACTAACTGGTCTATAATTATTTGACTTGTTTCTCGAACCTTTTTAAATAACGGTATAATGTTTGCTTCTTTCCATTCTAAAGGAACCACTCCCTCTTCTAATGACAAGTTGAAAACTGTTGCAAGCGGTATGCTAATTTGTTCTACAATTTCCATTAGTAGTTTGGGTGGAATACCATCCACTCCAGGTGATTTATTTTCCTTCATAGCCCTAATTGTCTTAGCTACCATTTCTGGGGTTACAATTAACTGTCTTAAATAGTCTGATTCTGCCCCCTTGAACTTAGCCTCTGGTACTGGCAGTGAACTAGTGTCTTCTCTGGTAAACACTGAACTAAAATACTCATTTAGGTCTTCTGCCATTAAGAATCCTTCTGATATTATATTTCCAGCACTATCTTCTAGAGGACCGACCTTATCCTGAACTTTCTGTTTGCTTCGAACATACGCATAAAAACTCTTGCTGTCATGTTTTATATTACAAGCTAATTTATGTTCATAGCTTCTCTTTGAATTTCTAATTTCAGCTGTAGCTTGGTTTAGTGCTTCTTTATAAATGTTGTAGTCTTCGTCATTTCCAGTATGTCTATATGACTTCCACATCATTTGTT
>CM034536.1:57122187-57270643 GCA_020002185.1 Paraescarpia echinospica
TAGCGCATCCGGGTCGTCGTCACATTCGGAGAGCACAAGTGTACGAGTACGACCCATCAAATTGTTCGTGATGCGATACATTGCTTTGGTATCGTGAGACGAAGCTTCGATTTCAGCACAGTAATAAGCAGATGTGGTTGTGGCGATGCTCTGCTTAAATGCGTCACGCAAGTCAGTGTAAATTTCACGATGGAAAGCTAGCCGCGTGTGACGCCACTTGCGCTCTGCTCGTCGCACTTGTTGTCTCATCAGCTGCAAGTTGTCAGTCCGCCATGGTTGTCTTGGACGCACACTTATCAATCGTTGGATGACAGGTGCATGTCTGTCAATTACCGTTCGAAGCTAATCAGTATACTGTTCAAACAGAGTCTCAATGTTGTCGGCGGGGTTGTTAATCAGTGGCGAAGGGCGTAAGTCGCATCACTTCCTTAAGCACTGGTCGTGGCTTAGATGAAACCAACTTACACATGATGATGTGGTGGTCTGTGAGCAAGGACTCCACCGACACGTCTGTCACAATAGAGCCATTCACCGGGGCGATAACGAGGTCGAAAATGTTACTCCGGCAGTGTGTTGCCGATGTCACATGTTGTTTTAGGTTTACATCGTTCAGCAATGCAGTTAAGTCACGTGCATCTTTTTCGTCATCGTTTCAATAGCGAACATTGAAGTCACCGAATATAACGATTCCAGTGTTTCGAAATGAAACGCATTCAAGAAATTCGCCGAATTCTACGAGGAATTAGCGAAAGGACTTTGACTTGCGACCAGACGATGGAGGTCGGTAAATTACAAAGATGCGTGCAGTTGCCGCAACTCGCGACCCGCGTAACACCACTTCAAGGCATTCAAAAGATTCCGCGGGCCATGGTCTGGATAGAGAAAGGTGGAAGGAGGTCTTAAAAAGACCCTAACTCCCCCACCCCGTCGATCGCTCCACGGGAGATGCTCAAACTAGTAACCGTGAGGGACCGTCGCAGAAGTGAAAGTCTCATAATTATTGCACAACCACGTCTCTGTTAGGCACGTAATGTCGATGTCGTTTTCACATATGTAGTCTGTGACAAAGTCTGCCTTGTTACGAAGAGACCTTACGTTCAACAGCCCAATCGTAGCCGTAGTTGGGCTGTCAAACGTAAGTCTAATCAGATTCTGCATGCAGGTGTTACGTCTCGAGGTGAACGATGGAGGTGGACGATGGTTGATTAGCACAGTAATTGGTCTTTCCTTCGACCTCCCTGCCCTACAGCCCCTGCGAGTCCGCCGATTGTTCAAGCGTCCAAGTGGTCCAAGTGGTGCCGCACAAGTGTCTAGTAGTGTAAGGTGAAATCTGGTCACAATCATGCGTCCAACCCGTAGTAGTAGGTCAGTTCGATTGTACGCGAACATGCTGTGAAGAATGGTTGTGCAATGGTCCTGTTGCTGCCGTCACGCCTGGTCGATCAGCAGCAATGTTATGGCACAATTGCAGTTCACTGTACAGGTATAAATTACTAAAATACTAAAAAGTCACTAAATACTTCCCAAAACAGCGTAGCCCGTCGTCGATCTGATACCTTCATAAAACAACTATAAAAAGTGCCGTGCCGTATCGAAATTAAAAACTGGTAAAAATGCCAAATATATAAGAGCTTGCTATGGTGCAGCCACATAGAGGCGCAACACATAATCACATAATGGGACTTTTCCTGTTTTAAATTTACATGAATGACATGTAAAACGCAAGTAACTTCTTTGAACAAATTCTCTACGTAGACGATTCAACCTTGCGCTTCTCATTTGACTCGCATAAAACGCAAGAAGCAGATATAAGTTATATCAATATGGAACTGGACAAGGTAAATTAATGGTTTACAGTAAACAAGCTTTCATGAAATGTTGCTAAGTCTAAACGTACGATTTTTTCACCACCCATTGAAACAGATCCCGACACCTCTCCTCAATATAAATGACACACGTATTGAATGTGTTAATAACTTTGACTTTTTAGGTTTAACAATAAACAAACACCTAAACTGGAAAAATCATACAGACAAAACAGATTCTAAAATATCTAGGGTAATTGGCGTAATAAGGAAAATAAAAACTTTGTACCGCTATGTTTTACTAACATCATATAACTCACTAATACTCCCTCACATAAATTACTGCTTACTATTTTGGGGAAAGAACATTGAAAGGATTTCAAAATTACAGAAGAAAGCAACCAAAGTAGTGACCAACAGTAAATATAACATGCACACACAGAAAAAGATCATATCGTAATCGGTAACATGCACGATGTAGTGGTTAGCCTATTGTGTGTGAGTGTGTGTGTGTGTGTGTGTGTGTGTGTGTGTGTGTGTGTGTGTGTGTGTGTGTGTGTGTGTGTGTGTGTGTGTGTGTGTGTGTGTGTGTGTGTGTGTGTGTGTGTGTGTGTGTGTGTGTGTGTGTGTGTGTGTGTGTGTGTGTGTGTGTGTGTGTGGATGTCTGTGTAATATGGTATATAGTTTCTCCATATGCGTGTGTGTGTGTCAGCTGAAAGTTCCAGGCGAAAAATGTCGACGGCAGGTAAACGTTGAATTGAGTTTAACATTTATAGTTGTGTTATAAATACATTCGATTCTTCAAACATTATGAACTCTAGCGTAAAGAAATGTTTTAATCCGTTTTTTTATATACGGATATTAAGTTTGTTTAATTACGTGTACCTATTTCCTATAGCAGTTAATAAACTTATAGTGTTTTCATTTCTTCTAAAACACTTTTATAGCGGAACGACGGGTTCTTGTCGCGCATACGTAGCTAATATTCTTGCAAAATGACCGACGAAGTGGGCAAAGCTATTTAGGCGTATGATGGGCAGAGCGATGGATGTACGTTTTCGGTAAATGCAAATCGCGTCGCGTCACTGGTACGACGACAGCTGCGATACCAGCCTAACACTGTTCTGTAAGAAAGTCCACCATTAAACGTCATATAAATTGTTGTTATGTTTAAGGATATCTCGTTACATAAGAACTTGCCTTTACCTTTACTTAAATATTAATCAAAGGAACACTGACACTACCATCGAAAACCGTCATTACTTTGACAACGCTTGCAGGTAACTTAGCTTGACAAAGAAAACGTTTGACAGTGACATCGTTTGAGACTGACGCATCGTGAGATGAACATCTATTGACTGTGACGGTGCTTGGAAAGTGCAATGCTTGATGGCGCCGTAACTTAACAATAAAGTGGTTTGATCGGGATGTAAATAGACAGTGACATACCTTGACGGTGACATCGCTTGACAACGACGGTGCTTGACAATTCTACTGCTTGACAATGTCAATACAATCAACACTGTGTTGTACGCTCATTGCATGAGCATGTACAGAAATGTACTTAAGGTGACTTGTAATTATACAGATGAATAAATTAACAACTAGACGATTAATATTGACCGTCTCATCTGACCACAGGGTCAGAAGATCCACAGGTGTATATTTGCATTTTGTCACTGTCCCTCATAAACACGTGTTTAATACCAATGACATGTTATGATATTTTAAACACCGAAGCAAAATTACACACGCCCGCGCGCACACACATACATATATACATTCACGCAGACGCGCACGCAGACAAGCACGCATACACAAACACACATTAAACAACATGTGTTTGTGTGTGTGTGTGTGTGTGTGTGTGTGTGTGTGTGTGTGTGTGTGTGTGTGTGTGTGTGTGTGTGTGTGTGTGTGTGTGTGTGTGTGTGTGTGTGTGTGTGTGTGTGTGTTTGTGTGTGTGTGGTTGTCTGTGTAATATGGTATATAGTTTCTCCATATGCGTGTGTGTGTGTCAGCTGAAAGTTCCAGGCGAAAATGTCGACGGCAGGTAAACGTTGAATAGAGTTTAACATTTATAGTTGTGTTATAAATACATTCTATTCTTCAAACATTATGAACTCTAGCGTAAACAAATGTTTTAATCCGTTTTTTTATATACGGATATTAAATTTGTTTAATTACGTGTACCTATTTCCTATAGCAGTTAATAAACTTATAGTGTTTTCATTTCTTCTAAAACACTTTATAGCGGAACGACGGGTTCTTGTCGCGCATACGTAGCTAATATTCTTGCAAGATGACCGACGAAGTGGGCAAAGCTATTTAGGCGTATGATGGGCAGAGCGATGGATGTACGTTTTCGGTAAATGCAAATCGCGTCGCGTCACTGGTACGATGACAGCTGCGATACCAGTCTAACACTGTTCTGTAAGAAAGTCCACCATTAAACGTCATACAAATTGTTGTTATGTTTAAGGATATCTCGCTACATAAGAACTTACCTTTACCTTTACTTAAATATTAATCAAAGGAACACTGACACTACCATCGAAAACCGTCATTACTTTGACAACGCTTGCAGGTAACTTAGCTTGACAAAGAAAACGTTTGACAGTGACATCGTTTGAGACTGACGCATCGTGAGATGAACAGCTATTGACTGTGACGGTGCTTGGAAAGTGCAATGCTTGATGGCGCCGTAACTTAACAATAAAGTGGTTTGATCGGGATGTAAATAGACAGTGACATACCTTGACGGTGACATCGCTTGACAACGACGGTGCTTGACAATTCTACTGCTTGACCGTGTCAATACAATCAACACTGTGTTGTACGCTCATTGCATGAGCATGTACAGAAATGTACTTAAGGTGACTTGTAATTATACAGATGAATAAATTAACAACTAGACGATTAATATTGACCGTCTCATCTGACCACAGGGTCAGAAGGTCCACAGGTGTATATTTGCATTTTGTCACTGTCCCTCATAAACACGTGTTTAATACCAATGACATGTTACGATATTTTAAACACCGACGCAAAATTACACACGCCCGCGCGCACACACATACATATATACATGCACGCAGACACGCACGCAGACAAGCACGCATACACAAACACACATTAAACAGCATGTGTTTGTGTATGTTTGGTGCGTGCGTGTGTGTGTATGTGTGCATGCGCGTGCATGTGTGCGTGTGCGTATGTGCGTACCACTGTACCGTATCAGATGTGAAGGTGAAAGAAAAAGTACATGCAAAGTGCGAATAAAGTATGAACGAGGTGCACGTAAAACACAGTGAAACAACCGCTCCCTTGAAGGCCTGGATGGTTGGGGCTATCAACACATTCCCGGGGAAAGCGTTCCACCAGAAGACAGTGCGTGGAAAAAAATTGCTGTAGACATGGAAGCGAGCTGGGATAATCTGCTATTTATTTAGATGATAATGTATTGTACTGATGGGGAGCATTGGGGCAAAGTATCGGTTACAACTGATGGCAATAAGTTGGTTTGAGATCTGATACATCAAGACGAGGCAAGAGAGTTGACTTCTTCTCTCAAGAGAATCCCAACGGATGTGGTTTATCATTGCGGACACGCTATCTCTCTGACTATAGTTGTTCATAACAAATCTGGCTGCATGGCATAGGATATTTTCTATTTGATTTACCCCCTCCTTGATGTATAAGTTCCAAGCAGTACTGCAGTTTTCTAATTAGGGCCGGACAAGTGAAAAGTATTCTTGTTGCCGTAGCTTCTGAGGGGTTCCTCTAAGGTTTCGACGGATTAAGCCCAGCATCCTGTTGGCATGTGAGTTGGTGTTATTGATGTGGTTCTGCCATGACATTGTGTTGGATGTAGTGACACATAGGTAGAGGTATTGTGTGATCATAGATGGCTGTCGGCACTGATTATATTGCGACGAAGGGTAATTCGCATGGTGTGGCATTTATGTGTGTTAACTTTCATTTGCCATATGTTCGACCATTGTTGGTTATACGCACACAGCGCACACAGAATGACAAGTTATCAAATTGGAGGCAATGCACTCTGGAACTCATTAATACGTACCCGTGGAAACAAATAACTAGTTTATTTTCAGTAAATGTAGATATATAACAAGCTGTATTATGCACAAAATAATGTAGACTTTTAGCAGTACTTAATATTGTTCAATCATGAAAAATATACAGTATTCCAATTTCTAACATTCGAACACGAACATTTCGTTAGTGGGCGCTATCTTAAAATCTCAACCATAAAAGAACAAACTATTTATAAACGTAGTCATATTGGATTCGGCAACTTGAGATTTCGGCTGTCCCATGGATCACGAGCATCACACTAGACGGCAAAAGAATGGAAGAAGTCATTCTGGTTGTGAAAAAGTTAGCCGTGTTAGTATATTTAAAAATAAAAAACTAAGAAATATGTGAGAAAACGAGTTATACATTAATTAAAAGTAATTATTATCATTCAGATTTTCGATAAGTCAGTAACGTCCTGGTCCGATTGTCCTTTTGATACGTGTGTAGTAGGCCTAAGTTATGTCGCATCAGATAATTAAGTTGTCCTTCGTTCATTTTAGCAGCGGCGTGGCAACTTCTCGGATTACGTCCCATGAATACCGTATATCAGACGACTTGGTGTTCTTGGCACAGATCGCGAGCCGCAGAAAGTAGACGCCTTTGCTGGTCGATGCCGTCAGATAGACCCGGCGGTCTTTGTTGAGGTTGGCAAGAAGCAACTCGTTGAGTTCGTTTGAACGCTGCGAATGAGAACAGGAACCACTGCATGAGTGTCATCGTTCGATTATCATGGCAGCACCTCGTTATGACAGTAACAGAGCTTCACCGCTGCATGTATACCGCCAATAACTTTCGTAAATGTTAATATTACAACTAAAAAAATAATCGATGAATAAAACGTATAGTACTGTAGGTAGACTTGTCAACTAAATCAGTTGATACCACATCACCTCAACATTGTTATATCAGAAGTGGCCGCCACTTCGAGAACAAAATATTACGCGTCTGTGAAGCAACTAATGTAGTGCAAATAACATATTACATTTCTATGATGTCTATGCCGTATGGGTTCAGGTGAGAAGAGAAGCAACCTTCATGCAAAAATAGTCATGATAATCTGACTGTAAGCAACATAAATAGCATTGACGTGGAACAAAACTACACGCTATGAATAATGGCTATTGTTGGGACAAATAAGTCTAGGAACCATGGCTACTTTTCTGCAGACAGAAGACAAAGAAGTTTGCATAGGTTTTATAAACAGCCTAGCAACACATTAATGTTTATATAACAAATAAACACTCGTTGCATAGCATATATAATGTATATTTTGTACAAAATACCAACAATGGTAAGATAATCAACCTCACCTGCCACACACCTCATTCACAAATCACGCGACAAACAAGCTTGACAAAACTCAACACCATTGTGGCGTACCTGTCGTAGACGGAAGCAGACGAGGCCAAGCGTAACGGGATGTGTCACTTCAAATCTGTTGTCGTTAGCAACCAGCTTCTCAAACTCGTGGGCCAACTCAACATGCTGCAACGGATGAAGAGCTGTGGATGATCATTGTCAAGAAGGCGACGTACATATGTGACGCCGTCCTTGATCCACAGGGCCACACTATGTGCGTACTACATGTACTTCAACATTAGCTAGCCATTACACGGTTCTTGTCCAGAGGCCACTGAGCAGTCCCTATTAATGTTCTCCAATTGAACGATATTATTTGAGCTAATTTTACAACAGGGCAACGACACGACAAGCAGTTACTTGTGTCATATATGGTAAAATCCGAAAAGGTATTTTGTGTACAAAACTAACCAGCCTGTATATTCAGTATTAACTATCAGTCCCAACACTCCCTAGCGATGTTGTTTAAGTCGCTATTTATTTTCAAGATAGATTGCGCGACGGGTTCGAGCCGTCAATATTTCAGGTTGCGTTGAAAAATACAACCATTTATTGAGTTCTTATTTCGAAACTTCTCAACGCATTGCCTCCCCCCGTTGCGACTGTCAGCTCACCTAGCGAAACCAAGAATAACGGAGAAACACAGAATTTAAGCCTATTAAATTCCATTCCGAAAAAAATATTACGTCGCCATTTTTGGAAATATGACAAGAACGAGACGATGACGGTAAGTTCTCTCGGACAAACGCGTGTCTGTATTTGTTGTATATCGGGTGCCTGAATGTAACATGTTTCACTACCGCCATCTTGCGACCAAAGTGCAGATCATAATTTATCGGTTGGCTAACAAATTCTATTTGATTAGCTATTATACTAATTTGACGACTAGGAACATCAAATTTAGTATGGGTAGAACAGGTTTAACCTAACTGATAATGCGGTAATACTGAAAGTAACTTTTAGTGATATTAGAAGGAGTTTGTAGCGTCAATTAGGAAGGTTGTTGATCGCGCAGGGCAAGTGCGATTGAATGTTTCACACCTCATGTATGAATGGAATGTTTGTTTTAGTAAAACAATGTATTAGGTTTTAGCATTAAAATATTATTATTAGTGTTATTATCGTCTCGATTCAGGGATACTGATGATATTAAATTGAGATGTAATTGAGGTATTTTGAGGACTTTCAAGAGTTGATGATTGTGTGTCTATTATGCAAGAATGTTATTTTAAACCCAACGAGATGAATAGAGTCTGACCGAGGGTTCAGAGATTCGGGAGCACAGTTTCTGGGATGGTTTACTTTGTTTTACGTTTTGCCATTGGCCAGTTAGATTTCCGGTGCTTGGACGCCATTAGAGTATTTAAGAGAAATACGACCATTTTAACTTAAGATGACATGACCATAATTGCATTGCTGTGAGCGTGTGTTATCTGGTCTCCAAGACATGGGACTTATTCTCGGAATGTTTCGTCGATCGTGTCTTGAAGTTGTAACTTCGTTGATATTTAAAGGCAGTCACCCTTGTTTAAAGCTTACGGTTGGCTACTTGGGAAAATCTTCAGAGACACCCGACTGGGCTTAATACTCATGTTACGCCAACTACAGGCCGGTCTCGATTCTCAATGCAATCTTGAAATTATTTGAGAGAATCGTCTACAACAGCTGGACGAGTAACTCCAAGCACATCTGCTCGTATATGAGCATAAATCTGGTTTTAGATCCTCCTATTATGCCGACACATGTTTGGTACATCTCACTGGCTTTATAAAACAGGAACAGGAGAAATGGAACTATACAGGTATGGTGCTTCTTGATCCCCAAAAGGCTTTCGACACGTAGATCATCAGATCCTTCTTCAAAAACTGGAAACTACGTTAGTGTGGTTTCAGTCATATTTATATGAACGTCAGTTTTCAGTTGAAATTGGTGGTACTTTATCTAAGCCGGTGACTGTAATGTGTGGTGTCCCACAAGGGTAAATTCTTGGACCGGTACTGTTTTTAATATACATTAAGGATATTACGTCGGCTGTTCGATGCAAACTTCTTTTATATACTGACGATTCGGCCCTCATCGTTTCGGGTTAGAACACCCGACAAATTGAAGAAAGGCTTTCTTCAGACGTTGAGGATGCCAGAGCATGGCTGATAAACAACAAACTGTCACTCCATTAAGTGAAAAAATAATCCATCCTGTTTTGGTCAAAACGTAAACTACATATGTGTAATTCCATACTGGTGAAATGTGCTGGCAACACATTGATATGACAAACGCGTGTTAAATACTTAGGTGTAGAGATAAATCAGTCACTAACTGGAGGAGTGGCTGAGAAGATAACTAATAAATCAAATGCCAAGTTACAGTTGTTGTACAGGCAAATACGAAATGTCAACATGAAAACAAAAACAATGTTGACTTCTGATATAAAAATACAATGTCATTTTGATTATGCCTGTTCGTCGTGGTTCTCCGGTTTAACAAAAAAATATATATTTAGGCTACAGTGTGCCCAGAACAATGTAATCATGTTCCTTCTCAATGCACCAGCCAGAACCCATATGGGTTCAACGGAGTTTAGACTGGTCAATATGTTACTAGTGGATCTACGGGTTACACAACTAAAATTGAACCTTGTCTATGATATTGTCAATGACAAAGCACCAAATTATTTGTGCGATTCTGTCAACGTAACATGCCAGCAGCATGGTATAGATACAAGATATGGTACTTTGTAATGTCATGTGCCATATGCTAAATAAGTTGGTCAAATGTGTTTTTACTACACAGGTATACAGGCATGGAATGAATTGCCATATAACATACAAGGTGCTCCTAACAAGACTCAATTTAAATGTCCAGTGAACAGTTTTTGTTCAATTACCTTAATAATCAGGAAGCCAGTTTATTTGTCTACTATTAATTCCATCTTTTTTAGGTACTCTTATCTACTAATACATTGGGTGTTGAGATATCTTACAAATCAAGAGGGAAGCCCTTTTACTAATAACATTATTTTAATGACTAATCAATTTTGTTTTGTTAAATTATCTTAATAGTCTGGGTTCTACTGGAGGATAGCTCTTCTAATTATTTTTATTGTTGTTGCATCTGAAATTTAAAAAGTGTTTATTTTTAGATCTGCATGGTTTTATGCGTATCTAGTATGAGCCGGTTTTTCAAATGACTTAACAATAAGGAGGTAATCTCCTTTACAATTAATATCATCAGTATTAATGTCTTTTGACATCTGAGTATTAGCTAGTATTTCAGTTATTAATTATTGTTTTTTTAGTATTTGTTATTTTATCATATTTTATTAATAACTGTGTCATGTATTTGCCTGTGTCTGTCCAAGGACCATAACGGAAACAAGTGCGTGCACTTTCTTGTATAATCATTATATATGGTGTACTGTAGCTGAATTAATTTTGTTATGTATTTGCACATTTACATTTTTATTTGGAATAATATATTCATCGTCATCATTGAAATGCTTCTAAGCCGAGAGCATTAGTTCGTCAATTATCGCTCATTGACAAAATTGGTTGTTGCTGTCGATACAGCTGAT
The DNA here is from genome assembly GCA_020002185.1 of Paraescarpia echinospica. Taxonomy (NCBI): domain Eukaryota; kingdom Metazoa; phylum Annelida; class Polychaeta; order Sabellida; family Siboglinidae; genus Paraescarpia; species Paraescarpia echinospica. The sequence continues at coordinate 57,133,024 of CM034536.1, forward strand.
TCGTGTCGGCTCTTATACACCGTGAAGACTGGGGGTGAGTTTCGCATTTCGCATTACCCCACTTCTCGACAATTCAGAGTATCGTCTTGCTATTGATCTTCGCCTCGTTCTTTCTTCACATGACTCCTTCGACACCCGCCATATTCTGTCGTGCTGCCGTATATGAATGTTTTTTCACGTGACGACCTTCGACGACCGTCGTGCCGTGATCCCGCCGTATCTTCCTCGTGTAGTCATAGTACGCGGCTACGCCTCGATATCTATTTTCATCGGAAATGCCGGGGTTGAGAGTTGCGTCCCCCTGGCATACCCCCGTAATCGGGGTGAGTAAATGCTCGTTATTCCTATGATTACTTATACCAGACTTCACGATTCTGTTTGTGGGTGAGCAATAACACTTTGTTATTACTTCTTGTAGCATACATGTATATGTATATATATATATATATATATATATATCTTTATATGTTCTACATAATTTTTATATGTTCTACATAATTTATTTGGTTTGTTGTTCTCAGTAAATGGATATTCGACTTGGATTCACTCATTAAACCCCTGTGGTGTGTCATATTCATGTTCTATCCATCCATGTTGCACTGTGACCTTTTTTACGAGTCAGTCACATTTGGTGCCGCCAATCCAAGAGCCAAATTTATGACACATATATAACAAATTACATTGCAGCCACGAAGTATGGCTAGGCACGGACCAGACAAGATGAAAAGTCGATATATTAGAACATGGGTGAATACACATTGCATCACTTGGTAGCTTCTTCTCTCTCGTTTACGACAGCTGTCCACCTCTCGCAGTTTTCTGCAGTGGCCTTCCATTCTCGGCCTTTGTACTTGTTCTTGCATTATCTCTTTATATGCTGTCTATCAATCTTAGCTTGGGTCTCCTCCTTCTTCGTTCGCCTTCTATCACCCGCTTCTGTTTTCAATGCTCTCTTTGCACGTATTTCCTCACTTATTCATTGTACATGTCCTGACCATCTCAGTCTGCTTCCAACCAGATGCATGCATTGAATATATGTATACTTATTATTTACAAACTATATATAGTCGCCTAGGCTTTTTCCTCTTACTGATTCTCAGCTAGTAGAGTACTCAGGGTTTTAGTGCGGTAAATAAAGTAGGCTGCTAGTGGTGCACGCAGTACGAAGGCGGAGTGACCTCCACCGATACGGTGTCAATTGTAAATAGTGTCGTGAGATAGTTAGTACTGGTGGTTGGTGATACGTATAGGACTTGTAGGTATTGGTTAGCAATGCCACTGGGGCAGGCATGCTTGCTGTGAATATATATTGATGTATTTTTGTTGTCGTTTGTGATTAAATTTTATGGAAAAGAATAAAACTAAATGTCATAAAGTTGGCCTATATCAATATACACTTGTCTTTCATTGTTGCTTTGCATAGGAGGCTGCATGTGTCAGGAGCGCATACATGACCTTTATTTTCATTACTGTTCTTTTATGTCATGCAGTATGTGACACTACAGTAAACACATCATTTTTTAAATGTATACCTGTAGCATTCTGTTATTTATATAATGAGATTCATATTTCCTTTTTTGTTAGGGAAGGGCAGTCCAGCCAGTATAGCATATGACCTCGCAGCAGAACAAATTGTGTTGCGTAATATGTGTTTGCGTGTGCAGGTGCACTCAGCCTGAAGGTGCGGCTATAATTAACTCAACGCCGTCCGTCGACACGGACTATCTCATTATTGATTAGGGGTGTTTTAAATTTTAGAGTTGTGCCCGATATTGGGTCCGACCCACGTCTGATACGTTTGATGGTTGATTAAATCCAGTCATTTGTTATGCAGTGGTGACCGAGTATAAAATGATACGTTATACAGGATGCGGTATCCAGGGGATCGGAAATGAGTTTTTAAAGAGTGTGTTACCCTATTGTCTATAAGAAGACAGGGGACACTGAATAACGAATAACGAGGTTTTATTCCCAGCACAAATTGATAAAAACAGAAAGGACTCTGTAAGTGTTGCAGTTATACCTACTTGGAAGAGTCGGTGGGTGGAGGCTGTGACGGGTTATCGATGTGTATTGGCAACCAGGTACATTTGGAGACGTCCGCAATAGTGTGGACCGGGGTCTCCAGAACAACATTAATCATCGGACACTATGAGCGGGGCAGTAAAGTGTGTCAACCTCGGATGTAGTGGCTGGGTGCGACAGCGTGATCGACGGCCAAGGCGGATGTGACAGCGTGATCGGCGCCTCGGTCAGGGTACAACGGCAGCTCAGAATAGCATCGTGAACGCAACTATCGGGGAGCGGAGCACGGTCTGACCTGTCGGGGATCGGACAGGATCGCGCGGCTGAGCCGGGCCGTCAGGAAGGGGCGAACGGACTCTTTTAATGACTACGTGGCTCAATCACACATATGGAGGTGACGGTTTGATATCCGAATTATTTTTTTTAATGTCGGCTAACCATCACTGTCTGAAGATCATTCTATGTTAGTGTGAACCAGAGACTGGAGCTACCAACTAATTCCCGGGGCAGGCGTTCCACCAGAAGACAGTGCGTGGGAAGAAAGAGTTGCTGTAGAACCGTGGAACAAATAACTAGTTTATTTTCAGAAAAACATCGTAAATGTAGTTATACAATAAAATGTACGCACAAAATAATGTAGACTGTTAGTTTCGAATTGAAAATATACTCGTTCTTAGTAAACAAAGTCTGTGTAGACTCGGACCTGTTCAGCATCAACACTTGATAGTGTTTTTAGTGCACTAGAATTATTTTAAATCTTAGAACAAACCGTTCTACTATATTTTGCTTTGATATAATAGTTATATTTATACTAGCTACGGGGTAGCTATGAACTAGATATGACCGGGGTGAGATAGAGGAGACGTAATCAATGATAGGACAGGATATTAGATATTACTTTAATTTTAAGTGTTGAGGACTTCCTTATTGCATTATTGTGTAATAAAAAATAATTTTCACTGTTCTTTGCTGCTTTGTTCACTGTTGCTACCATCTTTCACATGCGCTGAGCTAATTAATTCTGAACATATCTAGACGTGAGCCAGCTAGTTACGGGAACCACGTTAACCTGTGACAACGCCCAAGAACTATGCGAGGAAGATAATAAGCAGACAGGGTTACACGCTAAAGACGCATGCGGTTCGGTTGAAACAAAGAAGGGAACAATTAGTCTTGCAATGTAACAGACCTTTCTGATGTAAGCCTGCAGTCCCTTGACTCCGTACAGCCTCAACACGAACCACAGTTTGAGGGAGCGAAACCTCCGACCAAGTGGAATTTCCCATTGCTGGAAACATAGTGGCGTGCTATCAATGACACGTCGGGGTTTAGTAGTATTACAAAAGTTGTCATACCATTATTACTCGTCATCAAGATGATTTGTGTCAGAGTATTTTAATTAATATACATTGGGCAATATTTTTTATAACGGGCTGTTTTCTGGGCGTATCCGCAATGGTCAAAAGGCAAACTTTCCATCAAATAAAAATGTTGGAAAGTTTTGGAAAGACGATCGTGAAATGGAAAACGTTATCATGAAAAAACATCTGGTTGGAATAAAAATGTGTCGAAATGGGCCAACTGTTAAATAAACGGGCAATCTTCTACTAACAATATTACAAAAACGACATATTCGTTTATTTAAAACACATTTCAGTTGACATTACCAAAATGGAAAACTCCACTTGTGTGTAAAAGGACAGCTAACTGGGAGCAAATACGCAAGAAGATACATCCTGTAGCAAACAGTGCAACATTGTTCATACAATTGCAAACGTCTGGAGGCAAAGTTTGATAATGTGTTATAAGATGGAGCAAATCGGGGGAAAACGTTATAGTGAAACATTGCGATTTATTCCACAATATCGCAAACTACTGGGTTTAAGGTAAACAATCGCTGTTTTCCACACTTTTACGCACAGAGATATACGATGAACACTAACACTGAAGTCGGTGACGTTTTCCCCATTTCCATAGTTCAGCATCATGTCCTTCACGCTGTGAGCGGCGATAGGCTTGCTCGAATCTCGGTACCTACAAATTTTGCATTGAAATACCTAGTTGGTGTATCAACATTTCAAAGTTCATTAATTAAAATTCCTTTTTAGAAACTCTGTATTAAATAGCGGTGTAGAATTTGCATGCACCGGTGCAAGGAAGGACACTTTACATTTACAAAATCAAATAATATTAATTTCATAATGTGTGAATTGTCACTTTCACCTAGACTTACCACAAGGCAGAGCAATCGAGGTGTGTGAGCAGCCACTTGTGTGGATTAAAGTTGAAGGAATCTGCGAACTGAAAAACCGCATACATGGAAAGATTACGGATAGCAACACAGCAAATTCCGCAGCTCCGACATATTTCCATTTTGAGAATCGATAACTAGCCTATCTGTTAATTATCTCTCTCTATTGCTTCTATAATATAATAAACATAAGTACCGAGGCAAACGACTTGTAATTACGTCAACTTAAACTAGGTCACATTAGTTAAGGTAGGGCGTAATGCCATTCTTTAAATGCAGGTTTTCAATTAAGATATTAATAATTATTCATGTATATTTACAACCGTTTTTATAAGAAGGATTGACGACTCTTTAATAAAAGGTAGTGAAGTGAAAGTACAACGACGTTCTTTATATGTCGGTTTTATGCTAAACATCTGACCTCCCGTCTTAAGCTGCATTGAACTGACATACACACACGCACGCACGCACGCACGCACGCACGCACGCACGAACACACACACACACACACAAACAAACACACACACACACAAACAAACACAAATGATGACAGTTCCATCATCGTCGCCATGTCAGCATAATACTGAACCTATCCCATGGTCAGAATATAATTGAGAATGTCAACACTTCTTATAACGTAGCACAAAGACAGGACGTGCGGAGACTCATAATTAGTAATGTACTTGAAATTATTTTTAGTTGCTTTTTTGCCATTCGTTTCGCTTTGAGTGACAGGTCTAGTCTGTATAAAATAGTGAAGCAACTAACTATTTTCTAGTTATCGGAATATTATAAAACATAAATAGGCACAACTTTGTAAAACAAAACCTTACTTTGCAATCACTCACTCACTCACTCACTCACTCACTCACTCACTCACTCACTCACTCACTCACTCACTCACTCACTCACTCACTCACTCACTCACTCACTCACTCACTCACTCACTCACTCACTCACTCACTCACTCACTCACTCACTCACTCACTCACTCACTCACTCACTCACTCACTCACTCACTCACTCACTCACTCACTCACTCACTCACTCACTCACTCACTCACTCACTCACTCACTCACTCACTCACTCACTCACTCACTCACTCACTCACTCACTCACTCACTCACTCACTCACTCACTCACTCACTCACTCACTCACTCACTCACTCACTCACTCACTCACTCACTCACTCACTCACTCACTCACTCACTCACTCACTCACTCACCCACCCACCCACTCACTCACTCACTCAATCACTAACTCACTCACTCACTCACTCATTCACATACTCATTGAGGCTTGTCGGCCACTGTGGTTGAGCTATGTTTTGAAAGTCCGACGCATGTGCAATGTGTATGAATTTACCTCAACTCCGTCAAGAAGAGGGCGGAACTCGGGACAGATGAACGAAGACCCGGCGTAAGCCGCATCAACGTGAAGCCAGACACCCGCCTCTTGGCCTGGGACATGTAATAAGTCGATTAATAATGTTTTACTACTACTGGATATTGCTATAAATATTGATGTAGGTTATGAATATATATTCATGGCGACATAAACATACACACACTCGCACATAAGTATATATATATATATATTATACATATATATATATATATAATTATATATATTATGAAAAACCTATATACACACGCTTATATACATATCAATTTTTTTTTAATGACATAATGGAATAGGATATCAAAAATGTATTCACACGGTGTGATTGAGTACTTACAAATAGGTCCAATCTGCTTCAGGAGGTCAAAGGCACAACTTCCTGTTGTTCCCAGGGTAGCTACGCACTGACCACAAACACAAGGTTAGTATTTGCGTGTGTGTTTGTGTGTGTGTGTGTGTGTGTGGTGTGTGTGCGCGTGTGTGTGTGGGGGGGCGTGATGCGTGTGTATGTGTTTGTGTGTGTGTCAGCGTGCGTGCGTTTTCATTTGTGTGTATGTAGTTTGAAATATGCGCGTGCATGTTTGTCCGAGTGTGTGCGTGTATACGCGTGTCCACGTGGATGTGAATAATATTTTTATTTTTTATATATTGTATTTGTTATGTGTGTGGGTGAATAGGATGTCACTCGGAGTTACCGCACTTCATGAAGAGCTCATTACCAAAAGCCATGATTTACCACCTTTTTTGAATTTACATGTTACAACTAAAATGTTTTGATGTATGCTGCTATTTGTAACGGTTCCATAAGCTCACACAGTCCAAAAGAGCATCGCGTTTTGCTTCAAGCCACCAGACACCAGTGGGTTCTAACAAATCCACAGGAGCCGACAAAATCAGTGCTAGGCTGCTGAAGGCAGCTGCGTCTGCCATCATAGTGTCTGTCACAGCACTCATAAACAACAGCATTGTCAGTGGCAAATTTCCAACTCTGTGGAAGCTTGCAAAGGTTACTCCAATTCACAAGAAGGGGCCTACTGACGACAAAGGCAACTACCGACCGATATCAGTCTTGTGTGTTCTTAGCAAGATATTGGAGCGACACGTACATGACAGTCTGTATGCCTATCTCATGTCTCATAACATGCTACATGACGGCCAATCAGGTTTCCGTGCCAAGCACTCATGTGAGACAGCACTGAACCACATGGTGCATAAGTGGGCGACGGCTATTGACAATGAACTAGTGAATGGTGTAGTGTTGCTAGATCTGCGAAAGGCTTCCGACCTTGTGAACCACACAGTCTTGCTGCAGAAATTGGCCATCTACGGATGTTCACAACATTCAATGCGATGGTTCTCTTCGTATCTGTCAGAGCGCCAACAGTTTGTCCAGTTCAAGGCAAACTGTCTGGACAAGCTGAGATCACAACGGGAGTTCCCCAAGGCTCTATACTGCGATCACTGTGTTTTATTGTGTTCATGAACGACATGTCCCTAAGCATAAGAACGATAAACTCTGTGGACATGTATGCTGATGATTCCACCATCAGTGCCACGGGAAAACTGTTCAGACAATCGAACAGAGCCTAAACAATGATCTTCAGGAAATCTCCAAGTGGTGACAAACAGTATGGTTATTAATGCTGAAAAAACGAAGATCATGATCACCACGACCCGACAAAAGTGGCAACATCTTGACAAAACTGATATCGAGATACGCATAAAGGGAGACAAGCTTCAATTGTCCGAAAGTGAGAGGCTACTCGAGGTTCAAGTAGATAATTTCCTCACCTGGAACGCCCATGTGCACAAGACACACAACACGATTGCCGGAAACCTCGCACTTCTCTACAGAATAAAGAAATACCTTCCATACCAAGCACGGACGACGTTCTACAACAGCTACGTTCTACCACACATGGACTATTGCAGCACACTCTGGGGCAATGCAAATTCATCAGAACGCATCTACAAACTACAAAGACGTGCTGCCAGAATCATAACAGACTCTGAATTAAGAACTCCAAGTGCTCCACTATTGAAACAATTAAAGCAGAGCGCGTGAAATACAGACAATCTCAATTGGTGTTCAAGGCAGTAAAGGGACTGGCTCCTGACTACATGTGTGCGCTATTCAAATCTGTCTCGAACGTTTCGACAAGAACAACATGGTCAAATGCAAGAGGGGACTTGTATGTTCCAAGAGCACGGACCGACATCTTCAAGAACTCTATAGCTGTTAAATGCGCACAAATATGGAATACTTTAAATCCAGAAATAAGAAAATGCAGCTCTCTAAGTGCGTTTAAGAGAGCATATTTGCAGAACGTGTTTAATTAGACAACAGGGACAAACAAAGTAATGAACATTTTAACACAGCGTTTTTTATTTTATTTATAAATATTATTTGTGCAATTCTAATTTCTAAATTTTAATATGTATTTAAGTATATCTTAACTACATTATGCAATATACTATTTTATTTAAATAATTTGTTTAGCATTTCTATAACATTTACTTGTACTCTAATATTTTACAATCACGACCCGTGGGAAGATAAAATGTATATTTTATAAGGTTATCGTGAATAAACAATGTTTATTATTATTATTATCGACATACACCCTTTCAATACATGTGGGACCTTTGAATGACCCATGATGGTTTCCGAAATTACAACCGACAGCTGTATGAAAAATATCACAATCATATTTCCCCGCGGTAAGTGGTCACTGCCAAATCAGTGCTCATCCATTCTACTTGTCGACTTCGCGATGTTCATCTACTCTTTATACCGACTTACGTAAAATGGAATCAGTCCTCTCTCCAAGTCGCTGGCAACAGCGTTAGCCAACGTTGGACCCGTCATCTGTCCGTAGATGTTTGACGGCACATTGTGGAAGCGAACAGCACCAAACAGGCATGCTTTCCGCACACAGAAATGAGCCTAAAATCGTAAATAGAAGCAACAATGCTAGCTACAATAAAATAGTGTACTGTCTTCATAAAGCACTAATTAAGTAATTCTACGGAAACAATTGATCCGTATGGAAAATTAATTCCATTTTTCATGTTTTGCGAGACTTGATATATATGTATATATTCTGGTTTTGTGACACTGAATATATACATATATAGTAGGCCCCCGTCAGTCAGGAATCGACCATGGATGATGCGCCCTAGTTGGCATTGTTGTGTATGGGACAGCGTCGGCTGTGGCTAATGAGACTGATGCGGGAGTGTCAGTCCCTGCCGCAGTGGTCACATCTGCAGGTCGTCTCCCTTCAACGAGCTCTCCTGTCTTCAGCCAGGCTCCGCAGCTGTTCTTCGCCTGCCCTGACCTGGTTCCATAGAACACCTCTCCACCTGGTGCGATCAGCGGCTATCTCCTCCCAGGACTGAAGGTTGATATTTATTGCCTTCATGTCACGCTCACAGACATCCTTGCAGCACAGTTGGGACCGTCCAACAGTCCTCCTGCCGGAAGACAGTTCACTGTTGAGAATGTCTTTGGGGATGCGGCCATCTTGCATACTTCGTACATGACCAAGCCAGCGTAACCTGCATTGTGTGAGCAGCGTGTACATGGTGGGGAGGCCAGCACGAGAAAGGACCTCGGTGTTGGTCACTTGGTCTCTCCAAGAGATCCCCAAGACTCGCCGCAGACGTCATAGATAGAGGGTGTTGATCTTCTTCTCTTGCTTGGCGTATGTTTCCCAGATCTCACTGCCATACAACAGTGTACTGATGAAGCAGGCGCTACGGTTTTAATTTTGACTGTGAGTTTTGAGTTCTCCCAGATACGTGTGGGAAGACGAACACGAGTGGATGTAGCTTTCCTTATGCATCTGTTGATTTCGGTGTCCAGGGATAGGCCGTCGCTGATAGTAGACCCCAGGTAAGTGAAGTGGTGAACAGGTTCCTACACATCCTGACCCAACACGTTTGTCTTTTTTAGACTTATGGCAAGCCCGAAATAATTGCAAGCTTGGGAGAAGCGATCCATTAGGTTCTGGAGCTGCTGCTGAGTGTGTGTGATAACTGCAGCAACGTCTGTAAACAGCAGGCGTGCTAGGTTGAATAGCCGACCATACGTTCTGGTGCGAAGGTATATGCTTTTCGTAGACGACCCGAATGCATGTCTCAGAAGCAAGGCAAAGAAAATGCCATAGAGGGTCGGGGCCAGGACGCAGCCTTACTTAACGCAGCTGCGGATGACAAAGTTGCCCTCATACTGAACTGCAACTTGCATGTTCTTATGAAACGATTCGACCATGCTTTGTTGTTTTGGAGGACAGCCTATGTTTGAGAGGATCTGGAAATGTCCATCTCTGCTGACCAGATCAAATGCTTTGGTGAGGTCAACGAAGGCAACGTAAAGGGGTTTGTTCTGCCCTCTGTTCTTCTCTTGATGGCGGCGAAGGGAGAAGATCATGTCTATCATAGATCTCTCGGCACGGAATCCACACTGCGACTCAGCGTAGACGGCTTCTGCCAGTCTTTGCAGCCGAACCAGGATGACGCGTGCAAACACTTTGCCAACAACACTTAGAAGAGAGATGCCTCTGTAGTTGTTACAGTCACTTCTTATGGAACAGCTCCCTCTCTCCAACACCGGCAAAGAACTTCATGCTGGGGGTGCAGTAACACACTTTTGCAGCACTTGATCAGGTCCGGGGGAATCCCATCATTGCCTGGTGCCTTGCCGAAGGCCAGGCTGTCAACAGCCTTACTTAGTTCTTCTAATGTGGGTTCTGCGTCGAGCTCTTCCGTGGTCGGTAGACAATCGATGGCGTCAAGAGCTGAGGAAATTACAGTGTTCTCTTTGTAGTAGAGCTCAGCACCAGTCTGTCAATCTGTCTGCCTGTATCAGTGATTACTTTCCCGTTGGTGGACTTGAGGGCAACCATCTTGAACCGAGGGTGTTTTGATGACGTAATACATCCCTATGAGTTGTCTGTGTCAGCGGCAGTCTCAATTTCTTCGCTGAGTTGTAGCCAGTACTCGTTGGCGCAGCACCTGACAGTCTGCTGGACTTTGATTCTGGCGGCCCTGATGAACTGGAAGGTCTTCTCATTTGGTGAACGCTTGTATTTTACAAGGGCGACACGATAGGCTTTAATGACGGGAGTCATCTCGCGTAAATTGGCTTTGAACCAGTCTTTCGTCTTCGAAATCTTCCTCCCAAAGGTAGCGAAAGCAGAGCTGTGAATAGTGTCCCGCAGATGTTCCCATTTCTCCGTGGCAGAGTCTCCGGACTGTGAGGCACTTAGAGCATCCTACAAATCTTCTCAATTAGCCCAAGCTGTGACATTTTGCTGACATCGATGCGCGGTTTCCATACTTGCTTTGAGCGATGAAGTGTCTTTGTTTGCAACCTGAGCTTGCAGCATACCAGGATCAGTGATGATTGATCAGAGTCACAGTCTGCACTGTGATCCGAGCGTGTGAGGAGCACGAACTTTAGGGATGAGCGTCTGACAATGATCATATACATATATATATATATTCATATATATATATATTCATATATATATATATATTTATATATATATATATATATATTCATATATATATATATATTTTTTTTTTTTATATATATATATATATAAATGTATATATATATATATATATATATATACATATATTCATATATATATATACAAAATAATTTCAATATGCCACTTGTCTTACACACTATATAAAAAATGATATACAGTAAATATAAATTTGAAGTTATACTAGGAAAAAATAATCATCTTTACCATTCAGTGAATATATATATATATATGTATAAATTAAATATATATATATATGTATGTATATATAAATTTTGAGATAGTGTATAAAACAAATGGCAATAATGAAATTGTTTTACTTTTATTAAGTTTGTTCACCCGTGTGGACAACTAGAATATCCACATAGATGTGGTATCATTTAGTTTGGTGTGCATCGAGGGTCGAGCAACTTCGAAAGTGTGCCGTGGGATCAGAAAGGTTAAGAAGTAGTGGCTCAGTCTAACGGAGACAAAGGATAACAACATTGACATAACATTAGCATATCGAAATAATTGAATTTTGTTTTTTAAATCCCATGCCATATCACATCAACAAATTTGGCGACGTGGAACTGTTGTTTTGATAAGTGTAACTTAATGACATTGTTCACGAAGTTTGCCCAACTCACCTGGTCAGAAGCGTAGACGACGAGTCGCGAAAACACGTCACCGTTTACGCCTTCGCTGACGTCGCCGTCAACAGATGTGCTGAGGTTTGCATCCATCTCTGTCAGCTTTCCACTGCGTGCTGTCAGCATCGACACCAAGATTGCCTCGCTGGCAGAGCTCTAAGAACAAACCAATATTGTTGACCCTTTCGTTATATTCTTATTTTGTATGGTGGTAGTTAAGAACATTTTTGAAGTATAGAAAATATTCTACATCGTCAAATGCGGACAAGCGATTCTGGAATGTTAAGCGCTGCAGAATACGGCCGCCGACTCAAAAACAACCGTGCATTGTCTATTCAAGAAACGAAACTTGTCATTCCCAGTGCTGATGAAAACGTTAAGTTGATGTCAACGTTGGTAAATTGAAAAGTCGGTTGTGGCAAAATTAGAAACGTAGCTCGTAGTAACTCCGATTGTTGGACGAAGAAATGCGTGTCCACAAGAACAATAATTGTTCATACCATGTCAAAGTGGAGATTGTGAAATACCAACAAAGTATTAGCTGCACACTTGCAACCGACAATCCGCAGTACCAATCTTCCAACACGTTACGTAGAAACGGTTTGGAACACCAACTGTTGTTGTGGTGAAATCGTGGATCATCTCAAGATTTACCTGGATAATGCCTCCTCCTTTCCCCCCGGAGAGGAACTGCGAAGGAAGCTGCAGCATTTTCCCGAGCCAATCCATCACAACGACTTCGAGCTCCGTCGATGCTGGACAAGTAATCTGTGTCAAACACAACTAACCTGTTATCTATTCAGTACGTTATTAAACAAATGTCGGCATTCGCTTTACATCATAGTGTAAAGAAAATGCAACAAAAAAGTTGTAGTGATTATTGTTAAAATCATTAAGTGCTGTATTCGCGGTTAATGCTGATATTACATCCTGCCATTACCTTACGTGAAAATAATATATGACAATAACCGTCCTTCCAGAACTACGATGCATTTCAAAACTATTCTGAAGCTGGATATAAATGTGTTTGTTTAAAGAGTATAGTAAACAATAAAAATGAACTAAACATAATGGTAGAAGATATTGACCCTCACATAATAGGTATAACCGAATCATGGGCAACCACCGATATATCAGATGCTGAATTGGGTCTGACAGGATATGTAATGTTTAGGAAAGATAGAATAGGAAGAAGGGGATGTGGAGTTATTTTATATATATTAAAGAATCTATCCAGGCTGATGAAATAAAATTAGACAGAGAAGCAGATTGCGAAGAAGCTGTTTGGTGTAACATAGTTACAGGAAACTCAACGTTAACGGTTGGATTAGTTTAACGAAGTCCAAACATAAGCGTTGAAGAGAATGAAACTTACAAAACGCTGTAAGGAAAGTGAACAAACGGGACTGTGTTATTATGGGGGATTTTAACCATGGGCATATAAAATGGAAATCTCTAAAGAGTATGGGTAGTGAGGACCACAAGTTTTTAGTTTTAGTACAAGATAGTTTCCTTTCTCAACATGTGCTAGAACCAACCAGGGGAGAGAATGTGTTAGACATAGTTTTGTCCTCACAGAATGAATTAGTTGACACTGTCAAGATATGTGAGCCACTGGGGAGTAGCGATCACAACCAAATACATTTTATCATCAAAGTAAAATCAGAAAAGAATAGTAAAAAGCAGTACAGGAGAAATTTCCACAAAGGAAAATATAAGGACATGAGGAAATATTTAGCAAAGATAGACTGGAATAACACACTGAAGAATAAGTAAGACAGCAAACGAATGCTGGAATATCTTAAATAGTGAAACTGAATGCATCATAGTCAAATTTATTCCCTTAAAAAAACACGGGAAACGGTCCAAAAAGAAACACTTATCGAAAGAAAGTTAAGTATAAACAAATGATGTGGAAGTCATATAGACGTACTGGAAATGACGAAGACTACAACATTTATAAAGAAGCACTAAACCAAGCTACAACTGAAATTAGAAATTCAAAGAGAAGCTATGAACATAACTTAGCTTGTAACATAAAACATATTGTATACAAACGTGGAGGCCATACCGCAAGAAGGACCTATATATGCTAGAAAGAGTACAGAGGAGAGCGACTAAAATGATAAAAAAACTGAGGAATCTTAGTTATGAAAAACGTCTAAAAGAATGTGGTTTAACAACATTAGAGACCAGGAGATTGAGAGGAGATCAGATAGAAGTGTTTAAAATATTGAATGGTTATGAAAATATTGATAGAAATATGTTTTTTTTCAGTTAAGAAAGATTGAAAAACTAGAGGACATGAAGTTACATTAGTAAAGGAGCATTGTAGATTAGACGTAAGAAAGTTCTCATTTTCACAAAGGACTGTGAATGAATGGAACCGATTATCTCCTGAATGTGTGGGTGCTAGTAATGTGAATATGTTTAAAAATAAAATCGACACATACCTCAGAAGGGCTGGATATATGTAGATAAAAGGGCTTCCTTGTCCACCTGCCATCTAGAGTTAATTCACTGGATGGCAATCTTGTTAAATCTACTTTTGTTTCCTCATAGGAAATTATATTGTTAATACGATTTATATGTTCTTTTATGGAGTAGATTTTCATTTCACGTGATTGTTTCTGTACATTTACTAAATTATATGCTAACACGTTTATATTAAAGGGGTAGTCCAACAGATGTTTGGACTTGATATATCCGCAGCTTTAGCGAATGTATATGTACGCTAAATACCTCAAGTGCCTCTACGTGTAGTGTGCCGACGGTCACCTCGAATATGCGTTCACATTTGCCAGATGTGTGAACTGGTGTCACTAAGACGTGTGAGTCGCGTCCTCGATGGTAACCAAACCAAAAGACACGCACGCACGCACACACTCTCACAAGCGCACGCGCTCACGTGCGTTGGACATTAGTGTTTTAATTAATCTATCTTCTCAGTGGTGTGTATAATTTAAGTTGTCTTAGGTTACGATTGTCAGCAAGACTTATCGTCCGTTGTAAAAACTCCAGTTTTTCAGACAATAACTGTTCTCGACGTCAGAACTCAAAGATAAACAAATTGTATGAGAATAAGTTATTTTAGTACTAAGTATATGATCTTTAATGGAAACCATGTTACTTACATGATCCGAGAGCAAAACGCAGATTAAAAGACTAGGGACAATTTCGTTTTTGTTATTGTCTTTAATTTACACATATGTAAGGTTCTAACTTTTATTATGAAAGTTTTGTTGAGCATTTTCGTGAACTTTTAATATGTGGTGCTGATGTCACGAATATTTATTTCCCAGTATTGCACAATTAAAGAACTCGAAAAACTCCCTTTGCCGTTGATTAAATGCATCTCCAATTGGTGCATCAGCCAAAGGTAGCAAATGCATATATAATGAGGCGAGTGGAACTCGGCACCTGAGTGTCCCCAACGGTAGCCCTTTAACATACATATTCCATAAAACGAAGCCTGGCGTTGTGGTACAAACGATTGGTGAATCAACTAACTTCACTTTCCTTTCTCTCTCAAAGTACCTTTGTTTTCCCACAACATTCTTCGTGAAACCACTCACCCAAGACAATCCCACGGTGCCTAACCCGCTGGAGAGAAGCTCGGCGCAAATGTCCGGGTATGACTGCCCGGCTGGAAAGTATCCGTGGAATTGCGGACTTTGCCAGTGGGACAGCTGAAACATGTAAGACCAGCATGTAACTAGGACAATATCAGTCTTCAAGTCTTCAAGAATACACTGCCATAAAACTATACTTCACTATCCTGTAGTTTGTAACGTCATTGTGGGTAAAATACAAAACAAATAAGTATACCAAGTGTCTACTATACTTCCAGTATTTCTGTGTAGTCAAGATGGTGGTGTAAGTAGACGGTGGTGTCAGTGAATTAATGGTGGCGGTAATACCTATCGGTGGCGGCGGGGGTTATTATTATATTAGTACATTTAATTTTTTATGCTGGGGTAACAAAATTATGAAATCTTTGAGAGTCTTTAGGAATGTTTCCTACATAACACTTTTTAAGTGCATTGTGTCATATGACCTGCTCTCACCCCCGGCACTATGACACGTTCGATGTCTTCAAATACGTCGTCCCATTTGTTGGGATTCTCCGGTGCGATTTCAGGGACGAGCGCCTTCAGGTAGCCGGGTTTTACGTTCGGCAGGGGGAGCCTTTGTTGGATGGTGTCATGGTAGTCAGTGATGTAATCGATGAGTTGTTTCGCTCGCAGCCGGAACTCTTCGGAATCCATTGTTCGTTTTGACGATTGACTGCATAAAAAAGGAGGTAATCTGGTCCTAGTTTTTCATTTATTAATTAATGTAATGTTCTTAAGAGCACACTAGCTATGTTGAAGATATATTGCCCGCCAAATTGCAATTAGTAAGTTCATAACAACGGTCGCGTTTTCAAGGTTCGACCACGGGAACATATTCAAATAATAAACAAAACTTCCAGTTAAAAAACAGGTTTATTGACAATACGTCCGAATCGGGCATAGTTAACTGCAACTCCCTTTGATGTTCAACTTGCCCATGTCCAACACAGCAGACTTCCTGTTACAAATTACTACGTCCGCTGATTCCGGATAGGCGAACAGACTACGTCCCTCTAAGAGTAGTCTTGCTACTGGAGATGTCGGTTGACGTGAAACGGAAAGGTTTATCCTAATCGTCTTATTAAATACTATATTAAGCACGAATACTAATTGTAATTTATATGACGAAATCTTCTGGCACCGCGAATCAATCGTATTACTCTTTTCCGTCGCAGTAGCAGTATGCTACATTATAAATTCGGCGTACATGTGTCTTGTCATAAAAAATTTCGGAACAATACATAAGAACAGTGACCAATACAAAGTACATAGGCTGGACTGGTCGATACAGTAGCCTACTTTGTACGTTACATATACGCTACATTCAATAACTTAGGTTTTACCGCGTTAATATATTGTTCTTCTAGTTTTATGATTCATCAATTAAGACACAAAGCATTCATTTGCTTGAACAGTATTGTTTAAATTTAGTGTAACATTGTTTATGTGTGTACCACCTAAATAATATATTTTAATCTTAGCAATGTTCATTGATAGTTTGTTTACACAAAATACGTGGCATTCTTTTGTTAGGCCTATAAATTAATCATAATACAAATGCTTTAAGCGGCATGCCTATTTGTTTGCAAAATCTGGTCCAACAATTGTAAAGAATGTATCGAGTAAAGTTAGATCTATCTCTAGTTTGTATTTATTATGATAATCGTATAATGCTTTATTATAGTATTCTTTAGTAATTAACTCAGGATTAACATTAGTTTATCTTTGTATGTTTATATCGTGTTTCACAAAACAATATGGAAACACTTAATATCAAAACACTGGCATGTGATTGAGGTAAGAGATGATACGGACATACAAAACCCAAGAATCATGGGGAGAGCCAACTGCTGGACAGATCACCAGTTGGTGAGGTGCAAATGGAGACTCAACCTGAGGAAGCAACAAGCTTGACCGTGCTAAAGTATCAGAGAAGGTCGAATTACAAAGCAAGTGATATACATTTAGGGACTGCGTCTTTGATACCTCGCTCTCCGTACTTGTCAAACCAAGTCGGAAACATTGGACTGAAAAAGATGTAAGTGAAACTGTGCTTTCGTGTTTTCGATGCGTCTTGATCACGTCTCGAGCATCTCATCGAGTCGCGTCTTGAGCAAGTGTCGAGCGAGTCAAAGTTTTAAAAAGATTTAACAAGATTGAACAAGATTGCCAACCAGAAAATTAACTCTAGATGGTAGGTGGACAAGGAAGCCTTTTGGCTTATCGAGAGTCCAATATTTTTTTTATCTACATGTACCCCGCCCTTTTAAGGTATGTGTCGATTTTATTTTAAACATATTCACTTTACTAGCACCAACACAATCAGGAGATAATATGTTCCATTAATTTACAGTCCTTTATGAGAATGAAAACTGTCTTATATATAATCTATACTGCTGCTTTACTAATGTAACTTCATATCCCCTGGTCCTTCTATCTTTCTTAACTGAGAAAAAATATTTCTATCAATATTTTCATAACCATTCAATATTTTAAACTCTTCTATCTGATCTCCTCTCAATCTCCTGGTCTCTAGTGTCGTTAAACCACATTCTTTTAGGCGTATTTCGTAACTAAGATCCCTCAGTTTTGGTATAATTTTAGTCGCTCTCCTCTGTACTCTTTCTTTTGCACTAATGATTAATCCTAAGTCCTTTTCTTTTACAGTAGTACTTAGTACAGAACCCCCATTTTATATTGTACATCTTCGTTCCCATGTCCTGTGTGGAGGCATTTACATTTCCCAAAATTGAACAACATTTGCACTTTTCAGAACATTTTATCAACCTGTCGAGTTCATCTTGTAAATTCTGTCTATCTCCATCACGTTTAATCCTTCTACATAAGTTTGTGTCATCCGCAAATTTCAACACCTTGCTTGTTATAACATCATCCAAATCGTTTTCTTTATAAATTAAGAATAATATAGGTCCCAGTACTGATCCCTGTAGATCACCACTCAAAACTGATTTCCAGTTTGAAGCCTCCCCATCAACTACTACCCGTTGTCTTCTGTTAATTAGCCATTTTTTTTATCCAGTTAATTAAACCATTTCCTATGCCGTGGCCGACCTTTAGTTTAAGCAGTAATCTTCGATGTGGCACTTTGTCGAAAGCTTTCTGAAATTCTAAGTAGATGATATCTACTGGTGATCCCTCTTCTACCCACTTAGTGATATCTTCCAAAAAACATATCATATTTGTTAAGCACGACCTCGCTTTTAGAAACCCATGTTGAGATGGGTTTAACAAGTTATGTTTAATAAGAAAATCAACCATGCGATCTTTAATTAGTATTTCTAATAATTTTCAAATCACTGATGTTAAAGTCACTGGTCTGTAGTTCTCTGACTTGTTTCTGGAATCTTTTGTAAATAACGGTATAATGTTTGCGTCTTTCTATTCTAAAGGAACTACTCCCTTTTAAATGACAAGTTGACAACTGTTGCAAGTGGTATGCTAATTTTGTTTCATGTGCTGAAACAAGTGTAATGTATTTGTCAAATATATATTGTTTTATGTTCATCACGTTGGACAAAGCTGGTTTAATTACACAATTAAAATTGACCTACCCCGTCTCTGATGTTAGTGCTGTTGTATGTAATGCAGAGGAACCAGACTTACATTGTAGTGAAAAATATTATATTTTAGACAACTTTTTTAGTTAAATCTTGCAAACATTACGAAACAAACTTTTAGTTATTGTAACCTAAGTTGCACAGTTTGGCAAGGTTGAAAAGTTGTTAAAACATGGCTGAAAGTACGATCCATCGAACACATTTCAAAAACACCTTACGTTTTGCTAACTATGAGAAGAGCCGAAATGTAATATTACGACGTCGACGTATTATAGAGACAATTATTTCTGTGACACACGAGCGAAAAGTGTAAATACCTTTTGGCAGTTTTTTAGTAACATTATTAAGGAGTATATATATATATATAAATATATATATATATGTATATATAATGATATATAATATATATATATATATATTTTTATATATTTCGTTTCATGGAGATTGCCTTGACGTCACTCAGAACCATAATATAATTGAAGGTAATGAACACTACTAATTAGTAGGGAGGTCGGTGAAAATGCAATAATTCTTCAGATTGGCAAATGTGATACACCATTGGAAAGGTCCATTTAAGTGATAAACAGCCATACCAGTTTTAACTCTATGTGATGAAAATTGGCGAAGTTATAAACAATTATGTAAAGGCCATTGAATAAATTTGTGTGACAGTTTTTTTGATCTGAAGGAAATATGAAAAAATTATCTTGTACAATACAAACAATTTAGCTAAAACTTGATATTTTATGTATTTCCTTTAAATATCATTTACGAAAGGAATTATACATAAAATTAAGTTAATTAACTAAGCTACTAACCTTTTGGAAAAGCTTACAAAAGTGTCTCCAGGTCCCCCACTTTCAAATCGTCATCCATATATATACAGGTATGTCTAAACAATATACATATCTGGCTCGTTGTTATACTCCACATTGAACCAGCTTGGGAAGCCTGCTACCCACAGGTTGGAGGATATGCTTTAATGGTTTCCATTATGTGGATATCAAAAAAATCTTACATGTTTTA
This sequence comes from Paraescarpia echinospica, assembly GCA_020002185.1. Lineage (NCBI taxonomy): Eukaryota > Metazoa > Annelida > Polychaeta > Sabellida > Siboglinidae > Paraescarpia > Paraescarpia echinospica. The sequence continues at coordinate 57,153,112 of CM034536.1, forward strand.
GAAGTGGCAGGTATACCAGCAAAATCATGTGGACGTTAGTGAGTACGTGCATGCATGTCATGTATGCAAAGTTAGTAAAATGTGTGTGAGAGTATAAACATAGCCAGATATTACATGCATTAATGTAACCATTCTGCTTTGGCCTTGTACCATATAATTATGTAAACATATTCTATATGTAGGTTTGTGTGTGTGTCCGCATGTGTGCGTGTGCGTAAAATTAGTAAAGTGATAAGGATAGCCAACTATTGCAAGCAACAATAAGCATTCCGCTATACAGCATTCATGTACAACATTATATATATATATATATATATATATATATATTGCCATGCAACTTTGAATTATCTGATGTAATGTTGTATCTGCAAAGATCCGTTTGCAGAGAACAGCGATGGCTGGAAGTAGGATATGAAGAATCACTTCCGCATTTGCATTTGCATCTACATCAGAAAGCGTTGTCAGCATTTCAAACACCTTGTCCTTCTTGATGCGAGTAGCGTCTGCAAAGATAGGCGTACTCGTCCCACTCATTAACTCATTGATGTTTCTGCATGACTCCTGGCAGAATGACACGAGTTGCTGGTAGTGAATATTCATGTCCAAGATGTGAACACTCTTGTCTTCGATCATGCATCAGAGGGGCAGGTGACCAGCTTGCTGATGAGTCCAAGTGTTTTACATCCAGCAACAACCTGTTTGACGCACTTTGTTTTTTTTAGAAAGCACCACATTTCACTGCTTGCAACATTCGAAAATAAAATGTTGAAAAAGCATGCATATCAATCACCGCTGAAGCAAAATGTTGCACTGTACCAACACCAGGAAATGTGAAATCATGTTATATATTCATCTACAAATTAAATACTTCTAGGAAGATACAGTAAAAAAAACAACCCAGAAAACACCACCAAGCCAATGTTTATACATGCAGTTAGTTACAGCAAGATCAATGCAGTGTAATTAGAAGTACATTAGATGTCTAATTTATGGAGGGGTTGTCATTTATTTGTTGTCATTTGTTATTTATTTTGCATGATTATAACATGAAAATAAACTTAAAATATTCATATAACGTCCACCATGTAATACCTGATAGCATGTCTGTGCATATGTAAACACGAATAACAAATGCATGGCTAAAACACAACTACAGAATACACGATTGTAATAATGTGTACGCCGGGTATGTGAGCGATAATAGAAGAAATTCGTTGCCGGACATGGGGTACCGCTACGTTCGAGTTTGGGGCAAAAATGGGCAAAGGTGTATCTCCGCCAAATTTGCATTAATATTACGTTTATACATTACTAAATAGCACAGGTGTAGTTTGCCAGAGTTTCCACAAGCTGTTCATACCTTAGATCCTCTCTAAATATGACCAATGTTCAACATATCATATTTTTCTTAATTTTATTTCAATTCGTATAAGAAACACGCCATAAGAAAGAGCATCATTTTGCAATTTCAACCATATCACCAAACATAGCATGGCGAGTAATAACGCGAGTACGTGATTTTATAAAAAAAACACCGCCCTTCCGCGAGATTAAATATGGCTGCGTCCGCAACGAAACGAAATTTCGGTGTGTGTCGTTGTTTCATCACGAGTATCTGAATGAAGCATTACGAATTCGCAAAAGCAGGTATTTTTATCACAAAGAAGACATATTTATGTTTCTATTGATATAAAACATATGATCAGTCTTTATAAATCAAAGGACTTACAATTTTTTAAACATAGGAGATTTAGCATTGCGTCCCAGTGCAAACGCGTTTGCGTGATTTATTCCGACCTCCCTATAATTAGTTATAATATTATGAACATAATTTAGGCCTACTATTTGACTGTAAATGTTACACATACCTTGTATATCCCGTTCTACGCCTATCTTGCGGAATGCCCGCTCCTTCAATACATTACTTAGGTAATGTTTATCATACACGTCATATAACATTGGATACTTTTGCCACAATGTAATTTGGCGGGCCTCGAGATCTTCAATCCAAACGACCGCCATATTCAGCCTTGTACGAAGCACCTTGTGACTCCAGGCCCGTTCCTCATTGGCAAATTGAATTGTTCGTCTCGTCTCGTCTCGTCTCGTCTCGACTGCGCCTCGTCATGAAGCTCCGCACACCAAGTCTTGAGACAAGACGCGGTCGAGACGAGATCAAGACGAAGTTAAGACGCCTCGAAATGCTTCCGAAAAATCAAACTTGTTCGATCCTCGAGACGCGCTTGTGGCACCGCTAAATGTGAAAATTCCGCTAAATGTGACAGGTCAGCTAAACGTTTAAAAATATGCTACACTAAATGTGAAAATTCCGCTATATGTGAAAACATTACACTAAATGTGAAAAAAGTACGCTCGGTAAACGTGAAAAACTATCAACGCTAAATGTGAAACATAGGGAGGCCCGCTAAAGGTGAAAAACTTCCTACGCTAAATGTGAAAACAACATTCATATTCAGTTCCATATAAGAATGGTGTGTGGGCGTGTGCGTGCGTGCGTGCTTGCGTGCGTTCGTGACCACCTGTAAACTGGCTATTAAACGGTTTCCTATCCGGCTGACTGCTGTCTGGTGTCGACGATTGGTGTTAGATTAATTGACTGTCATCAACTAGACATCAATGTCGCGTCGGACATTAGTCAACTGGACAGCGGCAGTTCGCTAGATGAGTAATACTCGTCTGACGAGCGACGTATTCACAAACATCACCGACTGTACTCTAACACTAAATTTTTTTTTAAATATGAAATAAAAATTAAATATCCTTTTAGGATATTTACAATATGTCATAATATCTAGAGGTGGCAATTAGTGCAACTAGCTCCAACTGGCGCAACTAGCGGGGATATTATTGGAGTTTCGGCTTCGATTCTAACATGTGGTTCACGTGCATTCACGCGAACAAATAGCCACGCTGCCGTTTGTAGTAAATTACGCTTGCCATTGTGTTAGCGAGCGAAATACTAAACAGTCGTGCTTCGCTAGTAATATATTAATTGTGTTAAATTAGAAGCAACTGTACTGTATGCAAGTTATTACATTTTTAGTGGGCGATAATCAGTGCAGGGCAGACGACACTAAAATATAGAGTCGTGTTCGGCATGGTTTAACAAGATTTAACAAGATTTAACAAGATTGCCACCCAGAGAACTAACTCTACGTGGCAGGTGGACAAGGAAGCCCTTTGGCTTATCGAGAGTCCGACCCTTTTATCTATGTGTATCCCGCCCGTCTGAGGTATGTGTCGATTTTATTTTTAAACATATTCACGCTACTAGCACCCACACAATCAGCAGATAATCTGTTCCATTCATTTACAGTCCTCTGTGAAAATGAAAACTTTCTTATATCTAATCTACTCTGCTCCTTTGCTAATGTAACTTCATGTCCTCTAGTCCTTCTATCTTTCTTAACTGAAAAAAAATATTTCTATCAATATTTTCATAACCATTCAATATTTTAAACACTTCTATCTGATCTCCTCTCAATCTCCTGGTCTCTAGTGTTGTTAATCCGCATTTTTTTAGGCGTATTTCGTAACTAAGATCCCTCAGTTTTGATATCATTTTAGTTGCTCTCCTCTGCACTTTTTGTAGCATATCTATGTCCTTCCTGCGATATGGCCTCCACGCTTGAATACAATATTCTAAATGAGGCCTAACTATTGTTTTGTACAGCGGTATTATTAGCTCTTTTTCCTTATACGTTATGTTTCGCCTAATTAATCCAAGGATTTGATTTCCCTTTGAAGCTGCAATTCCGCACTGCTCTGAAACCTTCATATCAGCACTAATGGTTAACCCTAAGTCCTTATCTTTTACTGTAGTTCTTAGTACAGTACCCCCCATAGTATATTCTACTCTTCGTTCCCATGTCCTGTGTGGAGGCATTTACATTTCCCAAAATTGAACAGCATTTGCCACTTTTCAGACCATTTGATCAACCTGTCAAGATCATCTTGTAAATGTTGTCTATCTCCATCACTTTTAATCCTTCTAAACACTTTTGTATCATCCGCAAATTTCAACACCTTGCTTGTTATTTCATCATCCAAATCGTTGATATATAATAAGAATAATATAGGTCCTAATACTGATCCCTGTGGTACCCCACTCAATACCGATTTCCAGTTTGAAGCCTCCCCGTCAACTACTACACGTTGTCTTCTGTCAATCAGCCATTGTTCTATCCAGTTTATTATACCATTTCCTATGCCATGGGCCTTTAGTTTCAGCAGTAATCTTTGATGTGGTACTTTGTCGAAAGCTTTTTGAAAATCCAAGTAGACGACATCTACCGGTGATCCCTCATCTACCCACTTAGTGATGTCTTCCAAAAAACATAACATATTTGTTAAGCATGACCTCGCTTTAAAAAAACGATGTTGAGATGGGTTTATCAAGTTTTGTTTAACAAGAAAATCCACCATGTGATCTTTAATTAGTCTTTCTAATAATTTGCAAATCACTGATGTTAAACTCACTGGTCTATTGTTCTCTGACTTATTTCTCGAAACTTTTTTAAATAACGGTATAATGTTTGCCTCTTTCCATTCTAAAGGAACCACTCCCTCTTCTAATGACAAATTGAAAACTGTTGCAAGTGGTACGCTAATTTGTTCTACAATTTCCAATAGTAGTTTGGGCGGAATCCCATCCACTCCAGGTGATTTATTATCCTTCATAGCCCTTATTTTCTTAGCTACCATTTCCGGGGTTACAATTAATTGTCCTAAATAGTCTGAATCTGCCCCCTTGAACTTAGCCTCTGGTACTGGCAGTGAACTAATACCTTCTCTGGTAAACACTGAACTAAAGTACTCATTCAGGTCTTCTGCCATTAAGAATCCCTCTGATATTATATTTCCAGCACTATCTTCTAGAGGACCGACCTTATCTTGAACTGTCTGTTTGCTTCGAACATACGCATAAAAACTCTTGCTGTCATGTTTTATATTACTAGCTAATTGTTGCTCATAGCTTCTCTTTGAATTTCTAATTTCAGCTGTAGCTTGGTTAAGTGCTTCTTTATAACTGTTGTAGTCTTCATCATTTCCAGAACATCTATATATGACTTCCACATCATTTGTTTATACTTAATTTTTCAAATGCCTTCTTTCGATAAGTGTATCTTTTTGGACCGTTTCCCTTGTTTTTTGAAGGGTACACATTTATCGACTATGCACTTAATTTCACTCTTTAATATATTCCAGCATTCTGTTGCTGTCTTATTTTTTAATGTGTTATTCCAGTCTACCTTTGCTAAATATTTCCTCATGTCCTTATACCTTCCTTTGTGGAAATTTCTCCTATACTGCTTTTTATTATTCCTTTCTGATTTTACTTTGATGGTAAAATATATCTGGTTGTGACCGCTACTCCCCAGTGGCTCACATATCTTGACATTGTCAACTAATTCATTCTGTGAGGAAAAAACTATGTCTAACACATTCTCTCCCCTGGTTGGTTCTAGCACATGTTGAGAAAGGAAAGTAGTTTGAACTAAAACTAAAAACTTGTGGTCCTCACTCCCCATACTCTGAAGAGATTTCCATTGTATATGTCCGTGATTAAAATCCCCCATAATAATACAGTCCCGTTTGCTTACTTCCCTTATAGCGTTTTTTTTTTATTCTCTTCTATGCTTATGTTTGGACTTCGATAAACTAACCCAACTGTTAACGTTGAGTTTCCTGTAACTATGTTACACCAAACAGCTTCTTCGCAATCTGCTTCTCTTTCTAATTTTATTTCATAAGCCTGGATAGATTCTTTAATATATAAAATAATTCCACCTCCCTTTCTTCCTATTCTATCTTTTCTAAACATTACATATCCTGTCAGTCCCAATTCAGCATCTGAAAAATCGGTGGTGGTCCAGGATTCGGTTATACCTATTATATGAGGGTCAATATCTTCTACCATAATGTTTAGTTCATTTCTTTTGTTTACTATACTCCTTGCATTTAAACAAACACATTTATAGCCAGCTTCAGAAGAGTTTTCCAGACTGTTATTTGCTGATTTATTTGTGCTGTCTTTATGTATGCCTCCATTTTCAGGCTTTTCTGTGAGTCCCCCCTGCGAATCTAGTTTAAATAGATGCAACCTGTCCCACTGTCAACCGATCGCAGCAGGTTCTCTGAGAAAACTGCTGTCCCCTTTCCACCAAAATGGAGGCCATCTCTCAAGTACATATCTTCCCTCCCAACAATGTATCCCCATAAATCTGTGAATCCCACGCCCTCTTCTTCACACATCTGCTCAACTAGTGCATTGATCGCCATCCTCTTACAATTTCTGTATGTTGCCCCCCTTCCTCCCATTACTGGCAAAATTCCTGAGAGAACAACATGTTCCACTCTTGTCTTCTTTGGCTTCCTTACTAGATGTCTGTACTTCTGAACTACCCCAGTTGTTCCCTCCTTGTCTGCATTGTTTGTCCCTACGTGTACTAGTATAGACCCTCCCTTGCCATGCCCCAATACCTTCTCTACCCTTTAGGTCACATGCTCTATCCTAGCCCCCGGTAGACGTACAACAACGTCCTTCCCCTCGCATATAGTCTTGTCTGTTTTTCTCAGAATTGAATCGCCCATAAACACTCTCTGTTTTCTCCTTGCCCCCTCAATCACTGCCTCGGAGTAGCTCCTCCGGTTTGCATATGTCTGGTTGTTGTCTTTCCCCCCTGTCGTCTTCTCTCCTGTCACATTCTCTTCCGGTCCATTCTTTCTTGTCGCTTTTTCTCTTGTCACCTTTCCTCCTGTCAGCGTCCCTTTTATCGACTTCTCTTCGATCACATTTGCTCTCACTTCCTTTCGTCCCTTTATCTTTCGTCCCATCTCATTTTCTTCTCTCCTCTCCCGTCCCATCTTCCCTCCCTACTTCTCTACGGTCAATTTCTTCCCTGTCACCTTCACGCTTGTCACGTTTTCTGTTGTTGATTTTCCAATGTCTTCCCCTCCAATCACCTTCCCTCCTCTCAATCTCCTTTCCTCAGTTTTCTTGCCACTGCTATTCTCCTTCAGTCTTGCAGTATTCTCACCTCTCTCCCTGTCGTCTCTCTCCATTCGACCTGCCTCCTTGCTAATTCCAATATCCATTCCCTTCACAATATCTGTCAACCTAACTATCTCCTTCTGCAGACACTCCACCTTCCAACACCCAATGCACTGAAAGGTGAATCCTTTCTCCATGGTTTCTGCCCATGACTTCCCACAGCCAGACAATGCAAAATCTACCCAGCTGTGGCAGTGATCGCACACCAAGTGTCGCTTTGCCTTGACTTGCCGCTTGCAAGGCGCCATATCCCGATTATAATTTATTCAATAACTTAACTAACTTAGTCTTTATAAAGACTGTTTCCTGTGTACTACAACAAACTTTAGGTTACAAATTTCAATTACACAGCCGACTATTTATCCTGTCACGAACGCTAACATTACCGGTAGTGACCTAATTTAAATACAATCAATTACGTTACGTTAGGCTGCTTTATTTATTTAGGGTACGCCGCCCGACTATCGCCCTGGCCTTGCTTAGTTTTAACAGCAATGCTACCTAATCAAAATATCTAGCAAGTACTGGCTTACACATATATTATCTTATGTAAGTAGTTTGATGGTTGTTACTTTATCTCCTATATATTCTACCACATAATCAGGTTTGTTAAATCTTGTTTACAACTTATCGAAGGCTAAAGGCTAAATGAGTTCCCTATTATCACTCACTGTACTAAGGTGTTCTAAAATACTTTAACTAACTAACTGTAAGCACAACTGCTACTCAATATATGTTTATTGCAACTTTATGAATGATATTAAGGCAAGAATAATACTTATCAATCTGTAATTCAACTTGTTTATCAACTTTTCTGCACCACCAATTTCTACGAACTATCTCCGCCAAATATAGCCTCGAACTTGGTAAAACATGATGTCGCTGTGAAGTTCGTGTAGTAGCAGACTGTAGCCTACGTCACGTCACAGTCGAGTTATTCTAGCTAGCGTCAACAAAGGGTAACTGTTTATTTGCTTACTTCGCTGAGGCTGCATTAACGAACATTCTGCATTGAAAAGAGCTGAATGAAACTAGTAGACATGTCAATGAAATAGGATACAGTGCACTGCCATAACCGTAACCCTGTTACAAATTATGTGATCATTAACTGATACCCTATTGCAAGATTCGAGACTCAAGACAGTTTTCATATGCCCGATACGTGCCAATACGTGACGATAATGTGATAAAACAAACCGATACTCTCATAAATACCAGATAATGCAATAATATCAAAAGATAATCTAACAAACCTTCTGCCCCATAGTGTAATAACGTTTGACTGATAATGTAAATAACAGGGGATTTTTACTGGAATAAGGCGATTAACAATTAAAAGGACTATGACAGTTTTTCGATTAACTTAAGTTAATAATCTTTTTGGGTCGTTAACCTTTTTAGTTAAATTATCAAACTATAATACACTGTGGCTGTTTTAAATGTAAACGATCCGTCACAACAATGTGTTAACGTGCTGCACTGACACCCAATTTCGGTGTAGAATCGTAGGCAAATGCTCAAGTTGCACAGTGTTTGATAAAACATAAATGTGCATTGTATTTAAGTAGTTATTGTAGTAAGTTAATTTTATTATTTTTTTTTTCATTATGCAACCAAATATTATTAACAAACAACAACGTTGGTGCTAGTCCAGTTCAAACGAGATCGCTAGGTGACACCACATGTTTTTTTTTTTTTTTCGATTAACTTTAACGTCAAGTAGTTAAGTTACATTAATTTAGTTTTTTTTTCGGTTAAGTTAATTTGTAATGCAGAAGTTATCTAATTAAGTTAATTTTAACCTATCTTAACTTGTGTAAACATACATGCCAAACGGACACATAGTATTACACACAATGCACACAAATATAGACTACAGGTAATCCGAGTATAATCAAAATCGATGCAAACGTAATACGCTTACATAGAACATGAATTGCGTGTATATAACACAGTCTAAATAAAAATTTTAATCTAGTAGGATGCAACTGAAATATAACCAGTGATGTTATTCATGATATGAATAGCATCATGGTAACACAGCATACTGTGCTGCGAAGTGCACGGCTGGTTCATTATCTGTTTGGAGGATGTATTTTAAAGACGTTTTTTTTTAATATTGGAGAGGATGGCGACGGCTTGATAGATGTAGGTAGATAATTTAATATAAGTGAGGTGCGAAATAGAACAGAGAGCGTTAACGCACCGACTTGTTCATTCTAGTAATAAAGATGCTTGCTTGTGTTTGGTCAGCTGTATTAGTTATAATAATTATGATCATTGAAATTTAGCGATAGGTTGTTGTGAAGTTTTAAGGAATCACATATGTAGATAAGTGCGTCTACTAGTGACACGCACACGGCCACGCATACACACATGTACACGCACACAACGCATACACGCACCCCCCATACACATGAATGCGAATGAGGCGCATGGTGGCCCTGATGAAAGGAGGGCAGTGACCCCCAAGACAGAGGATGGTTAGTAAGCCGTGATTGTGAAGGTAGAGGAAGGGGCCTATTTAAAATTAATCATATTGTCGTGGCAATATTATTATACTATTATTTCTTTTATTTTCTGGTGTTAACACTAACAACGACCTTAGTGTGACTTTTACACGATTTGGACTTGAAATTTCCCTGTTATTACATTATCAGCCAACAGTTATTACATTATCAGCTAACAGTTATTACATTATCAGCCAACAGTTATTACATTATCAGCCAACAGTTATTACATTATCAGCCAACAGTTATTACATTATCAGCCAACAGTTATTACATTATGGGCAGGGAAAAGGTATTAAATCATCAATAAAAAATTATTACACATCAGACAGAAGGTTTATTACATTAAGGGTCGTTGTTATTACAGTATCATACACTTACGTTATTGGTCAATTTTATTACATTATTGATTGATTTTATTACCTTTTTGGTTAATTTCAATGCATTATCGAGCACATATTACCTTATCAGTTAATTAGTACATTAACAGTTGTAACACACCTTAACCCGGACCCTAACCTGAATGTAATCCAAACCTTACCTGATCTTAACCCAAACCCTAATCTAAAACCGTACACTAACCGTAATGTCACCCTGAACGTTTAGCGCATAATTTTTAGTTCGGATGGAAACTCCGTTTATATTTCAAGCGATAGGTACATGTTCTGTTTTTTTCCACAGGTTGCTAATTTCGTCTGTTCTTCTGGCTTGTGGGTGCTTCGCTGCGAGAGTAAAAAGAACTTGTTCGGTGATACCCGACACTCACTTCGAGATAATACAACAGCTTTTGAGTGGAAATCGTTTGCCCCCTGTTTGCGAACGGACGACTGCTGAAAGGAGCGCGTTGACCAAATACTACAGGAACAGGCTAAGCTACAAGTTAGTCGGCACATACCTGTATTACGACAACAAGAAAATGTTTTAAACGTCCGATGTCACTAAGTTGGTCAAGGAGCAATATGATCGCCGGAGAGGAATTGGACCACGGCGCATGCATCATTCACTTAAGAATGATATGTGTTTGTCGGAACATGCAATAAGTCATGTGCTTTCCCAAGACACGCGACACCAGATAATGACGGCGCGCTTCCCGAATAAAGCTCCGCACACAAGCATTCAAAGCAGAGGAGTACAGGACAAACTCCAAATAGATCTTGTAGACATGACAAGGAGTAAAATACTCTATGCTGACACTGCGTATTCTTACGTGCTGTGCGTTCTTGAAATGGCAAAGCCCATTCCATGTTTATTTTGGACGACAGCGTAATTTCAATACCCGTGTGGCTGCTGTTCAAATTCGTGAAGGTGATGTCAGGAGTCGATTAAACATATGCAACGAGGTGCGAAAAGTAGCCGAAAAAGCCACTCGTCATTGCAACGAGCGCAAAAATAAAGCGTTGATGCGGAGTCTGAAAACCCCTGTATACGAACTGGGAGCACGGGTGTTAGTTCGATACAAATTGCAAAAAACACAAGGTACCAAAGAAGATATGGGCACTGCATGGTATCATAGTAGAATGCAAAAAAGAGAAACATCTCTACCTAGTGAGGTTCTTCCCTCCACGTGCAAAAGAAAAATGGTGTCACGTGACAGAATTGGCATCGACACCGAACAATACTCACAAGTCACGTGGTAGACATTCCCATCGGTCCAAGTATTACATACCTATGACCACGGATAGTAATCGACAGAATCGTGTGTTAGAATTCGGTCTTCATATCAACTACTATCCGCCAGGTGACGGCAGTTGTCAGTTCGCTGCAATGACGTATCGTTTGGCAAAGCTGGGAATTCATAGAAGCGCAGATACATTGCGACGAGAAGTAGTGAACTATCTGGATACCCATAGGGCATTGGGAAGCTCCGAGCAGGGTGTACCATGGAGCAGTTATCTCACCGAATCGAGAGTTCAGTATTTACATTGTATGAACCTACAACATGAATTTGGGGATCAAATAACTTTGCAAGCAATGTCTCAATTGTTCAATCTCCAAATACTTGTAGTATCTACTCTGAATCATGGAACGACTCTCATTCGACCTGATGGACTTTCTCAGGTGACAAATGATCAACCTTGTGTTATCTTAGGGCATTTCCATGAGGGTAACGGCGAGCACTACGTATGCTTAGACGCAAATAGTGATGATGTACGAGAGGTTGTTGTAGCTAGTGATAAAATAACGTGGAGTAGTTCGCCTGAACAAGAATTTGACAACAGGGGACACGCACCCGGACCAGACGTTGGCAAACTTAGCTATGCGGATAATCTGGAGGCTAACAATATTTCAATCTACCGGAAGTATCCACACGAGCTACCAAATAGGCATCCCGAGAAAGAGATGGACATCCAAATCGAAGAGAACAGTGTTGGAGAATCAATCGAAATTGGACGAGATACAATTGGCATGTCAACATTGAGAACATTGAGTGACCTTCCCGATGAAATGATTCAAAAGATTTGTCGTTATGTGTTGGATGATGGAGCTTTCTATAACGGTGTAGTTAGATCTGCTTGGAGTGTAAATCAACGAATTCATAATATAGTTGAGTATGTTTCGACACACACGATCCATGTTCGTTCGGACCTTTTGATGCAACTGGAAGGGAGTTTGGACTTTAGCCAAGTCATACGATGTAAATGGACCATATGTAAACTATTACGGTTGGCGGGAAAGGGAAGCGGGCTTGCATTGCGGTTAAGAGAATTGTTTTGGGCTTACCCAAAATGGTACTACGCAAGCATTATTGTGATGGCAACCCAACTTCCAGGTACCTTCAAAATAGGTGATTTTATTCCATCAATAGGGTGGTAGTAATGGTATACATATAATGATAGGATATTGTGTGTATGTCATTTGTCGGAATGAGAAGAAGTTTATGGGGAAATTTAATGGGAAACAGTTGACTTTATGAGTCTTTCATATTTGGCATTATGAACGCCATGCAATTATTTGTCTGGTTGTCAGGTGCTGAACTTATGTTTGCGCAACATAGCCACATAATTGGCAACATTTTTTGCAACGTTTATATTATTATTTTACTTTATTTATTATTATTTATAAATATCTACCTACTTTTATTCGAAAAACTTGCTTAGTTAACTTTTTACGTTTGTTTTATCTGCTGGACAGATAATGAAGACATGTTTGTCACATAATTGACATTATTTTTAATAAATGTTTTATTTGTATTTTGTGAGTCATTTTTATTATAGTATGTCGATTTGTGATGTCTGATAATTCATTTTATGTAGCGTAGGATATTTTTTAAATGATAAACATAATTAAGCCCGGTTATATTATTTTGTAAACCCAATAACATAAATGTGACAATTTGTCTGAAAATGTTTTTCTGATGTTGTGATAATGCCCTTATATGGAAACATAATGCCACATACATGTACGGGTATAATTTTATTATGTAGTTACGCAATTCCAATATATTGTCAACCTATGGGTTTATCTACGAGACATTATATTTAAAAGAAATATTTAGAATAATATGTGACCACTAATTTGTATGTGCATTTCGATGATGTATTTTCTTCGAATATCTGATTTTGTTTTCTGTATCATATTGAATTTGAACGAAGATATGTTTAATCGTTTATGACATGGTTACATATGATATATTTTCAGAATAATAATAATAATTGCCTACTTTCATTAGCGAGAATTCTTATAGTTAGTTATCTTTACGAATGGATCGCAACAGCGGGCATCGACCCACTCACCCTCTCACCCACGGACTCGCCCACCCTCTTTACGAACAAGGATTCATATAATTACATAGCAGAAGTAGGTTAATTATAAAAAAAAAAGTTAATTACTTAAATTGCAAATAACTTATTTAAGTTAATTTATTCAAACAATTAAAATTAACCCATGCTATCAGTTTGGGCAATTAATTAATTAAATTCAAATTAACTCCATTGCGTGAGTTTAATCAACCAATTAACAATTACAATTAACTCATGTTTGTTCCGTAGTCTCTACCGTGCCTAGGGAGGGCATTGTCACAGACAGTCCACAGCATGGATGGCCGTGTATCCTAGTGGTATAGTCTGTGACTGGCTCGCAGGTGGTCACAGTTTCAATCTCTGCGCACGCACGCACGCACGCACGCACGCACGCACGCACGCACGCACGCACGCACGCAAGCATGCACGTACGCACACACACACACACTCCATTCTTACACGGAGCTGAATATGAATGTTGTTTTCACATTTAGCGTAGGAAGTTTTTCACCTTTAGCGGGCCTCCCTATGTTTCACATTTAGCGTTGGTAGTTTTTCACGTTTACCGGGCGTATTGTTTTCACATTTAGTGTAATTTTTTCACATATACCGGAATTTTCACATTTAGCGAAGACTTTTTTCACGTTTAGCGGACATGTCACATTTAGCGGAATTTTCACATTTAGCGGTGCCACACGCGCTGAAGACTCGCTCGAGACGCGGTCAAGAAACTTCGAGACGGTCTCGAGGCGTGGCCGCGATGATTGCAAATCCGACGTCTTTACTATGTCGGGTCATCATCGTTGTAAAGACATCGAACCTTGACGTTGTCAGGACGTTGAAGTCACGTCGACAACAAAATTCGACGTCATTGCAATTGGTGGGATTTGAAAGCTGTATTAACGTCGGGTGTCGACACGCGTTTTGTTTGTTTCGAAGTCGGACCTAGGTAACAACGTAATAAAGACGTGGACATATGATGACACCCTAGTGTACACTAGGAATATGAAACCACAGTTGGTCGGACGGGTTATTGTACGTTGTATACCAAATTTGGCGAACCTTAAATTATTCATTCACAATTATTAGCGAGTGGACTTACCGCCATCATCCGCTTTTGTTATGTTATAGTTAAACTATTTGTTGCTTTCATGTGCGTGGAACAAACACAATTAAACTTTGTCTGTGTCGTTATGTTTGTAATACTGTCGTTATGTTTGTAATACTTTCATCGCTTTTAATCTAAACACATTTTGCATGCGGTGTTCTAGTATATTGCAAAATTCGACACTGTTCTCAATTATGCGTACACGTACTTAATAATTCTAGTTAAATGTTGTCAGTCAGTTACCCGTATCTATTCTACTTAAAAGCTGCAGTGGAAATACAAAAATGTACTGGTAATAGATTGTCATACTTTTGGAAGATTTTTAGTATGCATCTGGAGTGCGTGTGCGCATGTACGTCTGCGTGTGTGGACACGTCCCGACCCCCACCAAATCATGTTCCAACTAGGGGTCATATAGCAAAGAAGAGAATGTGATGAACGGCATGTTTCCTCAGATTTATTGGGAGGATGAAGATCGAGTTTTATGGACAACAACGGCGAACACAGCTACTTTTCGTATGTTGAGTAAACTAAACATATATGGTGTTATATTAGTGATTCAAATCACAAAACGCGTCTTTATTGCACCAACAAAAAAGGTTCTGAAACCATTCGGCGATACGGATCTCCAACTTTACGAACTAAAGGTGTTTCTAGCACAGAAATCCACATGAGTAGATTGTTAACCATTCCACCTGCACAGGATAGCATTTCAAAACACTACCCCTACTTTGTTTTCGGAATTGTCACATTCTGTGTATTTGGGACCATCCATGAATACGTCTCGCCTGGGCAAGGTCGGGGTATCCTGGCAAGTGCTGCGAGGCTTTACAAGGGGTAGGGAGGTAGGTGCACAGGGGCTACATAACGAATCAAATGTGTTATCACGCTTAGCTGTTGACGTCAGACTGATATTTTTTATCAATTTTTACACCGGTTGCCACCAGAAGTGCATGTCTTTTAGTGCAAAGAGTGTCATAATGCAAAAAAAACAGCTGCCAAGGGCTTCTTATAAGTGATATTGAAGACATACGTAAGTAAGTCAGGTGATACAATCGAGTTAGTTGTAAGACAGCCGAGGTAAACTGTAACTTGTGTGTGTTACAGTGTCACATAATTATCTAATTAACCAGTCGTAGTGTGTTACCTCTAATGAATATATAACCTTATAATCCCTAGATTTAGGCCTTATGTATATTGAGATCGTTGCTAAATGAACATCAAATGTAATGTCACTTCAAGTGATTATGCATATTCTTTGAATACAACTAAAATAATCGAATGTAGCAACATTGTTCTTTATGATGATTCAGATACTATCCTAATCATATGTTTTGAGAAACCATTTGTATCAATATGTCTACCGTAATATATCAAAATATCGATTAAAAAATAGCCTACATAACTCAACAGTCAATTATAGAATTTTAGTAAGGTCGTTCTCGAAGACCAAACATTCCCGAAGACCCAAATATTCGTGCTTCCGGCCTCCCTGAACATGATAGCGAAGCCAATACAGCCATCGTAATGGATGTGTTCAATTCAAAGTGAATGTGTATCTTTAAAACCACCACTGCAGTCCAGTCAGCTGGAATGCATTCACCGTTTGAACAAAGATTGGACAAGCAAGGTCACATTCGCTCAAGCAATGTAATTATCAGGTTCAAGCCACTCAGGCTCGAGAGCTTCCTGCACTGAAAGGGGCAGGGAAACTCAATGATTGTTGGACAGCAAGCGGGCATGTTTTGGTGAAAGACAGTCAGAACAACATACGCCAAATCAGCGGCGGATATCAAAGACATCAAATAGCCACTTCGAGAACCTGTGCCCCGATCTAGTCGGCAGGCCATAATGAACTGTGTTGTCCTCAAATGTGTACCTTTTGTGGTCGTCAGTATAATGGTTCTCACCTATACATATGTACACACACACACACACACACATACACACACAAACACACACACACACACACACACACACACACACGCACAAACACACACACACACACACTCATATATATATATATATATATATATATAGCAGACAATCGTTTATAGCTGCATATTTTGTAACCAGAACTAAGTACTAGAAAATTGAATGACGATGAATGATGTATTCATTTTCAAGGAGGTTCATGCCATAACTCTTTATTTAATATTTTACAGTCAAATGAAACACCTGATGAGGATATCCAACCAATGCATCATTCCCCGTGTTATGATCTTGATAATGTTAAGTTACTGGCACAAAGAAACTATGACTGTTTGTATATGCCAAGCACGAACATATAACCAATTAATGCTAAATACAGTGAAATAGAAGCGTTCCTGGTAGAACGTAATCTCACAAACTTTAAAATAAGCTAAATATGTTTTCAGGAATGCTTGCTTTCCGAGAGAATGATGACCTATGTTATTTACTGCTACACATTTTGCCTAGCGTAATGCAGTGATTTCCTTCAAGTTGTAAATGACACATTGAATGGTACACCAACGAGCACTTAGCCGAAATTTTATTAACCACTACCATTACGCATACAACGGAGAGGTAATTCGAGAGGACTGACGACTCCAGTGTGAAAAGAAAGGACATTGCATGGACAATGAACTGTTCACTGATTGTCGAACGACGCGACAAGAACATATCAGATGTCTGGCAAAGTATGGGTATCTATGAGGACATGACGTGTATATTACGATTTATGTACGAACGTTTTGTGAAGCGTATTTACTTCTGTTTCGTTGCTCTTAGCGAACGAACATAATATCATCAATCAAATCACTAAGTACATGTGAAAGATATTGTTCATCGTTCAGAGGTTCCATTAGACAGCAAGAAATAAAGTTACTTTGGAACAATTATTGAAACATATGCGACGTTTCGACCAGTCTACAGTGGATCTAGTTCACGCACTGTTGTCATGCGGACATGATTGTGCATTACGATCTAAGTATGCGCGGTTAACTTTAGACTCGTTTTTCTTTTTTTTGCCGTTGTTCTTAGTGTACTAAGAATGTAAGACCGTTATAAAAGAGTTTCATGTTGTTAGTTGCTGCAAAGTGCTAAAGGTATTGAGCCTAGTCATTTCACTATTTGTTCACCAGTGCTCTGGTTTGATCCTGCAATTGTCTTCAAGAATCGCGATAGCTGTAATGTTCGCTCGTGAACTCTTAGTGTTGAGTGTTCTCTCATATGCCTTGTTCTTGTCACCAATCAACTGTAAAAGAACAGATTAATTTACATCAAACTAGTCCTACTGTTTCCGCGTTGGTTTGTCAAGTATGGAGAGCGAGGTGTCAATGAAGTGTGAGGGTCTCACGTATATGAACTACGTACTAATATATATATAGTTATTTATAACATAGCATGTCATTATTACATCTTTTTACGTTTATTTTTATCATGACTACAATTGGAAATGGTATTAAAATCCGTGCCCAACGGTACCTCACGTGCTATAGTTTGCCGCTTTACGTTAACGAAATGGACTGATGCGTAACCCTACCCCACATTTCACTATTCACGCCCGTTTTAATCAAATCATCAACAACTACACGATGACTGTCATTGCCGGGTAACAAACAACTGGATTTCACAGCGGCATGTTACGAACTTTTTGAAAAACATTGCGTCGGAAATTGCCTACTGGGGGCGCAGTAACGCAGTGAGATAGCAGCCGATTCTCAATCGAGAGAACCCGGGTACGAATCCTGTGCTGCCGTGTCGAACCTTTAGCACGTTCAATCCCTCTGCGTTGCTTCAGTTGATTCGACTGTATGAATAAGTACCTGGCTATAGAGAGTGTTTGATATTTGTGTAAGAATAGTCTTCGCGCGTTAATCACAGCGTGGCTGAATCATTCCCAGAGAAGTCCATTTGGTGGTCGTAATGCGCCTTGAGCAGTCATAAGGAAATGATACTGCGCTATGTAAGACCTTACCTTTATCTATCTGAACTACGCACGAACATGTAGAGTAGTTTATGATATAGTTCATGTATGACGTCAAAATGATACGAATATCTCATGTTGTTAATGATATTGTTGGGAAGAGTGTTCCAATATATATATATATATATATATATATCACATAATACCTAATTTGCTGTAGTTTGGAAGCGTCGTGTTGATGAAATGGACCACTATGTACCTCTACTCCCATATTTTACTATTCACACCTAACGGCATTCATCAACACATATCACTTCAGTGAATCAATCGGGGTGTTTTAAATAGCTCAAATGCAGGTCTACTTAGAAATACCTATCTCATACCCTAGCCCCGTCAAGCAAATCAATGACTGGTGGCTCTTTGATTAATACATGTTAATGATTTATTTTAATTATGTACTTCATGTTGTTGAGAATTATAACATACACTACATTCAGTACATAAAAGTCAAAGTTCTCCCAGCAAAAGAGAACAATATAGGAAATGTACATTTAAATATAAAAGCTAAATTCAATATGACAATAGTACACAGCTATAAAAATGTTAGTAGGCACAATACTATGATTCACTACAACAGCAAATGCGACCGACCCTTTTTCTGGGAATTGTTACCTTCCTTGGTCGTCCGTCTATAATACAAGATTCGTTGGAAAAAGTGATTACAACAACACAAGAAACAAAGAACAATCCCAACAAGAGCATATACTTGACCTTTGACCTTGACCTACATCCGGGTATTAACACAACACAAGAAAAGAAGAACAATTCCAACAAGAGGATATATTGTGCGTGACGCTGTTGTTTCTGGTTCTACGTTTCATGTGTGCTCAAACAATCCATTACCTATGTCGTCGACCACTTGTGGACAAATCTAAGAGTCTTTAACAATCACTATGTGTATGTAACTTGTACAGTACAGTTGCACTGGCTTCCGGTTGCACATAGAATCAAACTCAAATTCGCCACCATTACATATCGTGTCTATTTTCCACATAATAGCCATCCTGTTTGGTTAGTCTTCTGCGTTTTTTAGATATCCTCTGAAACCTCAGATCATCTGTTTCACAGCACTTTTTTGTTCATAAACAGAGCTTAACATTAAAAAACACAATAACAAACTTGACTCTGTTTTTTTTCAGATGCTCCGTAATGTGTACTGTTTGACTTTAATAATTGCCTTCGCGACAAAATATTGAAACGTGTCATCAATATTTTACATATCCAACTCGTCTGAACAAATTTCTGCTACGTTTTAATGCATGCAGCTTACACATCTATAACGTTTCCCCCATTGGATCAGCTGACCAAAACTACTAGTACTTCTAACCTCCGTGTACGAATCGGTCTTCCAGAAATTTGAGCGACTGGCGAAAATCGTGAAAAACTGAATCACCGATAACATCGATGCGTTACAGGCTGCTTTGAATGATGTTTACGGGAACCGTTTAATTAATGTTGTTCTCTTTTATCACTCACAAACCTGTCTGGAAGCAACAAACTAGGAAACAGCTTTTCGCGCATTACAACTCTTCTTTGTAATAACATAGCTGAACGATGTTTGTAATTAATACTAATTATTTAAAACAAAGTGATATTTTAATTACCAATCGATCAACAGCTTATTCGTTGTTTATTTCACATTTCTACTGACTTGACATTGTAGCATTACGAGTTTACAGGAAACCTGTCAAATTATGATATAGTAACAATAATTATATACTAATGTTCGAATATTATCAACATGCCCCATTTAAAGCAAACAAATGTGGGGGATTGCACTAGTCAGTGTTGTCACCCATGAACCACATCATCGGTCTCCGAAATGTCCGGCTAATGGGTGCCTGATAACAAATGTAGGGTAGGGCGGGAGAATACGTCCACGTGAGGCAATATGTCCACGCCACTTTTCTCATGAACGTTAATGAAATATACCAAGCATTTGGCTGTTTCTAGAGTTGACACTTCTCTGTTTCTTTAGCTGTGAGCGCTAAAGTCAATGTTCAAAAGTATTTATAAAAATTACGTTTTTGTGTTTTCTCGTTTTTTATGATACATTTAACGTCTACATTTGTGGTAATAAAGTCGTGGTAAGCAAAGGTACTGTTTTGTAACTAGGCATATATAATTATAACTAACTTATAAATACATTCATAACACGCCACGCTTAGCATGTATTAGTCACATCCGCCTGCACACTCTCTGCACTAGCACGCGGGTCAAAGAAGCTGTTTTTTTTATATAAAAGGGGGTGGTTTCGTACACCCGACACATATTACAAGAGTATAACAAGATTGCCAAATTAAATTATTGTCTAAGATATGCAGTGTTTATGTATTTTATGTTCTGCCATCTTATACCCAAAAACGAAATTCCACAATCGGTCGTTACTGGGTGAGGAGCAACTATTATTATGCTGTCCATGAATGTCTATTGTCCATGGTAGCGGATGAACACAGGAGAGACGAGTGGATCTCGACATCTTGGAGGAGATACTCTCAGGCTGGTCCCATAGTTACAATATTAATATATAGCTGTTGAGCAACTCTTGTTGAAGATTGCATTGAGTGAATCACTACATGCACGAGATGGCAGAATCTACAGGCAAACACTGAGGGTGACTGATACCTACGATACGGTTCACGGCACACCCACGTCATTGACGTCGTGTTGCTGACGAATAGGGTTTACAGATCCCGGTTCAACGTCCGCAGATAATGGCCTCGTTAATGGTAAAATAGTATATTTCTATTGAATGGATGCTCTTTTGTTGCTACGTTGACGAGAAATTCACATTAACTAAGGCGGATTTGTTCCCAGAAAGACACAATGTCCGTAAACCGGACTAAGTAAACTCTGACATACAAACAAAGAACGTTAACAAGCTGTAAACAAACTTTAAAACAAGATTCACACGATATGTCACCCGACTTCTGGTCGTTTCTCTCACCACACAATTGAACCATTGTCATGATTCATATTGAGGACACCAACTCACGTCAATGAAAACACAGCGAAACTTATAAACATACACCTTAGAGATATGTGAACACAATGGTATTGAAGTAGTTGTCCTTTCACCCCAATGAATAATCGACAATGATTTTAATGTAAACGTGTTTTGACAACTTACGATATTCCATACGTAATATACATGTAGATGGACTAATGAAACCAGTCTCAAAACAGCATAACCCAATATACATCTTGCACGGAATATGCCTTGCGTGTTATTGGCAGTTGACATGAATTTCACGAATTGACGTGATGATAGGTACAAACGGCTAGCATTCGATTTCATAATCATTCTCTGAGGTGCAGCAACACGACGAAAATGGAACCGGTTTGAAAGACTTGTTTGGTAAACTTTGAAACCACCATGATTGTTGAATTTTGTTTTTTCAGGAATCTGATATCCAATGCGTAAGTTTACCAAGTAAATTCTTTCGTCAGCGTGTCACAGCCAACTTCCTTAGTACGTGTAACGTATGACGTCACCATACATTGTTCATAATTCCCATCATCTCCGATCATCTTGATTGGTTGGTGTTTAGGTGTTTTGTTAATAAGAAAGACCAACACATTTCCTTTGGATAAGAAAAATCAAAACACCATTCAATCGAGACGATTGGAACTATAAACTATATCACATGTACGATGACGTCTACCTACGTCACATGGACTGAATAGTTTGACGTGACCGGCTGACTCTACAATGTAAAATAACGTATCGGATATGTCAACAAGAAATTGTTTTCTCAAATTGCTGTACGTGATAACATCTGGCTAGAAGACACATATCGCAAAACAACAGTCTCTGTTCACGTAGCAATCTCAACCCCTACGCCCTCTTACATGCCGCTCTTCAAACCCAGCACACACAGAGTGGAAAACGTTTTTCCGACGTTATTAGTGTGGCGAAGTGGTTTGAGTAGAATTAGTCTGGCTCAAAATAAAAAGGTTAATCAATAAATTCGGCAGGAACTCCATTGTATGGTGCTGCCATCCATCGGGTGCTTGAATGTAGAATGTTACGACAAAATAGCAACTCATATTATCGGCTGGCTAACAAATTATATTTGATTAGTTATTATACTAATTTTACGACTAGAAAGATCAAATTTAGCATGAATAGAACGGATTTAATCTAACTGATAATGTGATGTTATTGTAAGTCACTGTTAGTGACATTAGAAGAAGTTAGTAGCGTGGATTAGGCCGGGTAGGTGCGAGAAAACATTTCATACCTGGTGTGTAAATGGAATATTTGGTTTACTAAAATAATTTATTAAGTACAGTTGCGAACGTTAAGATATGTTATTATTATCGTTATTACCGTCTCGACTCAGGGATTCTGATGATATTTAGTGTATATGTAATTTAGGTAATTTGAAGATTTTCAAGAGCGATTGTGTGTCTATTATGTAATAATGTTTGTTTTAATCGAACGAGTTGACTAGAGTCTAGATATTCTGAAGCGCAGTTTCTGGGATGGTTTAGTTTGTGTTAAGTTTTGCTGTTGGCTAATTAGACTTTCGGCGTTTGGTGGCCATTAGAGTAGATTCAAGATAATTACGGCCATCTTAGCATCAGACGACCGTAGTTCCAGTGCTGTGCGTGTGCATGATCTTGTCTCAAGACATTGGACCTATATCGACGTGTTTTTGTCGCCCGTGTCTTGAAATTGTTCATAAATATTTTAAATGCAGGCAACCTTGTATTATGATTGCGTTTGGTTACATGGAAGAATGTCCTGTGCCAACCGTCATGACAAAACAATATTGAATCGAGAGCACCAGTTCTTCAATAATAATAATAATAATACAATATTTCTTTACCGTTAATTCCCGAATAGCGGATCGATGCGCTGTACAAGCAATAAAATAAATGTATATTAATACATTAAAAACTAAACGCTGGGTTTAAGACATATAATACTAATTATTAAAATAGAAACAGTAATTTTAAGACAAATAATACTAAAATTATAAAATAATGTCCATTACGACGAAACAATTTAAATTAATTAAAATGTAAAAAAGATGAGTCTTTAAAGACTTCCTAAACCTATTCAATGTTCTTGATGCATGAACGTCCATTGATAGTTCATTCCATAGTCGCGGAGCTGCTGTGCCAAATGCTGAGTCGCAGATGCATTTCTTCGTGATGCCTTGGTGCAGTGTTGGCGCATGGTTCTGGCGTAGATGTCCATCACGCTCTCTGGCTGCACAAGTTCTGCCAGATAAGACGGCGCCAAACCATGAATACATTTGTGCACGTTGAACACAACTGGACTCGCAACCGGCAGCCAATGCAGTTCCATTAACACTGGTGTTATGTGGTCATATCTGCTGGTGCGTGTTATCATTCATCGACACGATTGGTTGTTGCTGCCGATACAGCAGATTCGGGTCGTCTCGCACATACCGTGAATACTAGGATTGAGTTTCGCAGTTCGCATTCCCCCACTTCTTGACCATTCAGTTTATCATCTCGCTATTGATCTTCGCCACATACATTCTCCACACGACGCCTATCGACGCCCACCGTGTACCGTACATGTGATGCATTACTTTGTAACGAGGAAATTCCTGTAATAGTTAACCAACTGTATATTTGTATTTTGTATCTGGTTTATTACAGTTATTAAATTCCACAGTGTTTGATGTCGTCGAATCACTGCTCGACACGTGCACAGCGGTCGCAAGAAAAATTACTTTCAAGTCAAAGAGAAGAGACATAACAACTGTAAGTCTTCGGCAAAAATGTGGTACTTCAAATTATGTTTACGAACTAAATTATGTTTATGACCTCGCGTGACGTGCCCCAAAACCTTGAAGTGTTGACACGTAATTTAATGTCCATTGGCTGACAGATTGACCCCTGACATAATGCACATGAAAACTGTAAAAATGGAGACTAAAACGACGCGTTACGTTGACTATCAATAAAAATGATAAACACGCACTTATAAAATCCAAACGCTACGGGCTCTATAGATGTCATCCGAACTTTTATTATCTAAAAGGCGTCATCGTTATTTAGAGCATGTATGGCGCAAATCGCGCTCGCCATTAGATAGGTCGCGCTATTCTAAGCAATGTCACCTCACATGGCCAAAGGTAAATCAGATCATTATACAAATATGGTCATAAATAAGTCTGATAACCCGCGTCAGTTATGGAACTGCATCAATAACATTCTACACAGACGGCCTACTCAATGATGTGATTCGTTCTCTAGCCACTTTAAGAATAAAATCAATATTATTCATTCTGCTTTCCCACGTCATAATATAAGTTATGTCAGTGTGGAGTTTCCACAAGTAAATTATCTACTTGTATCATTTGAACCTGCAACAGTTGATGAAGTTAGGAAAATAATTATCTCCTCCCGAAATAAATCCTGTGCACTTGATCCATTTCCAACAATACTGCTAAATGCATGTCTCGATACATTAATTGGACTTATAACAAATATTATAAATGCATCACTTTGCTGTGGCTGTTTTCCTGATGATTTCAAATACGCCCATGTCACGCCACTTCTTAAGAAGTCAGCTCTGCCTAAACAAGACCTATACAGTTATAAAGCTATTTCTAACCTCAGTTTTATATCCAAAATATTAGAAAAGGTTGTAGTAAGTCGTCTAAGGTGTCACATTGGCACAAATGTCTTAACTAATGAGTCACAATTAGCATATATACTGTTTCATTCAACAGAGACTGCCCTCTTAAAGGATCATAATGACATTAACTTGAACATTAATAATAATAAAGTGACTGCATTTACCTTACTAGTTCTCTCTGCCGCTTTTGACACGATTGATCACACCATTCTCATTGAAGGCTCATTAAAGTGGTACGGCATGTATAGCACAGCTCTAAGCTGGTTATCTTCATATCTAACTGATAGATACCAAACTATAAAGATAAGGAACTGCTTTTCAGCTGCACTGCCGGCTTTATTTGGTGTTCCCCACGGTTCTGTTCTTGGGCCTTTGCTTTTTACTCTTTACACCACGCCACTAAGCTCTGCTATATAAAGACATAACTTGGATTATCATCTTTATGCTGATGATACTCAGATCTACATTTCGTTGGCGACCCCGGATACAAATCGCTCCCTTAACCAACTTAGTGAATGCCTTCAAGATATCTTCCATTGGATGACTGACAGCCTGTTGAAATTAAATGCAAATAAAACTGAATTGATCATTATTAATATACTCCAATGCAGCATAGTAAACTGGGTGTTTTTTCCCTACGCGTATTTTGAATCAGTATATCACGCCAGCAACCTCGGTGCAGAATCAAGGAGTGATCTCTGAGAGTAACTTCCGGCTAACACATATCTCTTGCAACAGCGCTTGTCAGCCGCAAACTTCACTATTGCAATTCCCTCCTTTATAATATCGCTAGCAAGGATATCACAAAACTCCACCGTGTCGAAAATTGTCTAGCAAGAGTAGGTATAAGATCTCCTCGTTTTTCTCGCTCTGTACCATTTTGAAGTCTTTGCATTGGCTTCCTGTACGACATCGTATAATATTTAAGATCTGTACCATTACAGGCACTGTCCAGTGAGCAACCATCTTATTTGCATTCATTGCTTAATCCTGTAAGAAAACCTATCCAGCTTCGATCATCTAGTTCTGGCCTAATTTTTGTTCCTAGAGTCAACACTAACATTGGAACTAGGGTTGCTGCACCTTTGGAATATGCTCCCTCTTCGTATTAGATCAGTTGAAAATATTAAAAAATTCCGTCGTCATTTAAAAACTTATCTTTACAACCTTACTTATCCACCGTAGCCTCCTAGCGTCTTGACCCATCTGTTGACAACTGGAATACTGCTTATAGATTTTGAGATTGACGACTCATTTTGTTTTGATGAGCCTCTGAGCTTGGTTTCCAAGGATTTAGGCGCAATATAAGTTATCTTATTATTATTATTATTATATTATATGTGTGTTTGCGTACGTGCGTGTGGGCGTACGTGCGTCCGTGCGTGTAAAGGTACGTTCTAATATTGCGCAGTATCTAGTCCTCAGGACTGCTCAAAGCTCTTTACACTTTACTCCCGGCAGACCTGTTCAATCGAACACCATCTCACCTTCTCTGGAAAGCATTAAGCCACGCTGCAATTAATGCGCCGCGAAGAATATTCGTATACAAACATACACACCACTGTCTATAGCCAGGTACTCACTCATACAGCTGAGTGAACTGAAGCAATGAAGAGTAAACGAACGTGCCCAAGATACGACACCGCCCGACAGGATTCGAACCCACGTTATCACCTACGAGTGTCCGGAGCTGTTATCGCAGCGTGTGTGTATAGGCACTGTTTACTAATACAACAGTTTGCAATATGCCACCGTAATAATAATTACTATATGTGTACAATATAAACAAAGTTACTGTATGACAGATTCAGGGGAAAAGACAAGAGTAATTCAGAATAATAAAGTTGATTAACAATGAGGAAATAACTTATGACTTCACTTGTACCACTAACACTAATCAAAACGCTGCTTTACTCAAAGCCACAGCTAAACCACTAAAATAACAAAAACAGCCACTGAAACCCTAGAACAATACCAACCGGTACTAAACAGGATGGCCCATATCTGTCAGCTGAGCTATAATTTATACATCGTGCTCTATCAAACGTCAAACTTCTTTTAAAGAACACACTTGTTGTCCACAATGAAATATAGTTATCTACAAGCAATTATATGGAGAAACTATATATCAAAATGCACACACACACACACACACACACACACACACACACACACACACACACACACACACACACACACACACACACACACACACACACACACACACACACACACACACACACACACACACACACACACACACACACACACACACACACACACACACACACATATATACACACCCCACACACACACCTACACTTTTAGCACTAAATATATTAGTTATATTCATAACAATTTCAGTCAATATATTTCTGAAAGTTGTTGATGTTGCTATTATAACATATCGTGTTGCTTCGTTAAAGGTCTACATCAAGAACAAGATGTTTGTTTGACCCAAATTAAATTACACTATATACAAGTGTATTATTATATGATATAATTCAACTAGAATTAAACGAAACTCATAATCACTAATTAATGAAATATAATTTTTTTTTAAATGGGGTCAGTGACTGTTATTAAAACAAACATGTCGCTATCACTGGAGCCAATCATTATATATAGAAAATAATTGGCCTCTCTTCATATATATATATATATCTATATATATATATATATGTGTGTGTGTGTGTGTGTGTGTGTGTGTGTGTGTGTGTGCGTGTTTATAAATTATATATAACATGTTTAATGCGTGTCTATCTTCTTTATATTCCTAACTGTATCTAGAGTAAGTTTCTTCTTTTGGGCCGTTTTATCTGAAATTTGAGTATTATATGAAACGTAGTTTATATATTATGAAGTTGAGGAAAGTGATTAATTATAGTGTACGAGGCCTGCTGATTCACTGGAAAAGTTGTATTTAAAAGATGGACAATCTCATACTGAAACTGTAAATAGATACATAACTAACGCCATAAATAAATAAATGATAATTTACAAAATTAATTACACTTGATTGCTGAACATGGAGGAATCGCCAAATCAGCGCCGTTCATTAGTTTATCGCCGTAGAGACAGGACACTACGTTTTCGACAATGTCTGATACTACACATATTTACTTCATGTTGGTGATAATAAGGTGGCCGACAACTCGACAGATATGCAGTACAATGTGCCTGAACATGCAGATCGATTAAAGGGATATTTGAGCAGGACAATAAAGTACGATTCGGAGAGTCATTGAACACTCTTGGCCTGGTAACCCAATTTTGCGTCGCGACCCACAGGTCACTGGTCTAGTGGGACGGATGTTCTTGATATTTGGTGGAAATATATTAATTTACACGAACAGAACTAACGGCATAATCACAACATTCAAACGTACGGACAACATTCAAACGTAAGCATACACGTTGCTATGTTTCCACATAAACTCAAACTCACCTCGAGAGTAAAAACGAGATATGATGTCAGCTTGCTGTGATGCTCAGAAAGACTGACATTGACTGGCGACTCGTCGAACGAAATGTTTTCGCTGTAGACATGACTTTCTGATAATGCTGGTGGCTTTTAACTACGCCGTCATGCTGAATACAGAGCAGGAGCCCAGAACTTGTGTTTATGTTAAAAGGGCCAAAGTGTTTGACGTCATGTGTTGGAGGAACCATCCCCCGACATCATAAAGATGAGTTGCTGCCAGGACTTGGGTAGAATGCCCCCTAAATCACCCTATCAAGTGGGCAAAAAGTGTACCTTTATTTATTTGAAGAGCGCAAAGGCTAAAAGACAGTTGCAAACGTTTCCCCTGTTCCCCGAGTACGGAATGACCAATGACAGCAGCCCCCGATGTGTGCCAAATAGTACCTTTATGTATGTGAAAGGCGTCAAGACTTAAAACAGTTTTAAAAGTTCCCCTGGTGTTCCCCGAGTACGGAATGAACAATGGCAGCAAGTTTATCTGGTGGATTCCCCCTGACAGCAACCCCCAAAGATTTATGAAACTGTATTTATTCGCGCAAATACCTTATTATTCGCGGATTTCGTAGTACGGTAGATGGCGCCGTTGTAGAACAGCTGTGTTAACATACAAATGCGACATAACAAATTAACTTAGTGGTGCACACGACTATGCGACAGGTTAACTGTTCCTAATCATATCATCAGCACGTCCATAAATAGTACGGACGCGACAGGACAGCTATTTACATATTTTCAGCACTCTCAAACGACGCAACAGAATAACTGTTCATTCTTCTTACCAGTACATACAAATGCGACAGGATAACTGTTAATATTATATCTTTACCACACACATCATCAGTACAGACGTGACAGGGTAACTCTTCCTATATCTTCAGCACACTATCGTTATTACAGACGCGACAGGATAACTGTTCAAATATCTTCATGCAGTAGGAGAGGAGTTCCCTTTGGAAGGGCAGTTAACTGTAGTGAGACAATTACTTGTAGTAGGAGAGGGGGAAGTTACCTCTTCTGGGACAGTTACCTGCGGTGAGACAGGGGGCAGTTTTCTTTGACGGGACCTGTGGTCGGACTGGGGATAATTACCTGTAGTGGAAGATGGGACAGTTAATTGTGGTGAACAGGGAGTGCTACCCGTGGTGATACAGGGGAGAGTTACTTGTAGTGGGACAGTTACTTTTGGTAGGACAGTTTCCTGAGGTGGTATAGGTAACAGTTAACAGTGGTGAGATGATTACCTTCATTGGGACAGTTGCCTGTAGTGGGCCATGGGTCAATTACCTGTTCTGGGGCAGTTTCGCACAATTTATGTTAATGACCACATCATGCAAGGTAAGTATGTATACTACATTTCCCCAAGTTCATCCATCGCGAAATTCCGTGGCAATCAGGTATTGTGAGTTGGTTTTCTCAAATCGAATCGTTTATAAACACAAATATATCATACCAGATAGGTTTATTGACTATTATGGCTGCAAGGCCAACATAAATTTTCATCTGAGCAATCAAACAGAAGATAAAGCACGAAGCAATACTAAAGGGACACTGAAATGGACGACATACGAACTTAGGGCACGCAACGATACTAAACAATGATCACTACAAGACACATATCTGGAAGTTTGTACCGGAATATCTTCTAATCTTTTTAAATCACACCATTTGAAGATCAATCGCCAATGTGGAGAGGTTATACCTTAGGTATTCTAGATAAGGGGCGAACTACAGCGGTTGGATAGACGGACTTTATTGCTCCATATTGTATACAAGCATGGAGGCCATATCGCAAGAAGGACATAGATATGCTAGAAAGAGTACAGAGGAGAGCGACTAAAATGATACCAAATCTGAGGGATCTTAGTTACGAAATACGCCTAAAAGAATGTGGTTTAACAACATTAGAGACCAGGAGATTGAGAGGAGATCACATAGAAGTGTTTAAAATATTGAATGGTTATGAAAATATTGATAGAAACATTTTATTCTCAGTTAAGAAAAATAGAAGGACCAGAGGACATGAAGCTACATTAGTAAAGGAGCAGTGTAGATTAGATATAAGAAAGTTCTCATTCTCACAAAGGACTGTAAATGAATGGAACAGATTATCTCCTGATTGTGTTGGTGCTAGTAGCGTGAATATGTTTAAAAATAAAATCGACACACACCTTAAAAAGGCGGGATACATGTAGATAAAAAGTATTGGACTCTCGATAAGCCAAAAGGCTTCCTTGTCCACCTGCCATCCAGAGTAATTTTCTGGATGGCAATCTTGTTAAATCTTGTTAAACCAACTTCGTCTGGAACATGCAACACGCACGAAGTCGAGCGATGAACAAGAGACCGGCCAGAGCGAAGCTCATAAATACCGCCGATTGACAGCGTTCCTGTTGGCGTGCGCTAGCGTAACATAACTAACATGTAATCCGTTAGATGTCAGCAAACATGCTGGTGTGACCTCTTTTTCCTTTCAGTGTGTTTAAATAGTAAAGACCAACATTCCAGCTATACTACTAACTACGGCAAACGATTGCACAGAAATCACTAGAGTACACTGACCGCCTTAGCTAAACGTATGTCTTCGAAACATAACGATGACGACTAAAACTAAATGGTTCGATATTATAAAGTATATATGTCATCGGGTAGACTGCCCTCAAGCAACTAAACAGGGGATTATTCTGCCCCAGAACTAAACACATTAAACTAATCATGCTTAACTATTTGTCTGATTGTCTGAAATCATGTTATCCAGCGAAGTGAATAATTATGTCACATAAATCATATTACTAACACGAATGTTCAGAGTTGGTGTCATAATCAGCAAACCACTGTGGCTTATGCAACTGCCTTTGAGAACGACGCGGCGCATCCGGCATTTTGTTAGTATCTTCTGCGTCTTGGTGAATACGTCTGGATGCGTGTGTGACTGGGCGGGTACCTTCTACTGACGTACAGGGAGACTCGTCGATTTGTTGAGCGGGAGTAGAAAGCTAAACTAGCAAATGCGTTGGTTATGGGTATCCCACAACCTGGTCGTTAACGTGGTCGTAAGTATCGTCACAATCACTCAAAGATGCTGTGTCTAACGATCGGGGATGTGTGATTCGATAGTCAGTATATAATGTATTTCGTAATTGTGAACCGACGAATTTGTGGATGTTGCACTCCTTCTGTCGATACTACCAAGTATTTATATCGAGCTCTCGATTTGTTGCGATCTGAGTGAATGTACACCAAGTTTCCGACTGTAATGTCAGTTTCAGGCATACATTCAACCGTGGGGCTTTCGAGCAGTAACGTATTTGTATTACTACGATTATTGCCGGTGAAACGTAATCTTAGAACGTGCTTTAACTTACTAAAATGATGTTTATTTATGACCATAACTTGTGGTATGTTGCAAAGGACGAGCTCCCAATGCAAATGAGAATATAAAACAAGCAAGATGCTGCAATGAAGAACACCTAAGTATGTTCTTATATAGCACCATACCCAGTCATTACCACAGCTCAAAGCACGTTTCACTATACTCCCTGGTAGACCTGCTCAAGCGAACAGCATCTCAACGTATCTGGGAACCATTCCACGACACTTATATAACTGTGCGAAAACTACTCGTACACAAAATATCCATCACAGGTACTTAGCTGAGTGAGTTTGAACAGCGAGGATTGAACGAATAGATATTGAAGTACAGCAAGAGTATTCGAACCCGGAATTTCTCGTGTGAGGGTAAAATGTTCTAGTCTCTAAGCCACCGCGCTCCATACAGCAAAGTCTTCTGATAGCGTCTGTGAGAATGCGGTTCCGGGCAAGAATGGGATCAATTAGACGAGGAAGTGCGTCGTAATGCCAAAGCCCCACCGCAATGGGCGATGAGGAAACTTCGTGTCTCTGATGTGGAACGGTATTCGCCCACAGATAGGCAAGTGAAATGTGAATATTGAGTGACCAGCCATTTTGTCTCGCATTTTGGAGGGGTTCCCATAAGGTGCCCGTTTCATAAGGTGCCCGTTACACATAGCTTTCCCCAAATATGTATCGTATTATCTCTCTCTCTCTCTCTCTCTCTCTCTCTCTCTCTCTCTCTCTCTCTCTCTCTCTCTCTGTATATATATATATAATATATATATATAGAATACGATACACACTTTTGAAAAAAACTATGTGAAACTGGCACCTTATGGGAACCCCTCCGAAATGTGATAAATAAAAAAACTAAAAAAAACTACTGTTATAAGTTGTCATCAGCGATCTTTCAGGTAATCATAGTAAACAACAGTATTGTTCTAGACAGTAATTAATTATCATCTATAATCTACATTAAACGTTTGTTTACATCGCCTTTGCATCTTTGTATACGATTGCCCTAAACCGGGTGGTCTCGACCAATAATCAGTACAATTCATATACAAGGTACCTGTACATTCGTTTACATATAGCCAGTATCGTGACAGCCGGGCTACAAACGTCCTATACTCAGCTGTCTGACAACTAATAAAGGGACATTGGAAAAGTGCCGTCATGCAGTGTGGAAAGCAGACATACCCGCAGGCAGTTGATTCAGACTATATCCGCGGATTAATTTAGCTATAATGGCCACAGATGTAAAGATTTCCTGCTTTCCCCCTGAAAAATAGTGGCGTGATGCCACATATCACGCACGCACGCACGCACGTATACACGCACGTCCACACGCACGCACGCACGCACATGCACGCACGTGCACGCACGTACACACACGTATACACACATGGACACACACGCGCACACGCGCACACACGCACACACGCACACACGCACACACTCACACACGCACACACGCACACACGCACACACGCACACACGCACACAAGCACACACGAATGCACGCTAACTGAAGCATAGTTAGATGCGGGACATATCGAAGTCTGACCACATCAAAGATTACTCCTTAAGCTAAAGGCCCATGGCATAGGAAATGGTATAATAAACTGGATAGAGAAATGGCTGAATGACAGAAGACAACGTGTAGTAGTTGATGGGGAGGCTTCAAACTGGAAATCGGTATTGAGTGGGGTACCACAGGGATCAGTACTAGGACCTATATTATTCTTAATATATATCAACGATTTGGACGATGATATAACAAGCAAGGTGTTAACATTTTCGGATGATACAAAAGTGTTTAGAAGGATTAAAAGTGATGGAGACAGACAGCATTTACAAGATGATCTTGATAGGTTGATCAAATGGTCTGAAAAGTGGCAAATGCTGTTCAATTTTGGGAAATGTAAATGCCTCCACACAGGTCATGGGAATGAAGAGGTAAAATATAAAATGGGGGGTACTGTTCTAAGTACTACTGTAAAAGAAAAGGACTTGGGGTTAACCATTAGTGCTGATATGAAGGTTTCAGAGCAGTGCGGAATTGCAGCGTCAAAGGGAAATCAAATCCTTGGATTAATTAGGCGAAATATAGCGTATAAGAAAAAAAATTAATAGTACCGCTGTACAAAACAATAGTGAGGCCTCATTTAGAATATTGTATACAAGCATGGAGGCCATATCGCAAGAAGGACATATATATGCTAGAAAGAGTACAGAGGAGAGCGACTAAAATGATACCAAATCTGAGGGATCTTAGTTACGAAATACGCCTAAAAGAATGTGGTTTAACAACATTAGAGACCAGGAGATTGAGAGGAGATCACATAGAAGTGTTTAAAATATTGAATGGTTATGAAAATATTGATAGAAACATTTTTTTCTCAGTTAATAAAAATAGAAGGACCAGAGGACATGAAGCTACATTAGTAAAGGAGCAGTGTAGATTAGATATAAGAAAGTTCTCATTCTCACAAAGGACTGTGAATGAATGGAACAGATTATCTCCTGATTGTGTTGGTGCTAGTAGCGTGAATATGTTTAAAAATAAAATCGACACACACCTTAAAAAGGCGGGATACATGTAGATAAAAAGTATTGGACTCTCGATAAGCCAAAAGGCTTCCTTGTCCACCTGCCATCCAGAGTAATTTTCTGGATGGCAATCTTGTTAAATCTTGTTAAATATCTAGATCCTTGACCCACGAGAGTAATCCATTGTCCACGTCGCCTTTCTCAAAATAACCTCATAACAAAGGAAGACAGGATCTCTCGTGACTGTTTATCACCTACCATCAGCTACTCGCGCGACTGTCGTGATTACACCCTTGATGCCGACTTTGATTAATATTATTCTGTGAAACAGCTCAACGTCATCGTGCCTATTGTCGTAGTCGTTTCACCGGTGCCGTTGTTGCATTGTGTAAATTCACACCATGATCACTATGAAATATGTTTAATTCCAAAGGTTTTATATCAAGGCAAAATAGGCTTATGTTGTAAATAAAGAATATATACGTTTAAATGTACTTCGATTAAAATAACTGATTCAAAAGCATTCTTTGTAAAAGCAAAGACGACCCATGCAGGTAATGTGGTGCAGTGTGTTTGTTACGTGAAATTCGCCACCAAAAGCGATTATTTTGCATGAATGGCATTTGATGTGAATGTTGGAGAAGGTCAAATGTGAAACATTTGAAATATTTGACCTCTAAAACCTATATATTTGAAAGCAACATGGTGGCTTTAGGTGATGCAGCCATTGCTATATTTAAAATGGCTGCCATGTCGTTAAGAACAAAATGTATAATTTAACAAGATTTAACAAGATTGCCATCCAGAAAATTACTCTGGATGGCAGGTGGACAAGGAAGCCTTATGGCTTATCGAGAGTCCAATAGTTTTTATCTACATGTATCCCGCCCTTTTAAGGTGTGTGTCGATTTTATTTTTAAACATATTCACGTTACTAGCACCAACACAATCAGGAGATAATCTGTTCCATTCATTTACAGTCCTTTGTGAGAATGAGAACTTTCTTATATCTAATCTACACTGCTCCTTTACTAATGTAGCTTCATGTCCTCTGGTCCTTCTATCTTTCTTGACTGAGAAAAAAATGTTTCTATCAATATTTTCATAACCATTCAATATTTTAAACACTTCTATGTGATCTCCTCTCAATCTCCTGGTCTCTAGTGATGTTAAACCACATTCTTTTAGGCGTATTTCGTAACTAAGATCCCTCAGATTTGGTATCACTTTAGTCGCTCTCCTCTGTACTCTTTCTAGCATATCTATGTCCTTCTTGCGATATGGCCTCCATGCTTGTATACAATATTCTAAATGAGGCCTCACTATTGTTTTGTACAGCGGTACTATTAATTCTTTTTTCTTATACTCTATATTTCGCCTAATTAATCCAAGGATTTGATTTCCCTTTGAAGCTGCAATTCCGCACTGCTCTGACACCTTCATATCAGCACTAATGGTTAACCCTAAGTCCTTTTCTTTTACAGTAGTACTTAGAACAGTACCCCCCATTTTATATTTTACCTCTTCATTCCCATGACCTGTGTGGAGGCATTTACATTTCCCAAAATTGAACACCATTTGCCACTTTTCAGACCATTTGATCAACCTGTCAAGATCATCTTGTAAATGCTGTCTGTCTCCATCACTTTTAATCCTTCTAAACACTTTTGTATCATCCGCAAATTTCAATACCTTGCTTGTTATATCATCGTCCAAATCGTTGATATATATTAAGAATAATATAGGTCCTAGTACTGATCCCTGTGGTACCCCACTCAATACCGATTTCCAGTTTGAAGCCTCCCCATCAACTACTACACATTGTCTTCTGTCATTCAGCCATTTTTCTATCCAGTTTATTATACCATTTCCTATGCCATGGGCCTTTAGCTTAAGGAGTAATCTTTGATGTGGTACTTTGTCGAAAGCTTTTTGAAAATCTAAATAGATGATATCTACTGGTGATCCCTCATCTACCCACCTAGTGATGTCTTCCAAAAAACATAACATATTTGTTAAGCATGACCTCGCTTTTAAAAACCCATGTTGAGATGGGTTTATCAAGTTATGTTTAACAAGAAAATCCACCATGTGATCTTTAATTAGTCTTTCTAATAATTTGCAAATCACTGATGTTAAACTCACTGGTCTATAGTTCTCCGACTTGTTTCTCGAACCTTTTTTAAATAACGGTATAATGTTTGCCTCTTTCCATTCTAAAGGAACCACTCCCTCTTCTAATGACAAATTGAAAACTGTTGCAAGCGGTACGCTAATTTGTTCTACAATTTCCAATAGTAGTTTGGGCGGAATCCCGTCCACTCCAGGTGATTTATTATCCTTCATAGCCCTTATTTTCTTAGCTACCATTTCCGAGGTTACAACTAACTGTCCTAAATAGTCTGAATCTGCCCCCTTGAACTTAGCCTCTGGTACTGGCAGTGAACTAATATCTTCCCTGGTAAACACTGAACTAAAATACTCATTCAGGTCTTCTGCCATTAAGAATCCCTCTGATATTGTATTTCCAGCACTATCTTCTAGAGGACCGACCTTATCCTGAACTTTCTGTTTGCTTCGAATATACGCATAAAAACTCTTACTGTCATGTTTTATATTACTAGCTAATTTTTTTTCATAGCTTCTCTTTGAATTTCTAATTTCAGCTGTAGCTTGATTAAGTGCTTCTTTATAAATGTTGTAGTCTTCATCATTTCCAGTACATCTATATGACTTCCACATCATTTGTTTATACTTAATTTTTCTAATGGCTTCTTTCGATAAGTGCTTCTTTTTAGACCGTTTCCCTTGTTTTTTGAAAGGTACAAATTTATCGACTATGCACTTAATTTCACTATTTAAGATATTCCAGCTTTCGGTTGCTGTCTTATTCTTCAGTGTGTTATTCCAGTCTATCTTTGCTAAATATTTCCTCATGTCCTTATACCTTCCTTTGTGGAAATTTTTCCTATACTGCTTTTTACTATTCCTTTCTGATTTTACTTTGATGGTAAAATGTATCTGGTTGTGATCACTACTCCCCAGTGGCTCACATATCTTGACATTGTCAACTAATTCTTTCTGTGAGGACAAAACTAAGTCTAACACATTCTCTCCCCTGGTTGGTTCTAGCACATGTTGAGAAAGGAAACTATCTTGTACTAAAACTAAAAACTTGTGGTCCTCACTCCCCATACTCTGTAGAGATTTCCATTGTATATGCCCATGGTTAAAGTCCCCCATAATAATACAGTTCCGTTTGCTTACTTCCCTTATAACGTTTTGTATTTTTTCATTCTCTTCTATGCTTATGTTTGGACTTCGATAAACTAACCCAACTGTTAACGTTGAGTTTCCTGTAACTATGTTACACCAAACAGCTTCTTCGCAATCTTCTTCTCTTTCTAATTTTATTTCATAAGCCTGGATAGATTCTTTAATATATAAAATAACTCCACCTCCCTTTCTTCCTATTCTATCTTTCCTAAACATTACATATCCTGTTAGTCCCAATTCGGCATCTGATATATCAGTGGTGGCCCACGATTCGGTTATACCTATTATGTGAGGGTCAATAATTGCAACCATACATTTCCTGTTGTCTGAGACTGCTTTTGGTAGGCGTCAGCGAATTACGCGTGACCTAGTTTAGGTAAGTGAGTTTTGTGTGAGTATTATTACCCGGATGTTTCACCCGAGGCGACGGTGTTATTTCTCTTGCGACAATTACTAATAACCGTCACACGTGTTTCGCTAATTATATGTTGTTGCGAGTGCCCGTGCTTCGCCATGTTTGGTGTGCTGCTGCTATTCATATCGGCGACTGACAAGAGAGTAATGTTTTGTTACAGCCGCGTAGTGTCACGACGTTCTTTAATTTCTAGTGTTTTCTGCTGACATCACCGCGCTCACACTATAATGTTAGCTTTCTGTGTCGTACCATCGCGCAAGCCGGTTGTGTTCCACTTCGGTGCTCGCTGTAACTATGTCGTGTGTTTCCTAAATAGCACTGGCGGACTGTGTCTTCACATGGCGAGATGCTTATCGACACTCCTGTGTACAGGGCTGAATTGATTGCGAGACAAAAGAAGAACGTAGTGCTCGATATGACTCATATTTGTAAGAACACCGACCGTTTACATTGCTAGCAATGTACAGTGTTAACTATAGGCTATAACATAACAACAACGACGACGACGACGACGACGACAAGAACAATAATAATTATTATTATGATAATGATAATAATGCAATGACTATTTACATATATGAACGATAACAGTAATACTAATGATAATAATAATAATTATTATTATTATTATTACTCTTGTTATCGTTGGAAATAATAATAATGATAATAATAATTAGTATTATTTTGATGATAATAACAATACAATGAATATTTACATAGTTCATTAAAACAAGTCATACACACTAAAACAAATAAACAATAAAACATGGTGCATTTATACAATATGCCGTATTAAAAATGTGTTTTTAAGATAATTATGTAAATTACAAAGTATCTCTAAAATAAATACAGACAGAGCAATCTATAAAATATGAATATTCAACATCTAACATAATTGTCACACATTATTAAAACTCATCTGAAATGCCTGGAAACATAAGTAAGTATTTAGCTGCCACTTGAAGGCATCAGTCGATGGAGCCAGACGTATAATCAGTGGTGTATTGTTTCACAGTGTGGACTCGGCAACAGAGAAGGCTCTGACCTCCAGCTGCGTCCTAGATATGGATACCTCAAGCAGCAACATGCTCTCGGAACAGTGTCCGTTGAATATTGTGATGTACCAGCATTTCTTTAGTGTAGGAAGATGATTCTTCAAGAATGTTATCAATTAACCTACCCATCACGTGACCTGTTGCCTAACAAAATTTCCGTCAAGCCATCAGAAAAACACTTGGTGGGTTCGGACATTCCGTCGTATATTTTGTTGAAATTCTGGTCACAAAAGTGTTCTTTTATGACAGAGACCTAAGACAAAGTTTTTTAAAGTGAGAACTGTATGCGGGAATGTTTGATTTATGAGGTGTCATGCAGCAATAGTAATGTAATTCAAGTATATAACCGTTATCAACATTGTTGGCAAAGGCAAAGCTTGACGGAGATCACGCGCAAAAATTATATTCTGACGTAGGCAAACCGCGACGTACAGGATACATCAATTGTACGCGATGTTTTAAACGTAAAACGCCGTGCCAACTATGAGTGGCACGAGACAAACATAAATCCGTAAAATCACAAATGAACACGTTGGATCTCGAGATTCTTTTCTGCAGCTAAGTGCAGACAGCATACAATAGTACTCTCGAGAGTCACGGCGCTGTCGTGTTTTTATATGTGATCTGTTGCTCGCGTGTTGTTTGACAAAAGCTGCCCGTATCCCGCAAGCACTGAATGATTTACTATAATATTAGATGGTATCTGCGAAGCATCGGTTGTTCTGCGCATTGTTAGTGCTTCCTGACAGAACAACGGACAAACGTTCACCAGGGCAATCAGAATGACAGAATGATATGATTCCTTATTTTGAACAATGGTACCTCCAACTATCACCCTTGGCTATTTGTGTCTTTTCTCGATCACGGGGTTTTGCGATGCGATTGTGTTTGTGTATGTTTGTGTGTGTGTGTGTTGTGTGTGTGCGTGTGTGCGTGTGTGCGTGTGTGCGTGTGTGCGTGTGTGCGTGTGCGCGTGTGTTCGTGTGCGTGTTTGTGTGTGTGCGCATGCATGCGTGCCATACAACATATTGCACTCCTTCAAAGCCAGGTTGCTAGAATATATTAAGAACGTTTACTCTCTGATGTCCTCTGCAATCCCCCACACCGGCCGATCTCTCCCGTTTGTTAAAGATCTTTCTTTTCGTTCAATTTTGTTCTGATCATTTTAGTTATTGTTCATGATTAACATTATGGGCTCTGTGTAGCATTGCAATACATGTTTTCTCACTTCAAGTGGTGTATGTTTGTTACGATTATGCTCATGTCCTAGAGCTAAAACTGTCTTAGCCTGAACAACTCGTTTCTTGATGGCATCGACCATCATATGTCAATGGTGACTCGTTAACCTGGTTCAAAACAGTCATGTACTTACTAGAATGTTGTGTATTGACAACATATTGTTTGAGATGACCATCTTTTCCGATTTGTTTTTAGTTTCTGTAAATTCGACAAATTGTGGATTATATTTTGATTGATATTTTATAGCCTAGGGCTGAATACGTGTATTTAGCATATTAAGATGTGTAAATAATACATCTACGAACCTATTTTGATAAATAGTTTCATTGATGAATAAATTGGTGTCACTAATTACACAGAGATTGGATATTTCACAAGTGTACAACGTGAAGTGAGCATACACAAATAACAGTCGGACAGAAGCAATGCCTGCTCCCGAAGCTGTCAGCTGCCAAAATGTCGAGCGTGTCAGTCCGGCTTGTCAGTACATGTTGAATTGCAACTATTGTGATGAATATAGTTTCCTGTTACCGAACATGGGGTCCCCTTATTATCTCTGGATGACAACATCGCATCAATCTAACCAAATGAGTTAGTATTTTCAAAAATCGAGCT
Source organism: Paraescarpia echinospica (assembly GCA_020002185.1). Classification (NCBI taxonomy): domain Eukaryota; kingdom Metazoa; phylum Annelida; class Polychaeta; order Sabellida; family Siboglinidae; genus Paraescarpia; species Paraescarpia echinospica. The sequence goes on from CM034536.1 coordinate 57,194,107, forward strand.
GTCTTGTCGTCGGAAGTGACTGAAATCTCAAATAATCCGTTTTATTCTGCATAATGTCATGCATTGTCCATTATCAATAAAACGTTCTATGTTCGGTCCGTGAATCTGAAATTGTTGTTTGTCACCGACGACGACAGTCTCAAAATGTTCATTTTTACATCGTCGTCATCATCATATATGTCATACAGGGAAGGAGTGCCTTAAGCGGTAAGCAGTGTGCTTTAAGCTCCTACAAAAGTCACATTCAATTCCGACTCTTCGAGCAGTCAGCATCTTGCAATGAGATAAGACGTTGCATTGAAGGTATGGAGCACGAACTGATGTAGGCAAACCCTCAGCTGAATTAGTAGCATGCGTCAAAAGTGAGGAAACTACCTTCGCTCCATACTCGTCACGCATGCCTGTGATTATATAATCGCTCGTTGGCCACCATGTCTGCAGGAGAAAACGAACGCGTAGTAAGGCGCGGTCAATGACTAAGTCGGTTACGGATGAACGGGCAACCGGGCCGGCAATAGAGTCTCTGCACAAAGAGTCTCCGCACAAAGAAGACGAATTTGCGGCATTTGTTCCCTCGGCCCTGGCTAGTTTGAATGACAAGCTTGATAGCATCATCACACACCAGGCTCGCCTAAAAAAACTGTCAAACATCAAATACAGAGTCGACTGTGATTGCGGACCTAAGTGAATATGTCGAATTTAATGCCCGAAACATAAAATACCAGCAAAACTCTGTTGCGGAAATGGGCAAGGTGATCGATAAATCAAACCGCGAACTGCAATTCGCCAACACTGCTATCGCCAAACTCGAGTTTAAACTGAATGTATCTGATAGACACTCCCGCGGTTTCAATGTTCGTTTGCTCGGTGCCCCTGAGACAAGCGAAGAAAGCTGCATCTCCATCGTAGATCACATTCTTCGAGACACGTACGTTTGAGGTAAATGGCGGTGCCATTGAATATGCACAGCGAACTGTTAAACCGCAAAAAGGGAAACCTCGACACATCATTACGCGCTTTTACAGCATATATGTACGGGGATCAGTGACGAGAGCAGCGCGCGCGAAGCTCGCAACTACACCGTATCGCTTCATGGATGACCTGACTAATGTGGACTTAACAGAGAAACAACGAGTTCGCCCCTACATGGAGGATCTGTTGAAGCGTAACAAAAGTCCGACTTTCCGAAATGGGAAGTTATACGCGGAGGGCCGTGAAGTTGCTGCAGAAGACATAAAACAATTCCTGAACAATCTTCATCAAGACACTGGTTAATATTCATAGCCATGTAACTATAGGGCTGTATACTACAAGCCTATAATATAATTCATTTTCATTTCATAATAATACATAATTGCCTTTATAATTCACATCAATTTTTGTTGGAAAACACGCTCCATACCTTCGTGTTTTGTAGTTTAATGGTGCAAACTGCATCAGCATTTATGTTCAACGTTTTCATTGCTTTATTCTTCATATGTTTGGAACAGTTGCTCCACGTACGCAAGCATCTGTATGACTTAATCCCACCCTGGTGCACTATACTAAACCTTTGTACTACAGTGTATGGCGCACAATTTAAATACTAATTCTTTGGAGGACAGAATATGATCAAACTATGGAGGTTCGATTGCATATAATCTAATACACCTTCTCGGTGATGCAGATTATAAATTAGATGACAACAATACTTACTCACTCACCCTATATAGACTCTACAGACTTAAAAGACGCTCTCGCCGCTACCATAGATACGTTTACTAATTTGAGCTTAATTGTTCAAAGCATTAATTCAAAATGTAACTACATCTACCCACTCTTACTACAGTTGGTCAATAAGGACATCGGTTTCAGTGCCATATGTTTGCAGGAAAGATGGCTTTCTGATGACGCAAACGTATCTCAATATCAATTACCAAATTCCAATATCATTCATCAAGGCAAAAAATGCTCCGGTCACGGAGGTTTATTAATATATTTACATGTACGTTATTCATATATTGTAAGACAATTATATGACTCATCCGATGTTTGGGAGGGTTTTTTATTAATGTATTTGGTGCAAAGCTAAATTAAAACGTCACAATAAGAAACATGTACAGACCGCCTAAGCTAAATCATAATGAACTAAGTATATCCACATTTATAGAAGAATTTGCACCGATACTTTCAAAATTGGGAAAGGAAAATGCAGAAACTATAATAACAGGCGACTTTAACATTGACCTGTTAAAAGTAAACAACAAACAAAACGTCGGCGACTATTTTGATTTATTCTGTACAAATGGATTTTATCCTAACATTACCTTGTCGACTCGTTTCTCTCGAAATAGCTGCACACTTATTGACCAGATATTCTGTAAGATTTAAAATGCCACCACTGCTTCCACAGCAGGTATAATTATAAGCAACATATCCGATCATTTACCGTATTTCATAATTATCGATAAACTGTTATATAAACAAAGTGCTCCCAAATGGGTGACAATCAGGACAAACAATGAAAAGGCAACAAAACAATAGTATGAATATGTAAGGCAATCGTGCATCATAGTGAAATTAAATCTAAATGAGCTATATGATCCAAACACTAATTATAATTTACTTGAAAATATACTCTCCCGACTATATGACTATCATTTTCCTGCAAAAACTGTTAGATATACAATAAGTACAAACACAAAATATCAAACTGGATAACCATTGGAATAATCAACTCAATAAAACATAAAGACAAACTGTATCGCAGATTAAAACAGACTGCGCAAAATGAAATATCTTACAATGCATCATTGATAAATCTTCGCGTTTATAAAAATGTCATAAATAGAGCTATCAGAGAAGCGAAACGTATTCACTACACAAACCGATTCAATCAATGTAAATCTAACATAAGAAAAACGTGGGATACCATTAAACAACTCTTAAATAAAAACCATAAGCAATTTGAATTTCCTAATTTATTTTATATAAACGGAGTACATATATCGGACAAAAGGGAAATTGCGCATAAATTTAATAAATTCTTTGTATATTAAATAAGTTAAAGCACTTCTTACCTACATGTGCTTTAAAGATAATGTACAATTCCGTAATTGCGCCACACTTCAATTATAATATTTTTATGTGGGACTTTAATTCAAACAGAATTTTGAAATTGCAGAAAAGGGCGATAAGAATTATAACCCACAGCGAATATAATTCCCACACAGAACCTCTAATGAAATCACTAAACTTATTGAAAGTCGACGACATTTTCACGCAAAAATGTCTTATATTTTATCACAAATTTGTGAATAGTATCGTTCCTTCTTATTGTAAATCTTTATTTTCACTAAATACCACACACCATGGCCATCACACTAGGCAAAGTAAATACATCTCTATTCCGTACAGCCGTACCTCCCGAGCCAGAAAGTGTATAAGATACAATCTGCCAACTCTACTCAGAAACATGCCACCTAGAATTACGGAAAAAGTCAATACTCATAGTCTTCACGGTTTCTCTTAATATCTGAAGAAATATCTCTTGGATCAATACCAAGAGACTTGCACAATTGCAAATTGCTATATATGTAAGCAAAACAATAATCTGTAATGTTTGAAAGTGAAATATTTTTATTATATAATAAACTGTCTACATGCTTGTATTTGAATAAATTGATTCGAAACCACAAAGATTTCTTAAATATATGTATCTTCTTTTTACTAATAGGCCGATTTCCGTGTGTATTCCCGAGCAAGAGCAGCCCTGGTTATGAAGATCTAACCTGCCTCCACTTATACTAACCTTTTAGTATTTGTGTCGTGTCTCGCCTTTCATAATGTACGAAGCAATTGCGACTAAAAGCAAACTATATTTTAGTCTTAACCGAGCATGGTATTCTGTTCTCCAATGAAGTGCTTTCTATGAAATGAAACAGCCATTGATAAATCACATGTATATTCTACCAAATCACTTCATATTTTTACGATGTGCACCACAGTGGGAGAATATCGATATGAATGACACAAAAGTAGTCTACTGAATAATCATTTACTATGTTTAATTGACTAATTGCAGTAAATATTCTTTTCCCGTGGGTGGCTCTCACGCTAGCGGCTTTTGAGCCTTAGTGAGAGCCTCCCGACATAGACTAACTATTGTAAAACTGTGTATTGCATTGTGTGCTTTTGTTTGTTTATTGTCGAATAAATTGTTCCAATTCCAATTCCATACACTTTCCTGGGTGACGTCTATTGCCAATGGTTCATCTCTGTATGCGGGAACAGTTGTACAAGTCCTCACATCTGTGAAACACCTCTCCAAAATACGAATCACTAGAATCTTACGAATTGTCTTCAATGTCATCAATGGCGAGGCAGATTCGGACTTTTACACATATTGCGTCACAGTACTTTTCCAAGCGGCAATCTTGCGCACTATTTCATTCTGGATTTTATTCGGAAGTCGCTCAGATAGGCTGATTTTACACATTAAACTACGTGTATATATTAACTAAGGAACCTGTCAGGCATTACCCCTGTCTAAATACAATGTAGCATCATGGGGGTATGTCATTTACTTGGTTAAAATATTATTACATATTAATGTCAGGCGTAAATTTTGTACTAACACGCCAACCCAAAATGTCATAATAATGAAACATCAGATAATTTCGATAAAAACATAATTGTGGTGGAACATAATCTTAATGCGTGATTTAACTTACTAAAATGATATTTTTATGATAATAACTTGTTGCATGTTGCAAAGGACGAGCTCCCAATACAAACGAGAATATAAAGCAAGCAAGATGCTGCGATGAAGAACACCTAACTATGTTCTTATATAGCGCAACACCCAGTGATTACCAGTGCTCAAAGCGCGTTTCACTATGCTCCCTGGTAGACCTGCTCAAGTGAACACCATCTCATCGTATTTGGGAACCATTCCACGACACTTATAATATAACTGTGCGAAAACTACGCGTACACAAAATATCCATCACAGGTACCCAGGCTAAGTGAATTGGAAGAACGAGGATTTAACGAACTTAGGTTGAAGTACAGCAAGAGTATTCGAACCCGTAATATCTCGTTTGAGGGTACACAACTCTAACTCCTAAGCCTCTGCGCTCCATACATTTACACATAGCGTTTCGCAAATATGTATTGTATTCTATATATATATATATATATACGTATATATATATATATACGTATATATATACATATATATATATATATCATATATATATATATAACTCTACTGTATTCTATATATATATACATATATATATATATATATATATATAAATATAGAATACAATGCATATTTTGGAAAAGCTATGTGGCACGGCCACCTTATGGGAACCCGTCCAAAATATGGTAAGCCATCGATGAAACAAACAACTACTGTTATCAATTGTCATCAGCGATCATTCAGGTAATCATAATAAACAACAGTATTGTTCTAGACAGTTATTAATTATCATCTATATTAATCGTTTCTTTACATCGCATGTGAATCTTAGTACACGATTGCCCTAAATCGGACGGTCTGGACCAATAGTCAGTACAATTCATATACAAGGTACCTGTATATTCGTTTATATATAGCCAGTATCGTGCCAGTCGGGCTACAAACGTCTATACTCAGCTGTCTGATAACTAATAAAGGGTCTTTGGAAAAGTGCCGCCATGCAGTGTACAAAGCAGACATACCCACAGGCAGTTGATTCAGACTATATCCGCACATCAATTTTGCTAGAATGGCCACAGATGTAGATATGCTTGCCAAGGAAATGTTGCTAAAAATTGTGGCGTGATGCCACATATCACGCATGCACGTACACACGCACTTCCACATGCACGCACGCACGCACGCACATGCACACTCGTACACACACGTATGCACGTACACACACAAGCGCACAAGCGCACACGCGCTCACGCGCACACGAATGCACGCTAACTCAAGCATAGTTAGATGCGTGACATATCTAGATCCTTGATTCATGAGAGTATTCCGCTGTCAACGTCGCCGTTCTAAAAAATAACCTCATAACAATGAAACACAGGATCTCTATCACCTACCGTCAGCTACTCACATGATTGTCGTGATTACACCCTAGATGCCGACTTTGATTAATATTATTCTGTGAAACGGCTCAACGTCATCGTGCCTATTGTCGTAGTCGTTTTACCGGTGCCGTTGTTACATTGTGTAAATTCACACCATGAACTAAGTTAAATTTCAAAGGATTTATATCAAGACAAATTAGGCTCATGTTGAAAATAAAGAATATTTACGTTTAAATGTACCTCGATTAAGATAACTGATTCAAAAGCATTCTTTCATTTAACTATCAGTGGTTCATTCATGCGTATCCTCGCACAATATGTTTATTAGACCTACATCAGCTCAATTTCGGCGAGTAGCTGATAAATACCACCACACACGTGTGTCGCCACGACAGACTGCACAGTTGCAGACCTCTTGTGAATGTATTTATCAAGTCAGTCATTTCCCTGACAGTTGCATTGTGTTTTTACGGGGATGGGTTGATTTAATGCTATAAACATGTGCTGTGTCTTGGTGATATTTTGATTATATTAAGTCGTCGACGTTTGGTGAAAAAGGTCACCACAATAACGTCGAAGTTTGATACTTAACCGAACTGGTTTCATTGTGCTGGTATGGTTAGCCATTATGTTTGCAAAACATTAACGGTATTGAAAGGCAGCTCCAAAACATCAAACCGCCATTCGATATGCGCATGCGTGCTTGATGATAGGGTTTTTCCTCACTGACAGGGCGGTTGTCCACGTCCAGAATCATGTTTGTGTGTAAAACGCCCACCTCAACGAATTTAGCACATTGGCAAATCCAAATAACACCTTTAAAAGAATGGACACGAAGAGTTTAATGAAGACATCATGTAGTGTGATAAAACCCTATCAGGGAATTCAAGGCTTCCGGATATTGGAGACCTTATTTCTGGATCGCCATATGTCTTTGTGGTGTAAACTTGTAATCGTGCACCAATATACGACATAACAGGCAGGTTTCATGTACAGCATTGAATGCAAGCGTGGATGCGGCTCGCTACAGTACGCTGTAAATACGACACGACATATCCATACTCATAACTATAAATGCAATTCGCTTCCAATTAAAACATGTTTGATATCATTTGAACGGTATATATATATATATATATAACATACATATGCTCACTTAAGGCAAACCAGAGGTTGTGAAGGTTTCGAAAAGTGTGTGTTCGAAAGAAAATACAACATATATTGTTTGTTTTCTTTTCCCTCACTGTTCTCGCACAGCTGTCTCCACCAACCGTCTCTACTCCTCACTGTTCTTGCACTGCTGTCTCCAACAACCGTCTCCACTCCTCACTGTTCTTGCACTGCTGTCTCCAACAACCGTCTCCACTCCTCACTGTTCTTGCACTCCAGTCTCCACCAACCGTCTCCACTCTTCACTGTTCTTGCACTGCTGTCTCCACCAACCGTCTCTACTCCTCACTGTTATTGCACTGCTGTCTCCACCAACCGTCTCCACTCTTCACTGTTCTTGCACTGCTGTCTCCACCAACAGTCTCTACTCCTCACTGTTATTGCACTCCAGTCTCCACCAACCGTCTCCACTCTTCACTGTTCTTGCACTGCTGTCTCCACCAACCGTCTCTACTCCTCACTGTTCTTGCACTGCTGTCTCCATCAACCGTCTCTACTCCTCACTGTTCTTGCACTGCTGTCTCCACCAACCGTCTCTACTCCTCACTGTTATTGCACTGCTGTCTCCACCAACCGTCTCCACTCCTCACTGTTCTTGCACTGCTGTCTCCACCAACCGTCTCCTCTCCTCACTGTTCTTGCACTGCTGTCTCCACCAACCGTCTCCACCCCTCACTCTCCTTGCACTGCTGTCTCCACCAACCAACTCCATCCCCTCCACATTTGGCTCTCGTTCTCCACTCCTCTCCAAGTCATTGTTAAATATCTCATTAAATAATCCCCCATCGCCATATTCGTCGTCCTCTTCTCAAGGTCCCTTCCATTTTCCAGGCATCAGTTTGCCATTCTCTCCACGTGTTTAGTTGAATCTTCCTTCACCAGCTTCTTCTTTACACTTTCTGTCACACCAACCCCTCGTCTTCACTCCAACAAGTAGGCTAGGGTATATAGCTGTGCTGGTATCACACATGAACTACGCACCTTTACCTTGTCCTTACCAGATATGAATCTCCCATCATATCTTCCACTTTCCTCTATCATTCGTCCCAATTTTTATTCTCCTGCAAATTTCAGTCTCTGAGCTGCCATCACCGCAAACCGCCACGCGCAGCTACATACACAGTAGTGCTCTATACATTAGCCACCCGTGATCGACATAGACAAACCATTGGTGATAAGTTTCTTGCAATCATCCTAAATATGAAATCTGGCAAAAATTTATTGCACTCACCTTTAGACCGGTTGCTGCTGAGCACGTTGACCGCGATACAATGTAAAGTTGAACGACGTATAACTATATATACAGTGATATTATATCGGCTCACGTTGTGCACTACTCGGGGAACTCCTCATGTGTGTACCTGGCCGTCCCGACTGCTTTTCTTATAAATGTGCTGCACTATGCAATGCGTCACCTGCAATAAGTTTGAATACCGTTCCGCAATCCCGCACACAAAGGAGACACTCATTCCTGAAACTTCGATCGACTATCTAGTACCTATAGTACAATACGGGCGAGCCTATCTTCATTTTCAGACAACTTGTTTTTAGGCGCGAACGAATGATGTTTTCTTGCAATTGGTCCAGTAGACCAGGAAGTTCCTGTGTTACGTTTATTTCTAGTTAAGACCGCGTAGCAGTGACGTAGAAAATTCGCCCCTAGATCTGTGACGGAGTTATCGGCGTATAGCTTGGTGGTAGAGCTGTGTTCAAACAGACGTTGGACGGATATTTAGACGTAACAAACTATATAATTATAATTGTGATACAGTATGTGTGTGTGTGTGTGTGTGTGTGCGTGTGCGTGCGTGCGTGGGTGCGTATGTGTGTTTGTGTGTGGTGCGTAATAGCCCGTTAAGTTACGCAAGCGAAACGTTTCTGGAGTACGCACTACAAGGCCTAGATTTCCACCCTTGTCAAATACATTTTGTGGCCGACGTATTCACAATCCATAGTAATCAGATAGTGCCTATACTAACAAACTGTAGTCGCGGTTCCTTAGAAGCGTTAGTAATAGTGTTAAAGGGAAAAAAGGAATTGTTTGGTGTTGTGCACCTAAAAGTGCTGATACAAACTAACAATTTAAACTATAATAAAACAATCACATCACTCATTTATTAGAAAAACCTTGTTGAGCACACGAATGCTCTAATTCATGGGCAGCGCCATTGTTGTCTATAAACCTACGTAATGTCTTGGCGTGTCGTTAGGTTATCCTTTTCCAGATTAAACTGATATTAGGCCTAGTCTAGAGTTAAAGGGGGAATGAAATGTTTGAACAACCACAGCCCAAACATAAGAACATACCATTTACAGTACAAGTCACCATGATTTGACAAGTACAGCGTCACGGTATGTTTTAAATATTTTTTCAAACGTAGCTACTATCGGCACAGGGCGCCGCCATCATGCTCCAGGAGTGTGTGGTGTACATCCGGTTTCATTGGCGAGATGTCTCCCAAAGCTGTATACAGCAATTCGATAGGCGACGCAGCATAGCTCTCAGAAAAACCGACGAAACGCATACAAACACATACAAACAGAACAATTTATTGCACTGCGTGGCTACTGGATATACTATAAATGTTAGTAAGCAACTTTTCACATACTTCCACAGAAGGGTTCCAACAGAAAAAAACAAGTTATAGATGATGAATTTGACGTGTTCGCCGGCGGAAAGATTGGCAAAAATCTGCGGTAGTCTCTTTCGAACGCCGATTGCAAGCCTAAATACGAAAGTGACGAGCATAAAAAGACATTGGACGTCAAAACATAATTCATGGTTAAAGCCACTGGTCCATCTCCAGTCGATTTGCTTACATATAACTATGCACCGATGAAGTAAAATTAAGCGAAATCGATCTGGAAGCTCGACATCATTGCCTTATTTGGAGGGTGAAGCGGGGCGTAGGAAATGACAAGCCGAAACCAGCTTCTTGTTGCCAAGGTGACTCGGCCCTCACGAGTTCCGTTAGGTATTATTACGACTACTATATAGTCCCACAGTTCTATTTCAAAGTCTGCATATATACAAATATGACGTATGCGAAATTGAAATGTAATAAGAAATGTGAATGTAATAAAGTACAAATACGTGTGAATACTATGATATAATTGGGAATAATGAGTGCTTGTAATCCGCCGATTCAGTTTACAGCAATTTGTGCCGGCGTGTTGCTACGTCAGAATACCGCAACGTCTACATCTACGAGTCTATGTTATCGACTTAGTTGCTGGTGGGGAAATAAGGGGAAACTAACCTTCTAAAATAATTACAAAAATAAATGTCAGCTACAGTAGCCAGTATAACGTTTTGCGAAATAATGTCGTCATATATTAGTCAACATTAGTCACAGTCCGGACCAAGCCCTGTCAATCATGTATTGTAGGCATTGCCATTGGAATTATTAAATAAGTGACATTACAAGTATTTAAATCCTTAAAAATATTTGTTTACGATACAGTCAATAGCATACAACAAAACACTATAGTCATATCTGATATAATTAGTTATTGGCATAGTAAGTAGGTTCACATCAGTCAAGTAAATTTAATCACCATGTAGGCCTAATACTAATTTATGTGTCTCAAATATTGGCTTGTAACAATGGACCCCGAATTGATGCTCCAGCTTTGAGGTGACAGTTTAGCAAGCATGCTATCATACCAAGTTTTTTTTCTGATATAGATTGCATGACTGCAAACACCAATGTATGCTTTTAATAACAAGGACATTGTATTTAATTTATTGACTTTTGAATATAAACCTAACAAGATAAAAAGGAAATAACATCACAGGAAAAAGCCACAAAGATTAATAATAAATATATATTTTGTATTTACAAAGTTCAAATATTAAACACATTTGAGTGCACATGCATTTTAATCATGAAAATTAAAGATAACACACATATATCCACAAAAAGAAAACGTTGAAAAAGTCACTTGTAAATCGCACTTGTGCTCCAATTTTAATGAATATTTGCAAGATTGTCTCATTTTGTTCATAATATATGATGGAAGTATCAAAACAACCATAGGGCCTAATACCGAGCACAAGCTTCGAAGGATCCAGCGAAGGATTTAGCACGCGAGATGACATTGTCCCTCATGGTAATAGAAATGTCACTTGTAGTGATGCCACGCTATCGACTTGTAGTGTCAAAACATAAAGGAAGCCGGTGGTCATGTCGCCAGTGCGACACTTTGTCGATGCAGTAGTTAATACAGACAATAGTGTTTTCCATTGAACATTCATCATGACCATGGGTATGCAAAGTTGCCATCGCAGTCCAGCACGCTTTCTCCGACTGACCCTGATCATGGCAGTTCTGTCACTGTAGACGACCCTTCGGATGTCCCAGTCTCACTATCGCCATCTTCAGACGATTCTGTCTGCAACAGTGAGAAGAGAAGCATTGAAACGAGTGATGCAGAATATGTTGTAGCAGGTGACAGCGATATCACTAATGATGACTCAAGCGGTTCTTACACTAATGGGAAAGAGAGAAAGTTTGCCATTTGTGAGAAAAACATAATTTTACTTTTCTGCACCTGCTAAAACACCAAACTGCAATAAACCACTTAGCCTAGCATCACAGTGACTGCATTTGCAGTGGTTGTGACCACAGAATGTGTTGATGGCCACTCATTCATGTGGCACTCGCAACCCAAGATTGGTAACATTTATGAGAGTAACTTGTTGACACCAAGCTTCCTCTTCCTGACTGGACATTAATTCACTGTGTACAATTTGGTCAACCTACTCACTACTGTATAGGACTTCCTAAAGTAAGGAAAATCCACTTGAAAGCTTGTATCCTAGTTGTGGTATGCAATGTGTTTTATTATACACTATTCGATGTAGGGAACTTTGGGTATATGTAATTTACTGGAATAGTTTAACTAAGTCCAAACATGTTACTTATAGTGAGTTTTTTTTGCAACATACCACCATTTCTCAAACATCACACTGTGTGCTACAAACTAATGAAGCAGCAAAGGATTCAGCTATACGTTTTTTTATATATTCATACTTCATTATTAGTATTACATTTGACATTATCACAAAACAACATCTCAAAAAGTACTTAATAATAAAAAGAACACTTATATAGAGTCATAAATCTAGATGAATCCATTTGGAGGCACTTGATAGATTTTGAAACTAGTACTACAAGCTTTGAATCTGTATCTTGAATAATAAGTACTTAATTTCTTGACAGATGCTCCTAGTGTTGAAAGTTGAAACCCACAAATATGTAAAACTGGAACTGTGATGAAATATTTTGTATGTATTAATTTTTTTATCACAATATTTGATCATAATGGTGGCCCATATAATCAATAAACATGTTACTTATTGATGTACTATATGTGCACAGGACTGGCACAGACCCAAATTGTAATACAGTTAGATTAAAATGTGTCACAGTGTGAAGTGAATCAACTGAAAGAAACATTGAAAACTGGTGTGTGAATTTGACTAATGCATTGGCACAGTCTGCCATGTAGTCTTATTTATTTGTGAATTGTTTCTCCATATGAATAAACTGTTGATATATTTCATGTTGGCTTCAGTATTACAAATCGAATTATGAACAGGGACATGCAAGACACTGCAGATCACATTGTTGTTCCAAAAATGGGTTAAGAAGGCACCGAGTAGTTAATTCTACCTTTTGGTCAATCTAATCTTACTTGACCATCTATGTCTACTAATGAAATTAGTAGACATTTGTTTTCATTAGTAGACATGGCCTTCACACGCTGGGTTTAGTGGACCAACTATATCGATGTGAATATGGCTGAATCGTTTAATAGGCGCATGCAATCGTTCCGGTGGCATTTTCGTATGCACGTGTATCTTGGCTTTCTGGCAAGATTCACACGATTTCGTCCATTTCGCGACATCCCTGCTGATACCTTGCCACCAGTAGGAATGCTTGATGAGGATCAGTCCGGCCTTTAAACCTGGGTGTGCGAGACGATGGAGATTGTCAAACACAATGCGCTATAGCGTGGTCGGAACGAGAATGCGCGCCGTCCTCACATTCGACCAAGGCTGGTCTGAACCTGGATGCAGAAGAACGATGATGAGCAATCCAGTTCTGCAATGGCTGATCGCATTCTTGTACAGACCGGATATCTGAAGGTGAAGGCAAGGCGACGAGTTGTGCTGGTCGTGGTGTGAAAATCGCACAACACGCTTGCACTGACGCAGTACGGTTATCAGCGTCTGAGAACTCATGACGAGTGGAGGGTAAAGACGAAGTTGACACCTCTGATGAAGCCGGTGTTGTCACGCAGTCTGCCAATGACGTGTTGGCAACATTGAGTGACGGCGTTGCTGGAACAAATACCGGAGCCCGTATCTGCTTCCTATGCATGTCTCGCTGATGTTTGAGTAGCTGTACGAACATCTGATCAACGAGCACGTCTTCCTGTATCGCATGATGTGATCCTTCTGTCGGTAAGGTATCTGCATGGCACAGATCATCCTGCTGCGACGACCAGATGCCGATGGTGTTAATCGCGGTGGCGACTTTCGACTGCAACAGCACCCGAGACAGTGCATCAGCGACGCCGTTCCGTTCTCCATTCAGGTAGTGTAGTTGTTCCACAAACTGTGCGATTTTGAGTAAATGGCGCCGCGGGATCGGAAGTGCAGTGTCAGCCTTCTTGGTAACGGAACCAACAAGAGGTTTGTGGTCCGTCCGAACGATGATAGGCTGACCTTCGAGGTACGAACGGAACTTGTCTACCGAATATGACACATCGAGCAGTTCTCGGTCCGTGGCCGAGTAGTTGCGCTGTGCTTTGTTAAGTTGCCTACTCCAAAAGCTGAGCGGTTTCCACATTCCGCGTTGAAGTTGAACAAGAACAGCCCCAACCGCGATGTTGGACGCATCACACCAAATCTCGGTCGGCGCGTCTAGTAGAGGGTGGACGAGTAGAGTGGCGGTAGCGATCGCGGCTTTCACGTCTGCAAACGCGTGGTCATGTTCCGGCAGCCACGCCTCTTCGAAATCCTTCTGGCGATTGACGCTCTTCAATCGTGAAAGCGATGCCATTTTCCCAGATGCATGCGGCACGAAACGATGGAAAAATGCACAGATTCCCAAGAAGCGTTCCAACTCTTTTGGGGTCGTTGGCACCGGAAACCGTCTGATGGCCTCTACTCGCTCCGGGGGAATTGCAATGCCTTGCGAGTCTACCACGTGACCAAGAAACGTAAGTGATGCACGTCCAAGTTGACACTTGTCCCGGTTCAACAGTAACCCCGTCTCCTTTAGACGCTGGAAGAGTCGTCTCAGATCCCTCACATGTTCCTCTCTGTTCGAGCTGCCTACGATCAGATCATCCTTATAAACAATGTGTGCGAATGGCAAATCGCTAAGCAACTGATGTACATTGCGTTGAAAACATTGCGCCGCGTTTTTCAAACCGTATGGCATGCGGAGGAACTTGAAGAGACCGAGCGTAGTGATGATCGCTGTTTTTTCCTGGGACGACTCATCGACGCACACTTGCTAAAACGTTTGTTTCAGATCAACCTTGCTGAACACTGTGCAATCCGCGAGTCGTTCGTTGAAGGTAGACAGTGCAGGGAGCGGATATCTATCGAGTTTGGTCATGGCATTCAGACGACGGAAGTCTCCACATACTCGCCAGGAGCCATCTGACTTCTTAACTGCGTGGATAGGTGAAGCCCAGTTGGATTCACACCTTTGGATTATTTCCTGTCTTTCTCACTGACGAAGTTGCTCCTCCACCTGTGTCTTTTTTTCGCCGTGAAGTTTCCGGCACGGTGTGTAAACAGGTGAGCCATCAGTGACGATGTGAAGCGGCGTAGTCATAGTGACTAGTTTACTCAAACTAGGCTCGGTGACTTCGGGGAACTCTGCCCACAAAAACTAAAAGTCTTCTCCAGCAGCCGTGTGCTTGAGTTCTTCACTGTAGCATAGGGCCGGTTGTGGCCTACTCGTGGCAGGAATCAGCGAAAAAACAGATTATGTTTTTGTGTCGATCGGAAACTCTTCCATCGTGTAGCGATCAGTGAGACAACGCCTGTATGGGTCGATGATGCAGCGTTTCCCGTCACCATCTTGCAAGAAGTCCATGCCGAGAATAGGGTGGACGACGTCAGCCACAATCATGTCATGTGAACACGGGCGGCCAAGAAAGATGAAGTGAGCACTGCGTCGGCCAAAAGTACGGAGGCTTTGTCCGTTTGCAGCTGACAGATTGTGCTCAGTGGGACTGGGAGAGCGTTTCTCCTCAGGAGTCGGCGGTAAAACTGATACTGCCGAACCACAGTCCACTAAGAAATCCGCTACGAAGAGGAGTCGTTTGTTGAGTGAGGCGGGCGAGCCAGTCACGACGCCGATTACTGACCGCCCGTGGCGTTTCCCGAGCGCGCACTCTTTCCCTTTGGCAAGTCAGAACGATGTCGCGGGCAAGGCGGTCCACTGCATAAATTTGTCTGATCGCCGAACTTCTGATGATACCAGCAGTGTACAATGTTCGATTTCAATCTGACTGCTTCGCGTGATTTCGACTTTCTGTCATCATTGTGTTTGTCACTCCCACGATTTCGGAATAATGCGCTGACAGCCGAAACGTCGCACGCGTAGACAGCGGTGACGAGTTCAGGCGACGTCACGTTGACGTTAGACACTGTTGCGGGAGGTAGCGTGACATAGAGTGCATCCGCCTTGCGCAACAACTCCTCCATGGGCAATGGTGGCGATGGCATCTCAAGCGTGGTTCGTAGCGAGGACGGAAGGCGTCGCAGGAGTGCCCAACGTTCGACGTCTTCCCGCATCCAATCACCACCCACTTGCCTGAAGCGAGCCATCCACTGTGAAGGTTTCTCGTCGGCCTCCATGCCGCCCATGGCGAGGGTACGTGTGAGCCGCTGGTAGACGGTCAGCTCGAAACGTTGGACGAAGAGTGACTTCGCCGCTTCAAAAACATCGGCGGGACGCTCGCTGCCCAGCATCGTCAAATCCCGCACCACGTACGCCTCTTCCTCTGTTAACAGAGTTGTTAATGCAGCAAACTTGTTGATTTGCGACGTAATGCCTTGTGATTGAAACACATCTTCCAGCTGCGCGAACCACAAGCGACAGTCGTCGTGAGTCATTGGTCGGAATGACACTTTCTGCCCTCGTGACGGGATGGAGACAGTAGACGCCTCAGTCGAGGTGGTCGAAGGCTGAGGCTGGTGGCTGTCAACGTAGCATCCCGCCTCAAACAGCATGTCTTCTGCAGTCGTTACATACTCTTCGGAATCTAGAATGTCCTCGCTGACGATGCGCGAGGTGGCTGGTTTGTCCGTCGGCAATACGTTCGCCTCCGCAGCCTCTAGTATTGGTGCCAACTGTCGATCGACTTCGCAAAACGCCTGCAACGCGCTCCGCATATCTGCACGCAGATCTTTCACCGTCTGATGTGCATTGTCGTTGGTTTTCACTTTATTAAATATGTTCACAATATTCGTGATTCGTCGAACGACGCACGATAATGGTCTGGAGGCGCTCAGTCATAGTGGAAGGCGTTTAGTGTGACACAACCGGCTAGATGGCGCAATGTCAGCGTTCTATGGTGCGTCGATGTGCACAGCGGCGCCTCTGGCGATCAGGTTAGCACTAACCAATTTCACGGAAGCTGCACTTTATTGTGCGATTGTTACGTTTGATTGAGCACAGAATGTATCTTGATCTCAACTAAGTCTCTAGAAAGATCACGTCAGGGTCACCATTTTAGAACCGTAAACATAAGCACAATAAAGACGATAACAAACAACAGTGTGAGTGATAAATGACAAACTGTATTTCTCTAGTTTCCGTCGTCGATACCAGTGAACGAAACTGTATGTTTAGTGTCCCTACACTTATATAGTATATATTTCAATACGTCGCATGAAACAGCTGCATTTCATTTCCCCTTTAAAACTCATTAGACCCCGGGCGTCCGAAAGCACCCGGGTGTGTTCTCCCCAGAGCTCCCGGGAGGCTTCTCTGCAAATCACTTATGGAAAACTAACAGGCGCTTTTAAGCCACGCCCAGCGCGCTCGTGGTTGGTTTGCTAGGGCAAGAAGCGTTTGACACATGTGTCACGCGCGTTTCATTTTGTTTTTTCGCGGGGAGAAGTCAGGGCTTGTAATATATTAGCAAGGGGCTATACGTACATATACTAATTTTACGAACAGGTAGGCCGGGCTATACGTACACAAATTAATTTTACGAACAAGTAGGCAGGGCCCTAAGTATACGTAATTTTAGGGGATGAATCAAATCAATTAGGGCAGTTTGTCAAGCAAAGAACTGGAATTCTCAGACGATACAAAAGTGTTCAGAACAGTTAAAACAGATGCAGATAAACACACGTTATATGATGATCTAGCCAATTTTGTGAAATGGTCTGAAAATTGCAAATGTTATTCAAATTTGGGAAGTGTAAATGCATCCACATAGGACATGGAAATGTGAACAAAAATACATAAAGTGGGATACTGTATCAGTTAAAACTGTAAAAGAAAAGCACTTAGGAGTAACAGTTAGTGCTGACATGAAAGTTTCAAAGGGTAACCAAATACTATGGCTAATTAGGAGAAATATCACATAAAAGGAGAAACAGCTAATTGTACCACTGTACAAAACAATAGTTAGGCCACATTTGGAATATTGTATACAAGCGAGGAGGCCATATCGTAAGGAGGACGTAGATAAACTAGAAAGAGTGCAACGAAGAGCAACTAAGCTGATTCCTGAACTGAAAGAACTTGGTTATGAAAAACACCCATTAGAATGTGGATTATCAATATTAGAGACTAGGAGACTAAGAGGATACCAAATAGAAGTTTTTAAGATATTGAATGGTTATGAGGATATTGATAGAAATATTTTCTTCAAACTAAAAAAGGCAGTATATCCATAGGGCACAATGCACCATTAGTCAAGGAACAGTGTAGGTTGGATATGAGAAAGTACTCATTCTCTCAGAGGACAATAAAAGACTGGACCAAATTATCTGATGATTGTGCTAATGTAGCAGTGTAAATATGTTCAAAAATAAAAATGACAGCTGTCTGGTGAGGGCAGGTTATACGTAGGTGGACAATTGTTGGACTCTCGATAAGCCAAAGGCTTCCTTGTCCGCATGCCGTCTGGAGATTATTGCTCTGGACGGCTATCTTGTTAAATCTTGTTAAACGCTCATCCATATTATATTATTTAGCGTTACATTTAGACTGATACTGATTGGGACAGTCGCGTAATCCATTAATTGTAAATATTATCTCACTGTTATCTTAATACAGTGTAAACATGAAACAAATAGGTGCAACGTGAAACAACAATTACCTTTGCATTTGTATAATAACGTTCTAGAACATGCACAAAACTCAAACTAATTAATTTGTGTTTAATCGAGCTAGCGTATTAGGGAAGACTATTCTTATTACAGTAATGCAGTCGCGGTCTGCTGAGCTCGACTCCACTGGGCTTTGGCTTGCATCCATATGCCCATGTAGACATTCAGAAATGTACACATGCATACGTAGCTATAACGAAATATGTAAATATCATATGGTAATTGGGCTGCACTTTAATTCAGTTCGTAAAGTGAAAGAGTCGCAGTAATGGTGCATAATGACAACCCCATTTATTTAATAAAACATTTGAAAAAGTGTGAACACTGTGTATTAAACATACTCCAATTATATTACATGATCACAGTGCACATGGATTATATAATTACAATAATTTAATTATTTGAAAACAAAAGTATGGTATGCATTAAATATACATGAATTAATGTAGCGTATGTGGATTGCATACTTGGGTAGTATATAAGTAACTATGCCTACAGTATCTATGTTTCATTACTAGCATCAAACCAACTATATAAAAGACTATACACATTTCAATTAATGTGCGTAGTTAACGTTATGTTTTTTGTGACTGTTACGTGGATAAAATCGTTTTACTCTTACTGCCATAGGAATGTGCAACATTCCTATGACAATAAGAATACAATTATTTCACAATGAACACACGTTTTCAAATGTTTTATTAAATAAACGGGATTGCCAAATGGTTACGTGAGTGAACGAATATATCAATCATAATTCTTTCAATATACATTATGTTATACATCTACAAGAACACATTTATAATTTTTTACTAAAATATTTTAAACTAATTTTAAACAAATCTCAATTATTTTAGCACCAAATATGTGTTTTGGTAGTTTGTAGATTATTTGTGCTGAATACAACTTACAACACATTAGCTGGCTAGCATCTATAAATATTTCCATATATATCCTTCTTCCAAATGAACAACATTCTAATAATTTTACACCCATCCCAAATATTCATAATAAAGCTTGAAGACCGCGATTACATTACCATATTGAGAATAGTCTTCCTTAATATGCTAGCTCGATTAAAGTCAAATGAATTAGTTATTAGGTTTGTGCATGTTCTACAATGTTATTGTATAAATGCAAAGGTAATTGTTTTTCCACATTGCACATTTTTGTTTCGTGTGTATACTGTGTTAAGATAGCAGTATGACAACATTTACAATTAATGGATTTCGCGACTGTCCTAATCAGTATCAGTCTAAATTTAACTCTAAATACTATAATATGGATGAACGTACGTATACGTAGGGCCCTGCCTACCTGTTCGTAAAATTAGTTTGTGTATATATAGCCCTGCCTACCTGTTCGTAAAATTAGTCTGCGTACGTATAGCCCTTGCTAACACATAACAAGCCCTGACGTATCCCCGCGAGAAACAAAATGAAACGCGGGTGACACATGTGTCAAACGCCCTTGCGACCAATCACGAGCGCGCTGGGCGCGGCTTAAAAGCGCCCGTTAGTTTCCATAACTGAATAGCAAAGACACGTCAGGGAGCGCCTGGTGGAGATAAAGCCTCTAGCTGTGGCCCCATCTTGTGGATACTCAAGAGACTAACACTAGCTGATTCCTTGATACCTGAGCTGCAAATTGTGAGTATTTTAGACATGTGCTTGCATTGAAAGAAATATATTTTTTGGCGATAGAAGTTCGCCATCTGTGGACCTACAAAATGGCGACGCCTTGAAATAGGTAGTTGTTTACTAATGACGAAATTTGCGCTATTATTTAATTGGATGGGACAATTCTGACATTGAACTAAAGGTAAGTTGACATTATGTTTGAAGTGCAACTTGGTGAGCAATAAAATGGATGATTTAGGCTTTGTTTATGTTTCGTTGTTCAAGTTTGGTCAACGTCAGTTGGGTTTTTGTGGCACTGATACTGCTGTTTATATGTTGCTATACAAAAATGATGTCTTTATTATAATGAATTATTAGGTAAGTATTCTAACACTGTGTTAATTCTTCTTATGGTTGACATTTGGTTGTATTAGGTGTCAATATACTAGTGATCACAATGTCAACACTGACATCGACGCGACACAGAAGCCATAAGAGGATGACAGCAATCAAGATAGAAGTATTGCAAAGCTGTGATTTACTGTCTATATTTATACAAAGTGAACTGATTTACTTTTTGACATGTCTAAGCAAGGCAAGGCAAGTGCAAATACATAGTAGAATGCATTTGATGACAATAAAATGCATGATATTCCACTCTGTCGTTGTCCAGAATTTTAATTTTCTATGTTTGTCACCTACAAATGACAACATATATTTTACCAATCGACACCACTGTCAAAATATTTTAAAGATAATTCAATGAACATCAAAATAAACACAACATGCAATTACAGAAAATCAACAGTTTTGAAGATACAGCTTAAACCTGCAGGCACCCAGAAATGTTGACATCTGTGGCAGCAGCCTGGGGAACAGGAACACATGCCAGTTTAACTGGCTGGGGGTCTAATGGGTTAATTAACTGGACATTTAACAAGCGCCAGTGATTTTGTAAGATATACCAGCGGGTATGTGGGTGGGCATATAAAAGACCCACGGAAAGTCGAATTACAGACGCTACGTCGATGACGGCAAGAACACGTTTACTGCTAGGAATCAGTTTGTAGGAGAAAGCACGCGGAGCTAATTGGTGAAGGTAATTATTAATTTGTCTAGCATGAGTTGATTCTGATATCCGGGCTGCGTAATCAATATGTATGATCAGCGGCAGCAGACATAGCGCGCGTGTATCAACTTATCACGAATGTCAGACCACGTCCACAATAATACTATACTTTATAAATACTATTATATACTGGCTTAAAAGTGTAAGTTTCAAATTTCTGGTAATTTTACCTAAATGGCCCAAATTAATTTCTTCCAACATCCTGTGACTCGTCTCAGGGAGTAGCTAATAAATAAATAATACATTTTACAAGGCAGACGCTTCGCATAATTTAGACCAGTTAAGTAAAAAATTGCAATAAGCCATGATAAAAAATAAACAGGTTAAATGCTGTCAGTTTCCCATCACATTTACAGTGACGACTACACCAATGTATGAGCCAGATGTGGTGCATTATTGATTGTGTTTTAATGGCATGATAAAAACCATTAATAATCGTGGTAATATCAATTTATAATAAAAATCATCCATGTTTGTATGAGGGCAAACTTCAGGTGTCAGAGGATCGTAATAATGTCTGCTAAAATCTGTTTCATTCAGAATAATTATCTCCGTGTCTGTAACATTCATGTAACACCTACTAAAACTTTCTATTAAATGGTTCTTTGTTATATGTGTGCCACAGTGCGCTACAGACAGCCAATGATTTTGTGTATGGAGCCACTGGTGCTGTCGAATGACTTAGTTGCATGAACCATGTTCGACTGGATACTTGGCAGTTAGACCATCCAACAAACAAGAGGGTACCTGTTTAGGTGTTATGAGAACAGTGAAAAGTGTTTATTGAGAAATGTCAACAATGGAGATACCGGGTACAACACATTTATTATATAAATATGAAAACATAATATATAAAGTTTCATAATTCATAGACACCATGGTTGTTACTTTACATAGGTATCTCTGAAGAAGTTTGTTTTTGATGATCTGTATATTTCGGCCACCTCACGCACGCAAGGTGGTCGAAATATACAGATCACCAAACTCCAGTTTCTTCAGAGGTAACTATGTACAGTATCAACAAACAAGAAAGAAGCCGGATCTGCTATCCATCCAAGGACCATGGTTGTTCGGTAAGATATTTTGTTCTGTAATGAAAAATATAAGAACATTTCGCTAATTCCAGGTAAACTTTATGTAGATATTATTGTTAACAGTAAACAACACAAACCGTTGTACTATTGCGTAGATCATTTTAACTAACATTTTAACTAACGGGTTGTGGGAATGAAAAAAGTTCAAATGTGAAAGTAAATGACTTGATAAAAGCACAGTCCTCACTGATATTAACATTAGATGCTAGTATGAAACGGAAAAAAGCTTAATACCCATTTTCATATGTGGCTGTATATTTGAAAAATGACCAAGTATGATTTTTGTATAGTAAAAAATAAGATAAATGATAAAATTTAGACTACGTCTTATTGTATACTATCTTTAGTATATGAATTGTCCATGTCCACCACTTATCCTGCAAACTGGGATTCAGTCATGTTTTTCTTTGCACGTGAACATTTCCAAAACACAAACATCCAATCATAACACAAACATGTGGAAATATAAATAATTAAAACATCTTATCTATATTTATATTCAATGTGCTAAAAATATTAATGACACTGTTTTTTTGCACTTTAACCAATATTGACCCGTGCACCAATTTATAATGGTAGATTAGATGTGTACATTTATTTGTGTCTTATTTATTTCAGGTGGGCAGCGTACCAACAGTTTACCTGGTTTACACGGTACGAAACAAGATCATATCCTTTGCACTTTACAATTGACGATAACAGAGTGTCTGATGAAATAATGATTGCAAATCAATTTAATGAATACTTCACCAATATTGGTCCTAAGCTTGCCAATCAAATCATAACCTCTGGCAACAAATCTTTCAGAGGTTCGTACCTTCAAATAATGGCTTAATGTTCATATTTCATGTCATCAACCACGTAGACAATGTAAATGCAATTGATTATCTTCATGTTAAGCCGAGCTATGTTATGGACGGTATTTCTACGGTTCTTTTGAAATGCGTGAAGGATGCACTGATTGAACAGTTAACGATAATTGTAAACCAGACTCTCTACCGGAATATTTCCCGTTTGACATAATTTGTTTAAAAATAATTCCCCTGTTCAAAAAGCAGGACAATACTGTTCTAACTACTTTCAGGCCGATTTCACTCCTTTCCACTTTGTCTAAAATCATTGAAAAGATAATGTTTGACCAACTGTATGAATTTTTGTATAAAAACAAACTATTCTATAAATGTCAGTACGGTTTCTGAAAAGGGCACTCAACCGAACTTGCCGCACTTGACCTTTTGGACGAACTTACATATAAAATTGATAAATGAGAAATTCGAATAAAAATTTTCTTAGACCTATCCAAAGATTTTGATACAATTGATCACAAAACCCTACTAAAAACGACTTCCTTATACCATTGATGGACAGTCAAATGTTCTTTTTTTAAATTACCTAACAAACAGAAAACAATACGTAGAAATATATTTACCAATAACGACAGGTTTTCTTAGTTTTTGAAGGATCCATACTGGGACTTCTCCTGTTTTTAATTTACACGAATGACATATAAAACGCAAGTAACTTATTTTAACTAATTCTCTACGCATACG
Organism: Paraescarpia echinospica; assembly: GCA_020002185.1. Lineage (NCBI taxonomy): Eukaryota > Metazoa > Annelida > Polychaeta > Sabellida > Siboglinidae > Paraescarpia > Paraescarpia echinospica. The sequence continues at coordinate 57,218,115 of CM034536.1, forward strand.
ATAGAACCTTGATTTGCTCATGAGACTCGCCAAAAACGCAAGAAGCAAATATCAGTTATATTAATATGAAACTGGAGAAGGTAAATGAATGGATTACAGTAAACCAGCTTTCATTAAGCGTTGCTATGTCTAAATGTATGATTTTTCACCACCCATTGAAACATATCTCGTCACCCCTTCTCAACATAAATTATACACATACTGAATGTGTTAATAACTTTGACTTTCTAGGTTTAACAATAAACAAATACCTAAACTGAAATTTGTTTAGGAACATTATATAACTCACTAATATTCACTCACATAAATTACTGCTTACTCTCTTGGGTAAATAACATTGAAAGGATTTCAAAATTACAGAAGAAAGCAATCAGAGTAGTGACAAACAGTAATTATAATATGCACACAGAGACACTTTTCAAAAGTCTCGACATTCTGAAGTCAGAGGATATACTGCATCTGCAATTGTTTAAATTCTACTATAGGTACTACAATAAAACATTTCCTGAGTACTTCTTGAACTTAGGCATAAAAATAAATACGGACTAGGAATTGTCACAACATTCATGTGAAAAAGAGCATATTCGGAACTTCTTCGGAAGTCAATCAGATTTGGCATAGCCCATGTACTAAATAACACCCCAAGCCTGATCAACAATGAAGTGCAAACTCATTCGTTGCATGGTTTCAGTACTTATGTCAAACAATATATGCTGTCAAGATGTAGTGCCCTCTGTAGTATTGCAAACTGTTATGAATGTAACTCTTAAGTTCTATGTCCACCCTTACTCATGGTGCTATTTGTTAAGGTACTATCTCCCATAGTTTACTACAGAATTTTAGGTATATTTAAATGCTGGAAAAATATGCGATGCGATGGGCGATGCGATGGACGATGCGCGATGCGCGATGCGCGAAGCGCGATGCGCGATGCGATGCGATACGCGATGCGATGCGATGCGCGATGCGATGCGCGATGCGATACGCGATGCGATGCACGTGGCGATGCGCGATGCGATGCGCGATGCGATGCGCGATGCGATGGCATAAATTATAAAGATGCCGTAATGAGCATGGGTACGTCGAAAACGAGACTTAGGCAGCCATTTGTATTTTATTAAACGCATTCCTTTTTGTGTTCAGAGCATGTGATGATGGCTGATGACGCTGACTGTACGTATACGGTTACACATATATTTTGTTTGCGCACAGAATTTGTTGTGTTCGTACTTCTAAATGTTGTGACGAAAGTCTGGGGCAAACATATTTCATAACATGACATATATGTATTTCTTCTACTGCTCAAATTGCAGTTTTAAAATTATTTTCGTCTGGATATCCTTGGTAGAAAATATATAACTTATTTTGTATACATGGGAAGAGACGACAACTTTTCGTTTGAGTCCAAGTTTATGTTTCAATTATTATAAATAGCTACAATATTCGAAGTCGGTTTAACAAGAAGCGTGTACATTAAATCATCGAAAAAACTGAATTTAGTCGTCATTTGCGTCACATGTTTTTCTTTCTGTCTACAGTTTAATTGTCTGCTGAAACGCAATACATGTCACAGTCTACAGTTATGTGAATCGAATAGCTGAGGCACAGTTTACCAAACCGTAGATACGCTACTGTGTAACTGCCTGTCAATCGCAGCGATTTATGATGATGTACAATATAGCATGCGGCACGAAGTGGTGTAATTCCATGGTGCACGTAAACTAATTTAATAAAAAGAAGAAAAAGAAGAAACAGATTGTGCAATTGAAGAAAAGAAATCAGCAACACAAATCACAGCAATACTATTGTCATGAATACACGCATTAGAATGCAACAATGAATGTTAGTTATTTAAGTCACTAACATTATTTACTCAAAAAAATATATTGACATTTAGACGTTGCAAGTGCATATATACAATCCACTGTTGTTGCTATATAGTCCCATAGCTTAACACCTCGACGTCTAATGGTTTTATATAATACGTTGGTTTTGGAAATCGGTACATGCAGTAGATCCACATGGCGTGTCCTATAATTATTGGTTAACGATTTGCCGTTAAATACCGGAAGGACAATTGGTTTCTCATTCTACCATGTGCAACGGCCAACACATTTTCTTTAGACGACCAATTTGTAATTAAACAGACTGAAACGATCAGAAACAATTGCTAAGAAAGCTCATGTTAAATGTATGATTATAAAAAAAATATTTTAAAAATCATATTGTCAACGCGGATTTGAAATACCGCATGAAAAGGTCTGTATTGTTATCTGTGTCATGTTTACGAATTAAAGTTCGCCACTTATGACATGTATTGCGTTTCAGCAGTGACGCATGGTGCAAGTCCCTGGAAGACTAGCTCAGTGGTGACGCCGCTACAGCCTCAATCACGGGGTTTCCTGCATATCTTCTTCATGTGTCTGATGTCTTCCTTGTCGACTTCGACTTTGTAGTCTACAGTAGATATAGCGTTTTACACAAGCCAGTAAATTGTTATAACATACAAATGTTTCAATCAAACTTAGGGAAGACAACAACTATATTATCAATATCAATGTTTGTGTTTAAAAACATTCTTTAAATCGATGCTGTCTGTAGAACAAGTTCAGTTTTCTAAGAAAGATACTTCTGATATACATCATGTTTTCACTGTAATTGTAATTTCACTGTAATTGTTGTATATATATATATATATATATACATATATATATATATATATATATATATATGTATATATATATATACATACATATATATATATATTTATATAATATTATATATATATATATATAAAATTGACGTGTGATATAATGTGTTTACGAAAGCAAAACGTGTGATGCTAATTACTATGACCTTGCATACCGCTGATACCGTACATACTTAACCAATACTCATTCAATATTTTTTATTATTTTATTGTTGAGGTGTATTCTCCTGGTTTCTATGGGAACTTCCATAGTCAACAACAACATGTCTTGCAACATATCATCAAGGTGGTCCCATCTGAACGATTGTCCTCCAAAACACATTCGCCTTTCCTCGTCCCATTCTGATACACCTTAACAGCTATGTTACACGGCTGTAACACAACTGAATTGTTTAGACTAGAGAGCAATGTCGTTTTCTATACAATTCAGCACAAACGAGTATATCAAAATTGTAATTTACACCTGGAAGTGCCGATGCACTAAAGTGGGGGTTAAATAGCACTTTCGGTTAATTGTATCGCAAGTGGATTACATGATGTGTCAAAGTCGATTATCTGTGGAGACGATAATCCCTGGGTCAGGAGCTATAATTAGAACAACACCACCTCCCAAAATTACAGCAGTGGACTAGAATGATGCTACTTATTTACATCGTCTGGTCGTAGTTGCGCCTGTGGTTAATTGTGTATTTTATATGACTAGTCGACACAATTGTTTCTGAACAAGCATAAGCATGAGACAATTAAGATAGGCAGGGCTTGTAGAGAAAATGGGAGAAGAATGGATGGCAAAGAGAGCAGATGCACAGAGACTGGAAGGGAAAAGGAGGCGAGGAAGAACTAGACTGCGATGGGAAGATTATGGAAAAATAGATTTTGAAGGATTGGGAGAAGGGTGGAAAACGAGAGCGAACGATCTGGTGGAGAGCTGTGCAGGATCAGCGAGAGAAATAAAAAAAAAATCAGACATCGAGCATCGGAATCGAGGCCAGTTTCACCCCTGACAAACATGGATATATGAGGAGTTCAAATTCATGTTTGTGGAGAGCCTCAATGAAGATATTTGGGAGGGGGTGCAAATCCAGGTTTTTGAAAAGCCTGAAGATGGAGTTATTTTGGCGAGCCTCAATGGGTGTGCAAATTGTGATGTTGGAGAGCCTTAATGTGGCTGTTTTGGCGAGCTTCAAGAGGGGGAGTGCAAATCGAGGTTTTGGAGAGCCTCAACCCACCAAATATCCACCATGTTCCGACGCCAGTGTTTTGGGTTTGGCTTTGTTGTCTGGGCTTGAACAAATTCGTGATCTTAGGCAACACTAGATGCCTTTTATGTTCAACGAATGTGTCCATGGTTGATGACTTTAAGTGTGCATATACGGTTACACATCTAGTTATTGTGCACAAAAGATTATGTGATTGTACTTCTAAATATTATGATAGAAGCCTAATGCGATTGAGTTTAGACTAAGATAAATGGGGGCATGCGGGCAAGCACTTTAAAGAATGTAATCTAGGTTCTCTCACCAAAACAAGACACCAAAAAAGAATTACTTCATAGCATGAGGTGTGTATCTCTTCTACCACTCCCCATTTCATTTTTGAATGGTTTCATCTGAATATCCTTGATCGAAAATATAAACGATAATTTATGTACCTCCACACATGAAAAACAGGGATGTTGATGGCATTTTTCAGTTGAACATTAACCGTGGGCTTTGAAGTATACATTTCTTGAATATTTATTCAATAATGACATGACACATTTTCATAGGTGTACATGAGTAGATAGTAAGACCTGTACGATCTCAAAAGCCTACTTATAAAAAAGAATTTAATGACCCCTAATCGTTTTCGGGCACACCGCTGAGTCAGCAAAAATGCGAGACTAATCCTATGCATAAAAAAAGATCAAAGGCTTTGTGGTTGACACTAATGAGTTTGGGAAATCTACTTATAAAAAACGTGATTGATGAGCGATGTAATTTGATACTAATTGGATGATTGACAGTACACTAGAGAGATGCCACCTAGCGGTGAGTGCAGAGAGTATTTTAGTCCTAGCGATCAACGCCGTACCTAGAGCGCGCTGACGTAAGCAATAATGCGTTTAATAATAAAGTATATAAGTTTAGTTTCGTACTTTATAACCATGCTAAAGTATATAAGTTTAGTTTCGTACTTTATAACCACGCTAAAGTGAAGTGGACCACCTATAACTGGGGTAGGAGTTGTGCTGACGTAAGCAATACGCTGGGGTAGGAGTTGTGCTGACGTAAGCAATACGCTAACCATTGTGTATTAAAACCATTGTATAAACGTTGAGATGTCCCCGTATGTGATGTTGACAGCAAGAGGAGCGACGACGACTGCTGCAGCGATAAGGGCTGCTGCCCTACTGGTCTTTGACCCCTGGATGACAGCATAGCTGGCTAACGGCGTTGTTCTGGTGGACGGATTAAAACGAAAGCAATGCGTTTAAATACGTCTAGTCGTGGGATTATCAAATGCATAAATACACTAACATTCAGTAGGGTGTTTATGCATTGAAAATAGACGCGTGAAAACGTGAGTAGTGACTGGAATATTTATTGTGTGTAATATTGCAGCGTTCGCCCGCGACCGACGGGTTGGCGCCTGTCGGTCGCCGGCGGGGAGCCGATCTCCGGCGGAAGACCGAAGCCTTCCCGCCGATAGAGTTCTGGAGGCGTCATCGTCCTCCATAAGCCGTTTGGTAGCTTCACGAGAAAGACTCGCGCTAGATCGGGAACAATCTCATCATCGTCACTGTAGTAAGCTGCTGCTGCTGCTGTGACATTGGGCGACGGCGTAACAGGTGCTGGCGAAGGCGGCGCACGGACGGACGGCGCGACCTCGCATGTTGTTCGTGTCGACTTTGTCGTCGACGCGTCGGGGAGCACAATCGCCCTACGCGGGGTATATGTGTCCCTTGTAGGCAGTTGGATCGGTCTATGAAATAGACAAAGGATGAATAAAATGAGTGAGATAGTAAATTGAAATAAAATACTGTCTTGGTAAAATACATTGTTTAAATAAAATAATACAACAATAAAAACGTGCATTTAAATCAAAGGATGAATAAAATGAGTGAGATAGTAAATTGAAATAAAATACTGTCTTGGTAAAATACATTGTTTAAATAAAATGTACTTATAAATAAAATGCATGCATGTTTAAACGGTAAAATGCGTACTAGTATGCATTAAATAATACAACATGCATTTAAACGATAAAACAATTTAAATAAAACAAAAATAAAAACGTGCATTTAAATAAAATGCATGCATGTTAAAAATACATGTGTTTAAATAACAATAAAAACGTGCATTTAAATAAAATGCATGCATGCATGTTTAAACGGTAAAACTAGTGAAAACATGCATTACAACAATAAAAACGTGCATACTAGTAAAACATTTAAATAATACAACAATAAAAACATGCATTTAAATAAAATGCATGCATGTTATAGTAAGCACTGTTTAAATACGTTACAACAATACAAACGTGCATTTAAATAAAATGTCTTACCGTGGTTTCGTTGTGGACATGTTGTTAGAGCGATGGGTGGAGACGACGTGTTTGCGTGGTTGTAAAAGCGTGTATGAAATGTGCGCGTCGTGAAAACAGCGGTGGCGGCGGCGCATGACACTACGACTGATTTTGATTGACATGTGAACGGAGAACAAAGGGATTTTTACAAACGTTAAACGAAACGTTAAAAGTACGAAATTAAACGTTATATACGATCACTGGGGGGTCAGGAAACACGAGATGCGTATATATTAGAGAAATTTGCGGTAAAAGTCACATTTGACGATGAATGCACTGACGTGAACGTTAGCTTTTTTTCCTAAAACAAATTCCTCGGAGAGTAAACGGAATGCGTTAAGCGCACATGTGTGACATCTGTTGCGCGTGACTTAACGAGTTGGAATGTGAACGGAGAACAATGGATTTTTACAAACGATAAATGAAACGTTAAAAGCGCGAAATAAAACGTTGTATAAGATCGCTGGGGGATCAGGACACACGAGATGCATAGATATTAGAGAAATTTGCGGTAAAAGTCACATTTGACAATGTATGCACTGACGTGAACGCTAACTTTTTTCCGAAAACAAAATGCCTGGGTTGGAAGAAGTATGCGCGACGATAATTGAAAAAAGATAAGGATATGAGTGTGAAGTGCGCATGCGCGTTATAGTGTAGACAATGACATTTCAAAAACAATAAACGAAACGTTAAAAGCACGAAACTAAACGTTGTATAGATTCTCTGTGGAGTCAGGACACGCGAGGTGCATCGATATTAGAGAAAATCGATGTAAGGAGAGATTTAACGGCGAATGTACCGACGTGACCGGATGCTTTTTTTCGAAAACAAAATGACTGAAATGTACGAGGCACGCACACTGATAATTGAATAAGATGACGTATTAGGGTGAAGTGCGCATGCGTGTTATTTGGAAAAGGTATAAAACGGGTGAGAAAATGTTATATTGTATGACGCCGAACTTCTAACCGTGTATTCTTTCTACAGAGCAGCAAGCAGCAGACGTTCTTCCGCAACATGGCGGATGAAAGTCAACAACAAACAAAAAAGTCGAAGGCGCCGCGTAAGCAGTCGATGAAGGCGGCGGCGGCCAGCAGCAGTCAACCTTCGGCACTGATTGCAGCCTTGTCAACGGGGGTGTCACCACCCGTTAAGCGCCCCGTTACGCTGATCGCGGCCCCGTTGACGGTCGGCCGAAAACGGAGCGCCGAAGAGGCGCACTTGGAACAGCCCGACGAGACGGCCGCGCAGCCCCCGGTCCTGTCGCGGAGCGGTTCTATGGAGCGTGAATCGGCGGCGTCGACACGCGCCACAGCGGTGAGTCTGAGACATCTGAAGTGCGCCGTCAACGGCGTATATAGAATCCTGTCACCCGTTACGATCGAGGCCGTCTCGTACAAAGGCGAACCCGGCACCACCTATTTGGGATGTTCCCGTTGTCGCCGGAAATTACAGACAAACAAAGACGGGGCCCTGATATGTCGAACGCACGGTGAAGTGTTTGTACCGAAATATTTCTTCGCGTTGCGTGTGATGGTGAAGGACGGCGAGGAGGACGAAGATGAGCTTTGGCTTACGTTGTTCGATAGCCAAATGTCTAATCTCGTCGAGTTCACGGCCGAGTACCTGACGGAATTGAACGAGGAGGATCTCCGCGATACCGTGCTCGAGTTAACCGGTACTAAAGTGGAGATTAGTGTGCGGAAGACGACTTGGAACGGAGACCCCTCGTATACAGTCCGCACACTAAAAAGATATGACGACGACGATGACTAATGTTGTTATTGTTGTGTTGTTTGTAGGAAGAGGAGGAAAATTGGCCGCTACTGGTAGATTTATTGAAGCACGCCAACGAACGACAACGAATGAGAGATCGTCAGGGGCTGGAATTAAGCAAGCAGAGCTTTGAACTATTAGCCGAGTCGGCCGAACAATATATAAGAGCGTTTTGGTTGGCCTATGAAGCAAGCCTATTTCGTAGTAGTTTGATGTACTAACAGTTGTGCTTTATATGCTTTAGGAAGTGCGCTGCGTACTCCAAAAAATGATTGCAAACAACGAAAGGATTCGCGCTCAGTACGACGAGGTTGCAACGTTCGTAAGAACGTTGTTGGAACGGGGTGTGCCGGCGGGGTCAGTAAAGATGGAGGAGGAGGAGAAGAAGGAGGATGAGGACTAATCATAATAATGTGTTTGTAGGACGCTCTGATGCAACACACCAGACGTGAGTGTATGAGCGACTTCCTACACGCGTTGCTGACGGTGATATCACGTAAAGAGTAGAACTGCTTTGTGCTGTAGGGTAGTGGCGGAGGAGTACGTGACGTTCACGTATTGGAGGCGATAATCGAGGAGGCGCTGGGATCGCCCCGAACGCGCCCCCCTCCACCGACGTATAACGACAGCCTGGCGACGATGGGACCGCACTGGAGCGTATCGGAGGAGCTGGGGACGTGTCGGCAACTCGTCGTGCCGAGCCGGAGTCAGTTGATCGTACGTTACGAAAGACTGGCTATGGATCTCATCGCCGAGACTATCGGCGAAATGGTTCTGGAGAAGGCGCGGGATCATTGCGTGCTATGCTAACCAAATGAAGGCTGCCCCTACGTTCACATGGCCGGCTATCGCGCGGGACGGCCGAATCGCGTCTACATGCAACGTTTCGTTAAGCCGGGCTGTATTGTGACGCGGTATTTCAACGAGGTCATGGAAACGTTCCTACGTCGATCACTTATTCCGTGTTTTACGAGACTAGTGCATATACTAAGCGAGACTACGGTGTCGATTTCTTCCGGTGATCAGCAGCCGCAAACGGGCCGTGCAGGAGAATTGTATTTGGTCCAGTTTGTATCCAACTGGTTGTTGGGGACGAATTGGCGAGATTACATGAATCGCGTGCAACTCGAGTCGGCCGTGCACACGTACGTGCAACGTCGGAGCGGACTGGAATGAACGAACACTAGTAGAATAGAGAACATTTGCTTGCTATCGAAACGAAGGCTTCACACTGTTGTAAAAGTACCGAATAAAACGTTGAAAATGTTCTTTCCATTTCCGAGTTACCTAGTTAGAAAAATTACCGCTAGTTAGAAAAAACCACCACCGCTAGGACCAGTTAGAACCGCTAGGGTTAGAAACACTAGTTAGAAAAACCACCACCACCGCTAGGATCAGTTCCACCGCTAGGGTTAGATTAGAAAAACCACCACCACACAGTTAGAACATTCCACCGTTAGAAAAATCTTCCCGCTAGGGTGTACACACCACCACCGCTAGGATCAGTTCCACCGCTAGGGTTAGAAACACTAGTTAGAAAAACCACCACACAGTTAGAACATTCTTCCCGCTAGGGTGTACTTACCACCACCACCACCACCACCACCGTCACCGTCGCCGTTATAAATAGCGACGCTCGAAAAATATCATTAGAGAGAATGCCACCACCACCACCTACTAGATGGCAATGTCCGAAATGTGGGCGCTATTTCGCGACGCAGTCGATGTTAGAACGACACGTAAAGAGTTCGAAAAAATGCGGCGACGAAGCGCTATGCGTAAAAGGTCGAGAGTGTCCAAAATGTGGCAAGCTATACACCACGCGTTACGCTATGCTACGACATCTGAGACTGCAGTGTGGCCGTTCGCCACCTAGTGAATCAGTGGAGGAAGAGGCCGCCGCTAGGGCGCCGCCGTCGCCCGACGATCTACAGCGTGTCGTAGACGAGCACCGGCGTAGCATAGAGACGTCGGTGGCGCGCGGCGTCATACAGTCGCGTTACAACTATCGTATGACCGCCTGTACGAGTACGCGCGTACTCGAACCGCGTCTGAGGGAAATGTTTCGCGCGCAAAAGAACGCGTTTAAAATTAACGTTAGTTATGGTTTTGTATTACGCCACAAGGTGTCGGGTCGGTACCGATATTTTCATTCTTCGTGTAACTGTTGCGGACGCCTCCTCGAAACACCCGCCCTAGTTACCGATAGCCGTTCATTCGAACGATTCCTCGACGCCGTGCGCACTACCGACGTACTGCAGTACGCCATCGCGCAGCGTCCCGACTCGGGATGGATCGTCGAGCTCGTAACTAACGCCACCTACTTCGTGAACGTCATCATCAATCATCCTATCGGCTGCGTTGGCGTGACGACGCTTCCCGCCTACGTGCGCCTCAACAGGTCCATCGTGTCGTTGACGAACGATGTTCGAGGCGCGCCCTACGACGACCATCTGTGTCTCTTCCGATGCATCGCCCTTCACCTGCAAGGTCACCGACGAGGCCAAAGTATCCGTCATACGAACCGTTTAACGAAAGACGCTAAACGTCTGCACGCGCGGTATCGTCGCGACACGGCGACGACCTCGAACGGTGGCGGCGTGCGCCTGAACGAACTGGATCGCGTGGAGACGGTTTTCGGCATCAACGTCGTCGTCTATCGTCGACTGACGAACGACGTCGCCGAACTAGTCCGTCGATCGCTCGAAGCGCACCCCACGACGCTGAACGTCAACCTGTACGAGTCGCACTTCTCGTACATAAGCGATCGGCGCGCGTACACGAAAACGTACAAGTGCGGGAAATGCGGCAGCGTCCTCTGGCGGACCGCGCGCGATTTACGACGTCACGAAGCGACGTGCGAAGGCGGCGTTCGTCACGTGTTCCCCGGCGGCGTCTACCGACCGACGGCGTCCGTATTCGAGCGGCTCGACGACGAAGGCATCGACGTCGGCGACGACGACCTGCGCTACTACCCGTACCGCGCGACGTTCGATTTCGAGTGCTATTTCGCCGATAACGATCTGCCGACGAATAGCGACAAATGCCGCTGGATCGCGCGACACGAACTGCTCAGCGTGAGCGTCGCGTCGAACGTGCCCGGTCACGAAGCGGCGCGGTGTTACGTCACGACCGGCGATTCGTCGGAACTCGCGCGTCGCCTCATCGACGACCTGGAAGCGGTGAGCGCGGCGGCGTGCGCGATTCTACGTCCCCGCTACGACGCGACCTTCGAGGCGCTCGACGCGCTCGACGCCGACTGGCGGCGACGATGCAACGACGACGACGACGCCGCCGACGCGTCACCGTACGCCACTCTCGCCGACCGGCTGTGGACGTACCTTCGACAAATGCCCGTATTGGGATTCAATTCGGGTAAGTACGACTTGAACGTCGTCAAAAAGTACTTGACCCCCCTGCTCATAACCGACGACGCGCAACACACGTCGTCGGCGTTTACCATTAAACGTCAGAACAATTACATGTGCCTGTCGACGACGACGTTGAAGTTCCTGGACATAACGAATTACCTCGCGCCCGGCGTTAGCTACGATCGCTTTCTGAAAGCGTACGGTTGCTCGGCAACGAAGGGCTACTTCCCGTACGAGCACATCGACGCGTTGTCGCGTCTGGACGAAACCGCCCTGCCGTCGCGCGAAGCTTTCTACAGCCAGCTGAAACGTGAAGGAATCTCCGCGGAGGCGTACGAGATTTGCGCGACGGCGTGGCGCGACGAGGGCATGACGTCGATGCGCGATTTTCTTGTGTGGTATAACAATCGTGACGTGGCGCCGTTTCTCGAGGCCGTCGATCGCCAGTTCGCCTTCTATCGGCGCCGACGTATCGACATGTTCAAGGACGCCATCAGCGTACCGGGGTTGACGTTGTTGTACCTGTTCAACGACCTGCCGAAGTCGATCCATTTCTCGCTCTTCAACGAGCCGAACAAAGATCTGCACAGTCTGCTGCAGGCGCAGATCGTCGGCGGCCCGTCCATCATCTTCGCGCGCCACCACGAGGCCGACGTGACGTCGATTCGTGGCGACGGCGGCGCGCCGTGCCGATCGATAGTAGGCTTCGACGCAAACGGCCTCTATCTATGGGCGATAATGCAGGAGATGCCGACGGGCTGGTACACGCGCCGACGCGCTGAGAACGCCTTTCGAGCGGAACACGTGCACCGCTACGGTCGTATGGCCGTGGAGTGGTTGACGCGCGTGGAGGCGGAAACCGGCGCGCGTATACGTCACCAGTTGAACGGACGCGAGAAGCGCATCGGAAAGCACCGAGTCGACGGCTGGTGCGCCGCCACGCGAACGGCGTATCAATTTCACGGCTGCTATTTTCACGGCTGCCCGACGTGTCAGGCGCACGTGACGACGAACGCCGTCAACGGTCAACCGATGACGACGCTGTACGCCGCGACGATCGCCGTGACCGCCTACCTGCGCCGTTTCGTCGACGAAGTCGTCGAAATGTGGGAGTGCCAGTGGCACGCCGTGCAACCGCCGGCGGTGCCGACGCCGCCCGACGCGTCACGATGGCAACCGACCGCCATTACGCTCTCGACGATACTGGAGGCGGTGCGCGACGGCTCTCTGTTCGGCCTCGTGCAGTGCGATATCGCCGTACCGGAAGCGCTGCGCGACAAGTTCGCCGAGATGCAGCCGGTATTCAAGAACGTCGATATCGTGCGCGACGATCTCAGCCCGTTCATGCGCGACTACGCCGAGTCGCACGATCTCCTCACGCGACCTCAACGCACGCTCGTCGGTAGCTACTTCGGCGCGGCGATCTTGCTCGCGACGCCGCTCCTACGCTGGTATCTGGCGCACGGGCTCGTCGTCGAGCGCGTCTACCAGATCGTCGAGTACGCGCCGATAGCTTGCTTTCGCCGCTTCGGCGACGCGGTTTCGACGACGCGCCGCGAGGGCGATATCGATCCCGACAAATCGATCATCGCCGATACATTTAAACTTCTCGGGAACAGTTCCTACGGGAAAACGATTACGCGCGTCGATCGGCACCGGGAAATCAAGTACGCGACGCCGGTCGGCGCGTCGATGCTCGTCAACAATCGGCGCTTCCGGCAACTGGACGTCGTCGTCGACGACGCGCTGTACGAGGTGGCGCTGAATAAGCGTAAAATCGTCTACGGCCTGCCGATACATATCGGCTATTTCGTATTGCAGTACGCAAAATTGAGAATGCTGGAATTTTATTACGATTTCGTCGACGCCTACATTCCCCGTCCGCTCTTCCAGTACTGCGCTATGGACACCGACTCGGCGTACATAGCCCTAGCCGGACGTGACGTCGACGCGCTCGTACCGGAAGAACGTCGCGAACACTACTTCCGGAATCGTTCGCTCTGGTTTCCGGCCGAATGCTGCGACGCGCACGTGGACGCCTACGTACGACGGCGCGTCGCCGGACTAGCGTGGGACGGCGGCGCGACGGCCTGCTGCGCGCGCCGACGCCTGTTCGATCGTCGAACGCCGGGTCTCTTCAAAGAAGAGTGGCGCGGCGACGGAATCGTGGCGCTGTGCAGCAAAACCTACTACTGCTTCGGCGGCGTCGCCGGTCCGAAGTACAGCACGAAGGGACTGAGCAAGCGACAGAACGCCGACATCGACGAGCACACCTTCCTCGCCGTACTGCGCGACCGTCGCAACGGCGTCGGCTGGAACCGCGGTTTCCAAGTGAAAGACTCGTCCGTGTTGACGTACGTTCAAGAGCGCGCGGCGTTGAGCTACTTCTACGCTAAACGCCGCGTGCTCGACGACGGCGTCACTACGGCGCCGATACTCGTCTAACTCGTAAACACTCGTCTAACTCGTAAACACTCGTCTAACTCGTCTACTACTAACCTAACCCCCACCACCCCCCTAGGGGTAGTTTCTGTATGTATGTATGTATGTGTGGGTAATAATAAACACCAACAATTGTATACATCATTTGTTCGTTTTTTATTTCTTCTTCTACTACAAGCGGTGGTTAATGAGGTTTTAATAAATCGTGTACGAGACAGTCATTGTTCACACTATCGGTGCCGAATAGGCTCTGGAACGTCGTCAACGGCATCCCGCGACATCGGAGGAGAAGGTAGGCGACGCAATATTGTCCGCACACGTTAGAGATGACGCTCTGCAGGCGCTTGTCGTTGTACGTCCACGCGTCGCCGCAGTGGCGGCGCAGGAAGGCGCGGAAGTCGGCGTGCAGCGGCGGCAGACCGTACGAATCGAAGTACTCGCCTCGTCGGTCGGCGCCGACGTAGACGGCCACCCAGTGCTGTCCCGGTTCGCCGCCGTCGTCGGTGTTGCACACGAAGGCCGTCGGGTAGGTGGTGGCGCCGGCGGCGGTAAGTAGCGCGTCTTTAGGCACGACGCCGACGACGATACGTTTAGCGTACGTATCGAGTTCCAGACGACGCATCAGTTGAAACGTATCCATAGTTACCAGTCGTAAATGACGTTCCGGTTCCGGTCGATTTCCATCACCGTCTCGAATTCCGCGTACACGACGACGTTCACCGGACGCGCTAGCGGCGTCTCGAAATGCATATCGACGCCCACGCACCCCTGACGCACGACGTTGAAATGATCGCCGTCGCAACAGTCGGGGGTCAGGTCAAAACCGAAGATGCTGTAGCCGGCGCCGAAGTCCGTGCGCGATACGTCGTTCCCCTCGTCCTCGAACGCCTTTCCGGTCGCCTCGAAGAGATTCATGTAGCTGCGCACGTACCGGTTGTGCGGGAAGTCCTGCTGCAGCGGCTTGCTCGGCACCTGACGTCCGTCGACGACGAGCGACAGGAAGTTTATGTCGTTGTGACGCGCGTCGAACGGATTTCTAGTGTAGTCGCCGTTGTAGGCGACGTTGTCGATCATCATCAGGAAGAGGCGTTTCGGAATCGCGCCCATGTACAGGTTCTCGTGCGTGTGCGATAGCGCGCCCGCCGTTATCGAGAACGATTTGCAGTCGACGCGACGCATCGGAAACTTAGCCGTTCCCAACGCCCACGCTTTGATATGTCCCATCTGGACGGCCGGGTTCAACTTCACTTTTCGCACGTGCAGTCGAATCGCCTGCAGCACGACGCGCCACCCCGGTACGGCTTGCGCGCCCATCAGCCAGAAGGCGTCCTTCGAACGCACTATGCGCACTTTCGTGTCGACGCCGTTCGGTAGGTGTTTGTTTAGCATAAACGCGTCGACGTGCAGGCGTCCCATCATCTCCACCTCGTGGCTATCGGCCGTCGCGATGCGTCGCGTCTCGAAGCCGAGGTTGGCGTTGCCGAGCGTGTCCATCCGTCCGGCGGTGTCTTTGTACCACAACGACGCCGTGAGATGCGAACGTTTCGCGTCGCTACCGTAACTTAGCAACGTCTCGAGGTAGGCCCGGTACGCGTACGTATTGGTCGACGGCGTCACGAGGGTGTTGTTAAGCGACACGTCGATTTGACTGATCATCGAATGCAGGAAATTGTTGACCGGCGCCACCGCGGCCGCGGCCGCCAGATCGGTACCGTCCCCCCGCGTCACTTTGAAGCGCACGTACAGTTGAATGCTCGCCAGGTCCGTATAGTCTTCGCCCGAACCCGGCACGAGGAACTCGATAGGGCCGCCGGCGTCGAGAGTCGTCAGCGGCTGGTAGACGGTCCAATGACTACTCTCGATGCTCGTCTGCGTCACCGGTCCGCTGAACAGCTCCAGTTCGGCCTTCACGCCCTCGCACGTCGAGCCGTTCACGAACGCCATCGTTGTCGTCCGTTCGACGTCTTCCGCCTACTGACGACCGTCGCCGCTAGCCGCGCTCTCTTTATGCCGCCGCCGCCGCCGCCGCGGTTTTTCTTACGTCGAGTTGATTGAATATCGTATGCAGGATGACCGTCGGATCTCCTCCGCGCGGCATCATCATCACCACTACGAAGCGCACTCGAAGGTACGGCGGCTGGTAGAACTGACCGTTCTCGAGTGCGCGCTCCATCGTCGTTACTCGTCGAATATGTCCGTTCGACGCGCTCTTTTCCGCCTACTGACGGTCGTCGCCGCTAAGCGCGCTCTCTTTACGCCGCGGGGACGGCGCTGCTGCGTTTGTTTCTTTTTCTTCTTCTTCTTCTTTGGCGCCGCCGCCGCCGCCTGCGGATTCAATAGGCCGTCGAGAAGATCGGCGCCGGCCTCCTTCGCGCGCCTTTTTAGCGACTGTTTCAGATTGCCGCCGGCGACGACGTCGCGCGCCACGTGCATGCCGGTGTTGAGCGCCCGTTTTCCCAACGCCATCGCGCCCCTCTTGATAAGCGGCATGGCGCTTCGAAACAGACTCCCGAAGAGATTACCCAGACCGTGACCTCGTTGACCCCGAGCGCCGACGAAGACCGGCAGCTGTCCGCCGACCTGACGAACGTAGTAGTCCACGTACGGGTTCTTCGACGACATGTTAAAACAATTTCGATTTACAACGTCTGAAGTGAAGCGTCGTCACCACCTTCCCCTGCTCGAATGGTATCGGTTGGCCGTGATCGTCTCTTATATCGACTTCGACCTCGTCGAATTGATTCCGCATCAGCTTAACGTATTGCACGCGAACGAACGATTCCGAAACGACGTCACCGTTCTCACCGCGGACGGCGATGTTTCGAAGCAGCGGCGCGAACACGTCACCGACGACGCGCGGTTCCACGAGATCCGTGTACACGTACAGACTCTCGATGCCCGCCGACATGGTCACCGTATCGCGACCTTCGTACTCGAACGTGTACGCGGCGGGCGACGTGCTGATGATGGGCCTCGTCGCCGGCGCGGGACCGTACGCGGACGAACTCATGATCGTGTTGCTATGGAAACCTAGCACGTGCCTCAGACGGCTCGTATGAGGTATGATAAATTCGACACCCGCCGACATACGTAGCGTAAAGCGGTTAGAGACGGCGCAGTATTCTAGCACGACCTTGACCTTCCTGGTGTGTAATTTCTCTAGCGCCTCGTTGATCCTGTTGCACAACGTATAAACGTTGTTGTAGAAACCGTGAGGAATCGTCGTCTGACGATATATCAGCACGGTCGTGCCTTCTTCGTCTATCTGCGTGTAAACGCCCCGTTCGCCCGCCGCGCAAGTCAGATAGAAGTAGGCGTCCTTCTTTCTCACGTTGTACCACGTGTGCGGATACTGTACCGACACGGCGCCGCATTCCCACTCCCCCGACAGGTCGAAACGTCGCGGCAACGTCGTGACGTAGTGCGTCAACGTATTTTCGGGGTGACGTTTCATAGACGCGTTGCTCGGCAGCGTCAGGTAAATATCAGACGAGACCGCCATCGCATTGTCGACCGTCGCCGACACTCATAGACGGACTCGGGAGCAGGTAACCGAGACAGCTGCTCAACAGCGCCGTCCACAGGTTGGAGTCACCTTGACCTTTCGTCAGATTGTATATACTAACGGCGATGACGAAGTACAGGACGACGACCTGACAGAGGAACACGATTTCGGCCTTAGGGCATTCGTTGCCGCAGATTCGCCATGGAACGGGTTCGGCGGCGGTTGCTGTTGTAGCGTCGATGGAGTCCGCGTTGCGCTCGTCGTCGACGACGGACGATTCGTCGGCGTTCGTTCGACGCTCGCCACTCGAGGTAGTTTCGTCGTCGTCGCACATCGTCGCGCCACTGCGCCCTGTCGATGCAACAGGGACCTTTATACGGTAAGAACGAAGATCCGTTGCATAGTCCCGCCTCGTGCAGTCGCCAGCAGCCGGTGTGACGCGTCCAACGATTCATCATAGGTCCACGAGCGACTCGGCGTCGATCCAGCTGTTGAATGAGGCCGGATATCCGCTCCATTTTACGAGCGCCTCCGAACCGCCGCCACGACGCCGACGACGCCGAAGAACCGCCTCCACGCGATATAGTTTGTCTTTCGGAACGACTACGCGTTGTAGTTCCGGTTCGTAGAAGGTGCCCTCTATCGGCGTCTCGGCGTCGTCCTTGAGGCGATAAACGGGCGGTTCGGACGGGTGCACCTCTACGACGGTGAACAGCTCCTCGCTCCAGTTAGCCATGTATCCTTTTTTGAAATGACCCCTCGTCTTGCTGATACGTACGCGATCTCCCACGCGTAGTTTCGGTTTTCGTCGTCGTTCGACGTCGTCGCCACCCCCGTACAGTCGTTGCCATACGGCCTCCTGATTCGTCGCGTCGACACTCGCCGGCGTCCTACCGATGCTTCGGTGGTAGGCGTTGTTGTACGATCGCACGAAATCCGGTAACGCCTCTACGTAGCGCAGCGTTTCGTGTTTCGTAAAATAGCGCCACATACGCGTCTTCAAAGTTCGATTAAACCGTTCCACGACGCTCGCTTTGGTCTCCTCGTTATGCGTCACGAAATGATGAACGCCGCGACTCTTTAGCAACGTTTGCAGGGGTCGGTTCAAAAACTCGCTCCCCTTATCGGTCTGCAGCGTGTGCGGCGTCTCGTCGTCGTCGTTCAGCAGGCGCTCGAAGGCCGCGACGAGCGACGCTCCGGACTTATTCTTCAACGGAACGCACCACGCCCGCTTCGAAAACACATCGATCACCGTCAATAGGAATGTTATACCGTCGTTGTGCGTTTTCAGTCTAGTCAAGTCGACCAGATCGGCTTGCCACTGCTGGTTTCGACCGCCCACGATGACGCGACGTCGTTTGAAATGACGTCTAACCGGTTTGTGTAGGGTATAGGCGTCCTGCGACGCTAGCCACCTCTCGACGGCCGGACGTCGGAGCTTCGACGCCCGGTGCAACGCGTCGACGCCTCCGTAACTCCCCACCCGTTTCGGATCGAAGTACGCGTTATTCAGCTCCTCGTCGTCCTCGTCGACGTTTCGTTGCTGTCGAGGCTTTCGTTTTGGACGACGACTCCACCCGGACACCATGACGACGACGACGACGACGATGATGATACGATGATACAGAACGCGATAAGCGCGATGATGAAACCGACGACGACGACGATGATGATCGCGCGTCGTGACGTCATCACGACAACGTATCCCACGCCGTGACGCCCAACGAAACGGATCTGCGTTTAGGTTCGCCTCGCATCCGAGTACGACGTCTCCGCTCAGTCGGCGCTGCTGATGAACTAGACGTCGACGGTCTCGTCATCCTCTCTTCTAGTAGCTGCTTCCGTCGTCGCTCCACGTACGAACGATAGCGCGGGTTGCCTACGAATTCCATAGGGATATTCATATCCTTCATGTGCAATCCGAACTCCCGCCATCCTACGGGCGCCGTCGTCTTCGATCTCGTTCGCATCAGATCGTTTACTAGATCGACCATATTACTCCCCGCGATCGCTTTACCGTCGTACACGAATTCACCGCGATCGTTCCATCGAGACAACGGATCGGCTTTCATTTTTTCGATCAGCAGTCTCGTCTTCTCTTTCAACGTTTTCGGCATACTGGCTACGATTTCGCGCTCTATCGTCTCCGACGATGGTGGCGCCGCCGCCGCCGCCGCTGCTGGCGCCACCGGTACCGCGGGTGTCTCGCCGCTGTTCACCACCGACACGCGTACCGGTTGCGCCGCTCGAGCCGCCTCTATCGTATTGTGCCGACTCAGCAGTTGATTGTACGACGCTACCTTTTCTCGTTCCGATAAATCCGAACGTTCTAGAATGTCCTTCATGTCGCTGTCAAGACTACTCAGCACACGTGATCGAGGCGTGCTCGACGACTGATCGACGCGTGGCAGGAGGCTTTCCACCAATCGTGGATCGACCAACGCCATCTTCTTCGCGTACTGCATCAATTACCGCCGGCGCCACCGCCGAACACCTGTCTGAGCAGCGGCAAGATAACGGTACTCGCTAAAGGCGCTAGCAGGGCCGTCAAAAAACCACCCGCACCCTTTTGCAAGATGACACGCTTCTGCTTACGCGTCACGTGTTTGTCGACGAGTTTACGCAGGTGATCCCGGTATTTCGACAATACGCGTTTCTGTTTCGGCGACAACTTCACGTTCCCTTTCAGAATGTTGTACGCGCAATCGCACAGACTACAAATGAGACCGGTGTCCGCGTGGGCGAGTAGCGCTTTTCGCAGAGCGATGTTCCGCCTATGTCTCTCCAACAGCTGCAGGGCGACGATGTGTCTCTTTATTTGATTCGTCGGTCCCGCCACCTTCGGTCGTCTCTTCGCTCCCGTCACGCGCCCCGTCATAGCGACTAATAAACGTACGCCCCGTCGTCCCTCTCTTCTTATAGTCCGCCGACGCCACCACCACCACCACCGCCGCCACCCTTCCGTACGTACACGTACTGAAGGTGATCGTCCGGAAATATGCACGTACGCAAACGCATGTCCTCTTCCGTTTCCTGTTTCAGATCCACGAATAGATACCCGTACGCCGACGACGTCGCGTCTTTGAAAGCCTCTATTATGTAGTTGACCTTTCCCGGGTACATCTGTTTCGCTAGGTGACCTACTTGTCCCGCGTCTCGAGGACTCTTGAATAGCACTATGTATTGAGCGTTCAGGCTGATTGTACGGTTTTCTTTCCCTTTCGGAAACATGTTCTGACGTAATTGTACGACCGACGTATTACAATGATGACTTTTTTAGTAAATAGTACCGTCACCCGGCTATCGGTCTCCTCCATGAGGTCGTCGATTACTAGAAGCGTTCTCGCTTTACCGTCTAAACGTTTCGGATCCGGCAGGCCGTCTACGAACTCTATTTTCGAAGACATAGACGCGTAGCCGCTCTGCCACTGTCCGTAACACCACAGGATTTTCTCCGGCTGCGGATCGATCATAGTGTCGTAACGTATCAAACGCTCGACGAACGTCGTCTTATCGCATCCCGTAGGACCGGCTACTATACACGTAAAAGGATGCTTCAACGACGGTCCGTTCATTTTTCACGACTGAACGACGAACACTTTTTTACGCGTTTTTATACTCATCGCGCAACTCCATCAACAGTTTACCGAGCGTGTTCTTCCCCGGATCGCCCGCGATTCCGCTACCCCAGAAACCCTCTTTACTCGCTACCCATTCCACCAATTCGACGTCCCCGGTCGCCAACAGTGCAGCCTTCAAATCGCTCGATCCGTCAAACTTCCTCTTCAACAACATCTTCATACATTTCACCCTAATGTCGGTCCATTTGTTTCTCATTCTCTTTAGTCGAATGTCGTAACTGCGTCGTTTCGCTGCGTAAGAGCTTCGCGAACTTTTGATTAATTCGGCGCATTCCACGTCCTCGTAGAATATCGCTTTCCTATACTGATTGGCGTGCTCGACGGATCGAAAGCCTCGACCGAACGCCGACAGTCGACGCATATACATATTCGACAAGAACGAGCGCGATCCACCAAACCTTATAGGCGACGACATCGTACCGACTACCGATCACCCGCTACCGCCACCGCTTATATACCACCGACACTAATACAAAGTTGCGACTAGGGTTCAAACCTTTCGATCCCTAGGCGAACACTCTCCTAAGACCGTCGCCAAGGGTTTTGCCCCGGTTATATCTCACCGCTAGGTGACCTCTCAAATCTACAAACGCATTACGTCAGCGTTGAGGACTACGTTAAAAGTACGAACGTTGCATGGTTTTAGCGTGGTTAGCGCGATAAACGCATTATTGCTTACGTCAGCGCGCTCTAGGTACGGCGTTGATCGCTAGGACTAAAATACTCTCTGCACTCACCGCTAGGTGGCATCTCTCTAGTGTACTGTCAATCATCCAATTAGTATCAAATTACATCGCTCATCAATCACGTTTTTTATAAGTAGGTTTCCCAAACTCATTAATGTCAAACACAAAGCCTTTGATCTTTTTTTATACATAGGATTTGTCTCGCATTATTGCTGACTCAGCGGTGTGCCCGAATCGTTTAGTGGTCATTAAATTCTTTTTTATAAGTAGGCTTTTGAGATCGTACAGCCCTCACTATCTACTGAAGCAGCCGTCTTTTCAACGTAACAATTCCATTTTTTCAAATAGTGCGAGCGACCAGATACGATACGGCCTTCTCGAGAGTCGAAAAAGGAAAGACCAGAATCGTCGGAAGCACGGTATATACACTAGTTTTCGTCGTGATCTCATTTGCATAATCAATCAGACCGAACGTACATCACGTGCCTTCCCTTAACACAAAAACTGTGCACGTTCATGAGACAGACGACATCTGATGGCCCCAACGGATAGCAATGTAACTACTCAGAATAACGCCAACTACCGACCATGATAGATCTCTATTCGTTGACACACTTCCGGGAATACCGGAAGCGTAGAGGCCGCCATGACAGTCAAGTAACTTCCGGTGCGTCGTCACTTCCGACGTGTCGTCCCTAGTAGAGGCTGCCATGACAGTCAAGTAACTTCCGGTACGACGTCACTTCCGGTGTAGCGCCCCTAGCGGATAATCGGAGTACTACGTCACATGGTGGCGCCATCTAGCGGTTAAAAATAAATAATTAGGTTAGCTAGAGAAAAAAAAAGTTGGGGTTAACCTCGCGAAAATTTAATGTTTTTGTCCCTCTGGGACAAAAACAGAAAATTTTCAGAAATTTTATACAACAACCACCTTATTGATTGTTGTTTAAATTTTCGCGAGGTTATCCCCAATTTTTTTTTTCTCTAGCTAACCTAATTATATATTTTTAACCGCTAGATGGCGCCACCATGTGACGTAGTACTCCGATTATCCGCTAGGGGCGCTACACCGGAAATGACGTCGTACCGGAAGTTACTTGACTGTCATGGCAGCCTCTACTAGGGACGACACGTCGGAAGTGACGACGCACCGGAAGTTACTTGACTGTCATGGCGGCCTCTACGCTTCCGGTATTCCTGGAAGTGTGTCAACGAATAGAGATCTATCATGGTCGGTAGTTGGCGTTATTCTGAGTAGTTACATTGCTATCCGTTGGGGCCATCATATGTCGTCTGTCTCATGAACGTGCACAGTTTTTGTGTTAAGGGAAGTCACGTGATGTATGTTCGGTCTGATTGATTATGCAAATGAGATCACGACGAAAACTAGTGTATATACCGTGCTTCCGACGATTCTGGTCTTTCCTTTTTCGACTCTCGAGAAGGCCGTATCGTATCTGGTCGCTCGCACTATTTGAAAATATGGAATTGTTACGTTGAAAAGACGGCTGCTTCATATACATATGTTTTCCATTAAAAGAAGCGATACCTCATACGAGTCCTATGGTCGCTTCGTTGGCCGTGAATCCGAACAGTTGATCGTCTCTTGACATGAAGGTATGTGATGTTTGGCACCTCATTGAATGAAGTTCTGTCAGGTGGTTGTCCTTACATGTTATTGACATAGTCGTTTTCGATCGTAGCAGTTTTCAAATTCGCTTGCTATGGCAGTGTGTGACGTAGTACTCCGATTATCCACTAGGGGTCTCTACGCCGGAAGTGACGTGGTACCGGAAGTCACTTGACTGTCATGGCGGCCTCCACTAGGGACGCTACGCCGGAAGTAACGTAGTACCGGACGTTATTTGAATGTCATGGCGACCTGACATGGCGGCCTCTACGCTTCCGCTATTCCCAACGAATATGTGTGTCAACGAATAGAGAACTATCATGTTCGATAGATGGCTATACTCTGACTAATTACATTGGTGTCCGTTGAGTGGCGTCGGAAACCATGATGGTCACCTCTTTGAATGTCTCGTGGCGTATCTCTTGTCTCGTCCGTACTCTCGTGTGATGTGACATCCGTAGTCTCGTGTGATGTGGCATCCGTAGTCTCGTAGCATATCTCTTGTCTCGTCCGTACTCTCGTGTGATGTGTCATCCGTAGTCTCGATCATAGTCTCGTGACATATCTCGGCCATAGTCTCGTGACATATCTCGGTCATAGTCTCGTGACATATCTCGGACATAGTCTCGTCTCTTGTCTCGTCGGTACTCTCGTGTGATGTGTCATACGTAGTCTCGTGTGATGTGTCATCCGTAGTCTCGTAGCATATCTCTTGTCTCGTCCGTACTCTCGTGTGATGTGTCATCCGTAGTCTCGGCCATAGTCTCGTGACATATCTCGGTCATAGTCTCGTGACATATCTCGGCCATAGTCTCGTGACATATCTCGGACATAGTCTCGTCTCTTGTCTCGTCAGTACTCTCGTGTGATGTGTCATCCGTAGTCTCGTGGCGTATCTCATCCATAGTCTCGTCTCTTGTTCGTCATGTGTGTTGTGTGTATGATGCCGTCTATTTGCATTGCTTTGGCGATAACCTGTCTATTTGCTTTGATAACCCGTCTATTTGCTTTGCTTTGCTTTGATAACCCGTCTATTTGCTTTGCTTTGCTTTGATAACCCGTCTATTTGCTTTGCTTTGCTTTGCTTCAGAAGCAAATCTCACGCGATAACCCGTCTATTTGCTTTGCTTTGCTTTGCTTCTGAAGCAAATCTCACGCGATAACCCGTCTATTTGCTTTGCTTTGCTTTGCTTCTGAAGCAAATCTCACGCGATAACCCATCTATTTGCTTTGCTTTGCTTTGCTTCTGAAGCAAATCTCACGCGATAACCCGTCTATTGTGGTGGAATTCCACCTCAATGAGGTGGAATCTCACGCGATAACCCGTCTATTGTGGTGGAATTCCACCTCAATGTGGTGGAATCTCACGTGATAACCCGTCTATGTGTCATCCGTAGTCTCGTCTCTTGTCTCGTCCGTACTCTCGTGTGATGTGTCATCCGTAGTCTCGTGACATATCTCGGTCATAGTCTCGTCTCTTGTCTCGTCGGTACTCTCGTGAGACGTGTCATCCGTAGTCTCGTGTGATGTGTCATCCGTAGTCTCGTGACATATCTCGGTCATAGTCGGTACTCTCGTGTGACGTGTCATCCGAAGTCTCGTGACATATCTCGGCCATAGTCTCGTGTGATGTGTCATCCGTAGTCTCGTGACATATCTCGGTCATAGTCTCGTGTGATGTGTCATCCGTAGTCTCGTGACATATCTCGGTCATAATCTTGTGTGATGTGTCATCCGTAGTCTCGTGACATATCTCGGTCATAGTCTCGTCTCTTGTCTCGTCGGTACTCTCGTGTGACGTGTCATCTGAAGTCTCGTGCCATATCTCGGTCATAGTCTCGTGTGATGTGTCTAGTTGATCTAAGTTCAATTCGTGGCACGTGTTGGTCAAAGCATAGAGTTTCGTTTTCGTGACACGTGTTGGTCAAAGCATGTTGTTTCGTTTGTCCAACTAGTTGGTCTAAGTCCAATTCGTGACACGTGTTGGTCAAAGCATAGTGTTTCGTTTGTACAACTAGTTGGTCTGAGTTCAATTTGTGCAGCGTAATCGGTTAAGTTTCTGTTTCGTTTGCGCAACTAGTTGGTCTGAGTTCAATTCGTAGTTGATCTGAGTTCAATTCGTGCCGCATGTTGGTCAAAGCATAGTGTTTCCTTTGTACAACTCGTGTCTATAGATCGATTCGTTCAGTGTATTGGTCAAAGCATAGTGTTTCGTGTGCGTGACTAGTTGATCTGAGTTCAATTTGTGACACGTGTTGGTCAAAGTGTAGTGTTTCGTTTGCGTGACTAGTTGATCTGAGTTCAATTTGTGACACGTGTTGATCAAAGTGTAGTGTTTCGTTTGTACAACTCGTGTCTATAGACCGTACTCTCGTGTGATGTGTCATCCATAGTCTCGTGACATATCTCGGTCATAGTCTCGTCTCTTGTCTCGTCGGTACTCTCGTGTGACGTATCATCCGAAGTCTCGTGTCATCCGTAGTCTCGTGACATATCTCGGTCATAGTCTCGTCTCTTGTCTCGTCGGTACTCTCGTGTGACGTGGCATCCGAAGTCTCGTGACATATCTCGGCCATAGTCTCGTGTGATGTGTCATCCGTAGTCTCGTGACATATCTCGGTCATAGTCTCGCTCCTCCTCACTTTTGAAGGGTTTGACGCGATAACACGTCGAATTGACAAATTTGTGCAGCGTGTTGGTCAAAGCATACTGTTTCGTTTGCGTGACTAGTTGATCTGAGTTCAATTTGTGACACGTGTTGGTCAAAGTGTAGTGTTTCGTTTGCGTAACTAGTTGATCTGAGTTCAATTTGTGTAGCGTAATCGGTTAAGTTTCTGTTTCGTTTACGTAACTAGTTGGTCTGAGTTCAATTCGTGCAGTGTAATCGGTTAAGTTTCTGTTTCGTTTACGCAACTAGTTGGTCTGAGTTTAATTTGTGCAGCGTAATCGGTTAAGTTTCTGTTTCGTTTACGCAACTAGTTGGTCTGAGTTCAATGTTCGATTCGTTCAGCGTGTTGGTCAAAGCATAGTGTTTCGTTTGTGTAACTAGTTGATCTGAGTTCAATTTGTGACACGTGTTGGTCAAAGAATAGTGTTTCGTTTGTCCAACTAGTTGGTCTGAGTTCAATTCATGCAGTGTAATCGGTTAAGTTTCTGTTTCGTTTACGCAACTAGTTGGTCTGAGTCCGATTCGTGACACGTGTTGGTCAAAGCATAGTGTTTCGTTTGTACAACTCGTGCCTCGTCGGTATTCTCGTGTGATGTGTCATCCGTTGTCTCGTGTGATGTGCCATCCGTAGTCTCGTGACGTATCTCGGTCATAGTCTCGTCTCTTGTCTCGTCGGTACTCTCGTGTGACGTGTCATAGTCTCGTGTGATGTATCTAGTTGATCTAAGTTCAATTCGTGACACGTGTTGGTCAAAGCATAGTGTTTCGTTTGCACCACTAGTTGGTCTGATTACATTAACTGAACAACACAGACATCAGTGGCTATCATCTCTACAGAACTACACAGACATAACTTGTTAACGTATCTGTACTGAACTACACAGATACATAAGTGGTTAACATATCTGTACTGAACTACACATAGACATAAGTGGTTAACATAACTGTTGAATCTATGAGTTCGTTTTCGGTTACCCATGCCAGGTTAGTTGTTTTACGACAGAAGCAAGTTTGGAAGGTTTTACCGAAGAAGCACGAATTTAAATACTATAGTACGAAAAAATATAAAAACGTTCTAATGGACATTTGTACACTTGATCCTTAATACGGTAAACTATATACATACTGGTACATCTTATCTGGGAGGTTATTATGTACCTGTACTGTTCTAACATGACGCTTCACTTTCTTCGAACAATGTAGATAGCGAGCACTGCGCCGTCTTGTATTGATATATGATCTTTGGCATCAAGGTGATCGAGTCGACATTGCGCATCGCACATAACGCGTTTATTTATTTAATAATGATGTTGAACGCAATTATGCACCTACGTACATACGTACATACGTACACACGTATAGGTTAAGAACACCAGCATGATAAAATACTGAAACAGTATTGGTGGTCTCTAGGCACAGATGAAATACGGATGAGACTTGGATAGGATATATCAGTTCAAAACAGTTTGACACCAGTTTGGATCCGGTTTGTATGCGGACTTTCAACTGTGATCGTTGGTAAGTGCAAATCTCGTATGACGAATACTGTTACATGACAAACAGTTTGACCAAAATATTACACAGATAGCTGGTAGTTTGAATGTTTTAACAGATAAGTTCGTATATTTCCCTATGCCTTAACACGGGACAGATACACGGATGTTTTTTTCAACACACAGTCACAGAGCAGTCATTACGAGTTCATAACAGTTTATACCGGTTAGCAGGGGCAATTTTCACTCGTTATAGTATGTCACTGCCCATAACACCAAATGATGGGATTATATTCAAGCACGAAAGCTCAAAACAATGGCTAACCAAAGCACTATCTGATTAACCAAGTCAACCTCGGGTACAAAATTACTGTGCGTAGCAGTTTGATGACATCAACAAACAAACAAACATGCCCAGACACATCTCGAGTACATCAAAGGTCTAATTCCAAAATGTTCACTCTGTTCGAAAAAACGAGGCTATAGGTCCTGATATAACATAGTCCTATATGTAGTCTACATTTCGTATACATTACTTCAGACAAAACGATCTCCGTTGAATTTATAAACCCCTTTTGTTACACATAACGCCTTATTATAACACCACATTTTCGACATGTCATAGTCAACCAAATAAGGGTTCGGTCCCTTGGCGGAGCCTCGGCCTACGGGCTAAGCAATCTCGTGTGTGACATATTCAAATGCTGTTTGGTATATTTTATTTTATTCAAAAAGTGGTCGCATACCTTTGCAATAAAAATGGCCTATTCTTTAACATGGAATAAAAAATTCGAAAAGTGGTCGGATACCTTTGCGACAATAACTCCTATACTTTAACATGGGGTGAAAATTCCCTATTCTTTAACATGGGATAAAAACCCAAAAAGGGGTCGGATACCTTTGCGATAAAATTCCCTATACTTTAGCCCGGGGTCGAAACTAGCCACGCACACAAGGCCCAGCTCGCTCGTGATTGGTCAATTGTATAACTAGTCACGCACACAATGCCCAGCTCGCTCGTGATTGGTTAATTGTATAACTAGTCACGCACACAATGCCCATATAAGGTCATTTGCATAATTAGCCACGCCCACAATGCCCAGCTCACTCCTGATTGGTCAATTCGACTTTACCCACAATGCTCAGCTCGCTCGTGATTGGTCAACTGTATAATTAGCCACGCCCATAATGCCCAAATAAGGGCATTTATGCAAATGAGGCGACCTCATTTGCATAATCCTTAACTTTGTCGCGCCGCGGTGCAAGTGCAAAATCCCTATCTCTTAACATGGCACTTGCACTTGCACCGCGGCGCGGTCCCCGCTACTTAACCTCTATTACTACTCATGTGGCACTCGCAACCCAAGATTGGTAACATTTATGAGAGTAACTTGTTGACACAAAGCGTCCTCTTCCTGACTGAACATTCATTCACTGTGTACAATTTGGTCAACTTAATGAACCTATGCCCCTTGTCACTCCGCTAGTGCTACAACATACAGCGGGTATACATACTGTCAGAGATAGAGGACATGTGGCCATGCCATTCAGAGGCCATCATGTCAGCCCTGGCCGAACAGAGCGTGGTCGCATCAGGCGATGCAAGATATGACAATCCAGGACACAACGCTACATTTGGCATTTACTTCACCATGGACACTGACAGCCAACTCATCATTGCTCAAGAAACTGTTCGGGTCACAGAGGTCAAGAACTGTTACTGGATGGAAGTGGAGGGCCTGAAACGCAGCTTAGACAACCTGATTGACCATGGAGTGAAGATCACCACACTTGCCACTGACAAACATCCCAGCAAAAAAAGACTGTTAGAGGACTACCAAGAAATAAAGGTTGTTGTCTGCCAAGAAAGTTGAGGTTGTCCCTTCGATAGGCGCAATTACCAACCACATGTGGTATTGCGCATCAGTTTGTGGTGGTGATCCCCGCTTGATGAAGGAGATATGGATGTCGCTCCTCCATCACTTCAGCGGGTGCAAAGTTGTACCGGAAATGCAGCCAGGCAACGAATACACAACAAGAAGTGAAAAAACACCATGGCTCACTGAAGGTACAGAAGCCTTCACTGTCCGGAAGTATGATATAGAGAGCGTTACGAAGTGCGTTAACACTGATGAACTGGAGAGCTTACACGCCCTCTTCCTCAAGTATGCACCCAAGTGGAAGAAGTTCAACGGTCAAGGCATCACAGCCCGACTCCACTTGGCCACCATTGACCACAACACAACAAAAATTCACAAATACACAGGTAAGGTTTGTGATATTAATATTGTTAACATTTGATGTAATGTATCAGTTGCTTGACAAAGCTGCACCCTTTAGAAATCCAGCTTTGCATTAGGAAATAAACTGAAATGGCTGAAAATCCCTACCTGTACTAAATAGCAAAACAGTGTTAGGAATACCGTTTCGAAAATACAATCTCACTGCACAAGAGTATGCATGCAAACAACAGATAAAATAATTATAATTGATGTAATTTGTTTACTGTTACTTAAATTGTTTAATTATATATAATTGGAATGGTATGCTTTGGGACTGCTTATTGAAATATAAACTTATGCATATATAATATAATAAATATATATACATAATTATATATATAATTGATATATAATTATATTTATTATATTATATATGCATAAGGTTATATTTCAATAAGCAGTTCCAAAGCATACCATTCCAATTCCATTTATATATAATTAAACAATTAAAGTAACAGTAAACAAATGTCATCAATTATAATTAGTTTATATGTTGAATAACTGGCTATAGCTGTAACATGCACAAAGTAAACCAAACAGCTTGATTGTATGCTCTTTCTCTCTCTCTTGAAATCAAACGACTAATCGGTTCCGAATTCTGCCATCCTTTTCAATTTCAACTTCCAAGGAATTCCAATTCCATAATCCATTATTATTATTGAATCATATATATGTATATATATAAAATTACATTAGCCGTTTGATTTCAAGAGAGAGAGACAAAGAGCATACAAGCAAGCTGTTTGGTTTACTTTGTGTATGTTCCAGCTATAGCCAGTTATTCTTTAGATATTTATATTTATTTTCACTGTATAGTGCAATGTCGATAGCTGAAATTGTTATAAACCCCACTCGCTTCTGGATACAGCGCAGGCTGGTATAATGTACACGTCTGTTGCCTTGTCCAAGTCTAATCGAATCAATCAATATGTTCTGAAAGTTCATTTATTTGCATTAGTTAATAATAAACAACCGTTATCTTCTAATTATTATTATACTGGCAAAAATGTGTGTTTTATCAATATCACATCATGAATTCAGTGAATTGTGGTTCATTTGTTTGTGAAGGGCTGTAATAATTATGAATGTAAGACAACATTTCATGATGTGGTCTTGATAACACACACACATAATATATATATAATATTTTTATTATATTAAAAATTCCACTTAAATATTTCTGTATTAATAATACATTACAAAATGTCCTGATTATACATCTATTAGTGTATGGTAGTGTGCAATTTGTCTAAATTGTTATATAAATTAAGCAAGTTGCTTCAACATTTTTAATTAGGGAATTAAACAACTGTATAAAAAGGATGCACACGTCCTGTCAAGAATAAAAGTAAGTTTATTAAGAAAATGGTCAAAAATGGTTTGATGAAAATCATAGACATAGATAGTCATAGTATTTTACGAAGATAGAATGAACCTGAATATTTCAGGTGGGAACTCAATTTAAGTTTGAAATAGTTATTGGTAGAATAATTATTCCATACCTGTTGAACTATGTAGTACTAATACCTACTAGATATTGGTCGAATCAACGAGTCTGCACGCAAATCATACAATGATAACAGACCGACTTCCAAGTTCCAACACCGCCCTGTTGGTGCAAACCGTTTCGAAGTCGTCATACTCATAGTCGGCAATGCAGGCATCTACAAGGTCTGTCATATGGTGCTGTACTGCAGCTATCTCCCTACAGCACAGCGACTCGATGTGCGGCGACATTGGGACGAAGTTTCCACACAAACACCATGTGACTGACTGACTCATGGCACAATATTTAGCGTTTATGCAGACACCAACTCCCTGTGATGGGGAATCATTCAAGTGTGACAGTTGTGCAGCAAATGTAAAGGTTCGTTTGCTTTCTCAGATAGTTGTTATATGGATTAATATATGTCAACAAAACATCGAATCAAATGAAATCGTGACATTTATATTGCGCCGTTCCAACAATCGTTGCTCACGGCGCCGTACAGAATGTTCGGGAAAACATATAAGTCTTAAGGTTTGATTTAAAATCAGGGTTTGTCATTCTTGTTGCAGTCAGCTTTTGCGGCAGCAAGTTCCATAGTGTTGGGGCTGCCACGCAAAAGGATCTATCACCCCAGCGACGCGATGCACGTGGTACACATAAATGATTTTGTTCACTGGAGCGCAACAATCGAGTTGGCTGACGTCTGTTCAAACATTTGGTGATATACGGTGGTGCACAGCCAGTCAGTGCTCGGTGCGTGAGTAGAAGTATCTTATACTCTACTCTGACTACTATTGGCAGCCAGTGCAGCTTGATCAATAGAGGTGTGACATGACAGAACTTCCTGGCACCGTCGACAAGGCGGGCCGCCCAGTTCTGTACTCTCTGCAACCGTTCTAGTTGTTTCACAGGCAGTCGGTGGAGTAATGCATTGCCAACGTCAAGTCTGCTGGTAACAAACGCATGTATGACATGTTCTGTCGCTGCAGGTGATAGATAACGTCTTATTCTTGCAATATTTCGGAGATAGAAAATTGCAGATCTACAGACAGCAGTCACGTGCGTCTCCATCTTCATATCGGCATCGAACTGTACACCAAGGTTCCGTACATTCTGAGTTACAGTGACCAAACAGTCTCCAATGCATAGTGTGCGCAGCTCAATTTTTTTTAGTTGTTGCGCAGAGCCGAGCACAATGACTTCTGTCTTTGAGTTATTCAACTTTAAAAAGTTTGTCACCATCCACGTCCTGATCTCCGCTACACATTCTTCAATACGGACGACAGCCGCAGCAATGTCCTCTTGGTGGGGTTTCACTTGAATGTATATTTGAGTATCATCCGCATAGAAATGATACATCAAATTGTACTTGCGAATAATCTTAGCAACTGGTGCTACATAGATGGAGAACAGCTGAGGACCCAGCACGGAGCCTTGTGGTACCCCGTATACCAGAGGACGAGCAGGCGATGTAGCACCATGAATGTGGACAGACTGGACTCTGTCTCTCAGGTATGACTTAAACCAGTCCAGTGCATCTTGGACCACTCCGATATCATGTGAGAATCTATGCAACATCACTTCATGGTCGACGGTGTCAAACGCAGCCGATAGATCAAGGAGAACCATGATGACAACATTCTGATTGTCCATTGCGTGCAGGATGTGATTCTGCAAGCAGAGAAGGGCCGTCTCAACGCTGTGATTCGGCTTGTACGCTGACTGATAGGGCTCACAGAGATTGTGCTTTGACATGTGACATGACTTGCATTAATTCATCTATGTACAAGTAAATCCTCCTTCCACTGCTGACTGCTATCTAAGGCTTTCATTGTTTTGTCTAATGCATAATATGACGAAATCCTGATTCATTCCTACCCGGGGTAGAAATTGGTGGCAGCACATAGCTGTAAGCATTTCACAATAAATTATCACTGTAAGTTTGAGACAAAACATGTTAGTAGATGAATGACAATAAATAATTTATTGTAATTATTACCAATATTAATTGGTGACAACACATTGCAGGGGACATATTACAATGTATTATCCCTGTACTGGTGACGACATATTGCAGTGCACGTTTGACCGTACATTATCACTGTCAGTTGATGACAACTCATGTGACATTACTGCAGTAAATGATCACAGTCAGATGGTGAAAATAACTTAGTATATGAATGACAATAAATTACCATTGTCAATTGGAGTGCACACATGACTGTACATTATCCCTGTGTGTTGGTGACAACATATTGCGGTGCACGTATGACAGTACATTAATACTGTCACTGACAACTAACACAAAAATGAATAAATAAGTCGTTTTTGTTATAGTAAATTATTTGTTTATCGCAGTGGAAGAAGACGGCCAGATCATGGAAGCGCAACTGGTTGCGGTAAAGGAGGTGATCCCACCTGCAGCTGGACCATGGGTAGCTGCTTTAATTAGTCTCAATGTTCGTCTGGCCACGAATGACCGTTCTCTTCTTATATAGCTTGATGACCGGAAGTTAGTCTGACCAATCACGACACTTGAGACAAATTAAAGTCGTCCCAGAAATAGGCTCCCGAAAATGTTCACACTTCGAAACCAATCCATTCAACTCGCTGAGTTTAAAATATAATTGTTAGCTAAACGGCTGGCTATATCTGTGTTCATACAGTTTTTAACTTACGTGAATTACTTATAAAATTAATATCACTGGACTCCCTGTATCGAGACGAATACCCTAATGTTAATCGTATATTCCATCTCTCACGAATTAATCCATAATTTTAATAAAAACACGTACTCTATTCATAAGCTAGGTGTGACCCCGGTGTTTTTCACACCTACATTTATGTAAACAACTATTATAAGTTCATAATATAATCTTCTTATAACCACAACATAAGTAGTTTACACGGTCACCATATTACCAGTCACGTTAAATAATTTCTTTAAACAAATTGTATACTTAACCGTAAGTTTAGTGGTGAACGCTACAAATAAAATTAGTTAAATTCTAACTCGTCGGTAGTTAAAACGTTACACGCCTTATTCGCCATAGGGCGCCGGCACATACTTCAGCGACAATACATACCAGAGATGTCAGCACCATCCCGTGACAAAACGTTGTAAACTGTTCCACTGTTCTAAAGCCTTATTGAATTCTATACAAACCACTTCGTGACAGATACTGATTAGGACTGTCGCGAAATTCATTAATTGTAAATGTTGTCATATTGTTATCTTAACACATTGTAAACACGAATCAAATAGGTACAATGTGGAAAAACAATTACCTTTGCATTTATATAATAACATTCTAGAACATGCACAAAACTAATAACTAATTAATTTGATTTAATTGAGCTAGTCTATTAGCGAAGACTATTCACAATATAGTAATGTAATCGCGGTCTTCAAGCTTTATTATGAATATTTGCGATAGGATGGGTGTAAAATTATTAGATTGTTGTTAATTTGAGGAATATAATATTATATGTGGAAATATTTATAAATGTTAGCCAACTAATGTGTTGTAAGTTGTATTCAGTTGTAAACTCGAAAAACACATATTTTGTGCTACAATAATTTATATTTATTGAAAGTTATTTCAAAAGATTTCTGCAAAAAAATTAAATGTGTTCTTGTAGATGTATAACATAATGTATACTGAATATAATTCTGCTAGAATTATGATATATTCGTTCACTCACGTACCCATTTTGCAAGTTTACTGCTGAGCTCGACTCCACTGGACTTTTGCTTACATCCACATATGCCCATGCAGACATTCGGAGATGTACACATGTATACTTAGCTATAATTAAATATTTAAATGTCATACGGTAATTGGGCTGCACTTTGTTCAGTTCGTAAAATGAAAGAGTCTCAGTACTAGCGCATAATGACAATCCCATTTATTTAATAAAACATTTGAAAACAGTGTGTATTAAACATACCCCAATTATGTTATACTTTTATTGTCATAGGAATGTACACATTACTATGACAATAAGAGAAAATTATGTTACCCATGTAACAGTCACACAAAATATAACGTACACAATGCAAATTAATTGACATGTAGTCCTTTACATAGTTGGTTTGGTGCTAGTAAAGAAACAAAATAGTGATAATAAAAAACAGAGGTACTTCATCATAAATACATGTCGAACAATGTACTCTTCCTGAAAGCTTGTAGGGACTGGGTATAAGTTTAACCCCTAACATTATCTACGAAGGGTGATACAATTTGAATTTTCTGGTGAGCCTAAAGAGGGTTGCAGAATGAATATTTTGGGGAGCATCAACTCTCCAATGTTCACTGCATTTCGATGTCTATGTACTAAAGTAAAGGTATGTTCTTATACTGTTTACACTTCTCTGGGAAGCAATTAATGTGCGAAAAACAATTAATGTGCGAAAAGTATTCGTACACAAATACCCATCACTGTCTATAGCCGGATAATCATTCATACAGCTAAGTAATAAACTGGAGGAATGAAGAGTGAATAAACTTGCCGAAGGTTCGACACGGCAGCATATGATTCGAACCCGGTTTCTCTCGATTAACAGCTGGACGTTCTAGCCACTGTACTCCACAACTACTAAATCTATGTATGCCATCTTGTTGATATAAAATGGCATCAATTTAGCCACAATACAGTTAACAACTAGTTAGCACAGATATGCAACCGAACACACCTACCAAAATTGCAGTGCTGTATTCAACAAAGAAATAAGCTGCACCAATAAAAATACATTGCTTAATAAAAAAACATTACGTAAAGTATTTATTACAAATAATAATTTCACTATATAAATAACGTCACGATACTAGCCTTTACGTTCTGTCTTAGCACAAGTTGTCTCCTTGACATACACGGCCGCCTCCGTCAAGTAGGAATGTCTGGAATGCACCGTTGTCCATTCACTCTCTGCATGATAAAGGTCACGATGCATTGCAAGAAACTGGATCAGTGCCTTTGTCAAAAGTCAAAAGCGTTTACTAAAACAAATCACACAATTCAAGAGTACAAGAGAATGAGACATACAAAACCTATGGGTGACAAGTTTGAAAACTGAGAGTACTAATAAAGGCATGCTTCTCCTTTATTGACCATTTCTAGCAGCTTTTGTTTTACATGCTATTAAATTAATTATTTACAGAGTATATATAACATGGCAATCATTACAAATGTTTGGGTGCTTGCTACGAAAACTGAAATAAAAAAATAAAAAGGGGAAGTGAGCTAATATACGCATACGATAACTCCCAATTATTTGTTTGCTGTAGTATGATTTAAAACGGTGAAATGAACTTATATTGCTAAAATTTATATTCAACGAATTCCACAGTTTGGATCCTTCTAAAATTAATGACATACATCGTCCAGTGGTTGAAGCACGGTAACGTAACAATTTATTTTGACTTCTTGTGGAGTGCTTCTTAACATATTAAACAAAAAACCTTTGAATATTCGGCGGTAATTCATGTTATGGGCTTTATACATAAATATTAATATCCTAAATTGTACCAACTCAGTAAATTTTAAAATGCAAGGTTTTATAAAAAGTGGAGTTGTGTAATTGGTCTTGGCTATATTAACAGACTGATTGAGAACCAACAACTGTAGTTTAACCAGCTCGCTGCAAACAATATTTTCAAGCTGTTTTGAATCATTGGCTGAACATAAAATGTTCGTGTCACCAACAAATAAGACAAACTTGATCACTTTAGACACTTTACACGTTGTAATCCAGAACGGACACATCTGGAGGAGTTTCAATTTGTATAGCTAGCTTGGGTCCAATGCTTGTGAAATACGTATTAAACGTGTTTCCTATTTCAGCCCTGTCACTGATAGTAACACAATTGTTATCAAATAGTACCGGATAGTTGCACTCAAGTTGAGATATCCCCATGATTGTACATAAAATTATCCATGTCCCCGACAAGTTGTCCCGGTGTTCAGACAATAATTTATTAAAATAATCCTGTTTAGAATATCGTATATTATAATATATAAGTTTATTCTTGTACGATTTATACCTTAATTCGGTAGCTTTGCTTATATTCGAAATAAACTGTTTGTATAATTTTTTCCTACATGCATTTTTGAGACCTTTCGTGAGACAAGGGCTTTTTTGTTCACACTTATTTTATCATTATCTCGACAAAGCGGATAATGTTGATTATACAATGCAGTGAAATCGCTAAGAAAATCGTTATATGCCTTATTAATATCAGTGTAACTAAGCTACTTGTCCCACGAATAAGCTTTCAACGGTGTATTTAGTGCAATGATATTATCAGTCCTTAATTGACGTTTTTATCTAGCAGGACTACTGCGACTATATCGAATACCATCAGAGTTATAAATGACAAACACAGGCAAATGATCGCTTATATCAATGACAAATAAATCACTCGTTATATCGCTATCAATATCATTAGTAACTATATGATCAATAAGTGTTGTTGACGCAGTCGGAATTGTTATAGGTCTCGTAATTATTGGGCACATGCCAAGGCTAAACACCATATCCAAGAAATATTTTGTACCACTAAGCCAATCACCTTTCAATAAGTCTATGTTGAACTAGCCACAAATGAATAGAGTTTTCTAAACTGCACTTTGATTAAATAGGCGTTCAATGTTATCACAAAATAACGATACGTCAGACCCAGGTGTTCTATATACGCAGGCAATGACCACATGTCTATTGTTGGCTAAGTTTAACTCTATAGTGACACATTCAAATACATCCTTTACACCTGTTGATTTACTCGATAAAATAGAGCAAGCGAGAACATTTTGACGTATAGAGCCACACCACCTCCTTGTTTAGAAACCCTTACAAAGTGAAAATATACCCTGGTAGTTGAAACCGGGGAGCCTGATTGGATTGAACCCATGTCTCAGTAATAGCTATAATGTCAAAGTCCGTATTAAGTGATTCTAAGTAATTATATATTTTTTCAGAATTTGCATTCAAACTGCGCTCGCTAAGATGAACAAAGGATATATTTATACCAGAATTACCACGTGACATACTGAGAATATCGTTAAATTTATGTTCAGAATAATATTTACTGTTTGATGAGATATGATTATAGAAGTTATTTTCAGGATCAATACTGCTTTCTTGGTCATGGGCTATATCATCAGAATATTGGAAAGAACTAAAGTTCAGTTGATCAGTGACATGTTGGCTAAATTCGAAATCAGACTGAATAAACATAAATTTATCATCATATATTCCCGCAAACGGGTGTATGTCCAATGCGTTTGCTAGCATTTCGATAACAGAAATCAATTATGGATTTCTAACATTAATGCTATTACTATCACAAACACTTTCTCGGACCATCAACCTTATTTTCTAATTATAGACACTCTTCCTAACGCTGATCTCCCTCCTAAATTTATAAAAAAAGTTGAAGCTATGCAGAAAGTTAATATTAAAATTGGTTTTGATAAATTATACAGCAAATTACATAAACAACAAAATGAAGATCCCAAACTCAATTACAATATAACGCATGAAGAAATCATGTGCGCTAAAAGTAAGTACATGCCTATTACAATATTGAAATTTAATAAATACAAATAAAAAAAATCGATATGGATTACCCAAAGTTTACTCAAATCTATTAGATATCGAGGCACACTTGATAAACAATTAAAAATGATTGACTCTAACTCACCAGACTATTATATTACTAATACTAATCTAAAAACTTACAATATCATATGAAAAAAGAAATATCCGAGCAGCTAAGCAAATCTACTTTGAATCACGATTTAACCAATACAAACAAATATCAGAAATACATGGAAAATTATAAACGAAATTCTCTTAAAAAATAAAACAAAGAAGACTTCTTCATCAACTTTTAAAGTGAATGGTACTACCATAACAGATAAATCAGAAATAGCAACCAAATTCAATAACTATTTTACAAACGTAGCTCAAACTATTGTAGAAGACATTAAATATACAGAAAGCAAAAAATATGACTACTACTTAAATACAAACGTTAGATCTACTCTTAAATTTAAGAATGTGGATGAAGAAACAGTAAGGAAAACAATAAATGATCTCCCAACTAAAACCAGCAGTGGATTTGATGGAATTACTTCAAAACTGCTAAAACAATAATTGAACCAACAATAATTAAATCACTAACCCTAGTAATTAACCAAGTTATTAATACTGGCATATTTCCTGAGAAATTAAAAATTGCAAACATAGTTCCAATTTTCAAAATGGATGACCCAACTCTAGTACAAAATTACAGGCCAATTTCCCTCCTTCAAACTATTTCTAAAGTACTAGAGAAAATAATCCATAATCAGATATCCACTGATTTTATTGATTCCAATAAATTTTTTATAACCAGTACGGATATAGACCTAACCATTCAACATCACTCGAACTAGTAGATAGAATAATTACTCAAATGGACAAAAAACAATTACGAATCAGTATTTTTCTTGACATTTCGAAGGCTTTTGACACTATTGACCATTCGATTTTATTAAACCAGTTACGATATTATGGCATAGATGGCAAGACTCTTCTTTTATTCGAAAGCTATTTAAGTAACCGGAAACAGTATACCGAATTTGAAGATAACACATCTGATATTTTACCTGTAAAAGTAGGTGTGCCACAAGGGTCCATCCTTGCACCACTGTTATTTACTATTAATAATTATTTATATATAAATGATTTTTCACAAGCAAGCCAAATGTTTAAATTTATAATGCATGCTGATGATACCACTTTATTTAGCACAATTGAAACTTTTAATGATAAAGCACACAATAGAAATATAGAATCTGTAATAAATGAAGAACTCCTCAAAATAATTGAGTGGCTTAATATTAATAAGTTGTCACTAAATAAAACTAAAACTAAATATATCACCTTCAAAATACCATTCAATGGTATTAAGAATGGTCTTCAATGATAATAGCGGGTTTTATGGTCAATGGTATTTGAATGGTATTTAATCCAATGGTATTGAACGGTCCTCAGTGGTATATCATTGAATGGTATACCACTGAGGGCCATTCAGAACTCCATTCAAAATATCATTTAATGGGATTCTGAATGGTCTTCAATGGTATTTGCCAGTATAATTTATTATACCGTTCTATGGTATACCATTCAGAATACAATTGGATTACCCCGAATGGTATACCACTGAAGCACATTGTTGAAAATCATTAAAAAAACATTGAACAACGTATTCTAAAAACAAATTCAACTTTGTATAAACTTTTGAATACCACTGATTATCACTCAATGTAGAGCATGCACTACTGAACGGCAGTTAAATAGCCCATTGGTTCTTCGTAGATTACAAACACACACCAATAAAAAGGGATATATACGGGATATATACCACAAAACGATGCAATTAAAATACCAATGGCATTAACAGTTAGAATACTATGCACATAAAGGTTTCCCTTTTGAGCACACATAGAACAGAAAACATAGTGAAGGTAAATTAACAACAATTTAATGGTAATCCGGTCTTAATTTTTTGCACATCTGTATGTATAAGCCCTGCTTACTAAAACAAGAGTTTCAACCATGCACGTACAGTGATAATAATTACTGTATATGTAGACCATATACACAAAATTATTATATAAAATATGTCAGGGAAAAGACCAGTAGTCCAGAATAATAAAGCTTAATAACAATAAGGAAAGAATTGCCCGGTGACTTCACATGTACGCGTACTACAAATGTGAATCAAATTCTGCTTTATAATATACACAAGCAATTAACAGCTAAACTAAACAGTCACTAGTTAAAACCCTAGAACAACCGTCAACATGCAACCGGAACTCGGCAGGATGGCCTTACTCTCCTGTCAGCTGAGCCA
The DNA here is from genome assembly GCA_020002185.1 of Paraescarpia echinospica. Lineage (NCBI taxonomy): Eukaryota > Metazoa > Annelida > Polychaeta > Sabellida > Siboglinidae > Paraescarpia > Paraescarpia echinospica. Next base: position 57,259,280 of record CM034536.1, read on the forward strand.
CAATTAACCTGCATATAATATACAAAATACATTTTACATGGGTGTCAATCAATTAACAAACAATATAATTATTGATTATACATTACTGATTATAAACAAAACACAGTGTCTCACGCATGCATTGTATCATGGAATAAACCAGCTAAAGCGCTATATACACATCATTATATACAAACAGGTAATCTGAGATTAAGCAAGAATGACACAATAATTATACATCATATCTACTGTGGATTACAACCACCAACAATATAGAACACTGGCCAAAATAATGGCATCATCTAACAATTAACAGCGAACACAATATTCGCACCTTCATTACCAACTAAATGCAATTCACATGAAAGCTACATACCGGACAGGTGACATACAAATCTTTTTCTTACCGCATTATATAAAAAATATGTATTGTTTAATGTAGCCAAATACGGCTTAACGAGGCAAAATGGAAAGTTATCGCAAACATGAAATACAGCCTTACATTTAAGTTACAACTATAATTCACAGCCCATGATGATAGACGTGGACACATGCAAAGATAATACATCTTACCAACCTCAGGGTGTCCCAGTACAACTAACTACTAAAGGTGTGATCCATGTTCACACCTTCCGTGGCCGTTTTTTGACATTCGATAGCTTTGAACGACAGAGCATATTGAAGGCGACTTCAAAGGACTTCTTCTGGTATCTGCCCAGAACTGGGAAGATTTCCCGAACATATTTGGAAACGTACACATCAAACTCTTACAACCAATTCTTTTGGGTAAATGCGTGAAATTTCAAATAGTACTTGTCAAATTTCAAATTGTACCAATCTCGGTCCATGGTGCTTACTGCTACAAGTCATAATTAAAGTTAAATTTATAATCTATATATATATATATATATATATATATGGATTATAACTTGTTATTACTTTATGACATATACAAATCAAGAATATGCCATATAATTTAAATGAACACACATGTACAGCGTATATATGCAAAAGTATGTTTTTAGAAAGCACACTAAAACAGCAATCAGACTATGATATATGTGATGACATTTCAGAAAACAATCACAGTACCATAGTAAAGGAATATTTGAACGTAGATTAAAAAGTAAGAGGCAGTTTCAAATCTTGGTTGTCTATGAATATTAAGCATATCATATATTAAGCTAATTGTGATGATTATATTACAAATAAAATAATGGACTCTTGAAGAAAAAAGTATTTGTAGCATTGTCACCGTCATCAAGAATATGAATATTATACCCACTGAGACATATCAATTACCAGTAATATGATGCTAGTGCAATATTTGCTTTGTATAATACACTTACAAAGTGAAGAAAAAGATAGTGCTGGAAATATAATATCAGAAGGATTCTTAATGGCAGAAGACCTGAATGAGTACTTTAGTTCAATGTTTACCAGGGAAGATATTAGTTCACTGCCAGAACCAGAGGTTAAGTTTAAGGGGGCAGATTCAGACTATTTAGGACAATTAATTGTAACCCCGGAAATGGTAGCTAAGAAAATAAGGGCTATGAATGATAACAAATCACCTGGAGTGGATGGGATTCCACCCAAACTACTATTGGAAATTGTAGAACAAATTAGCGTACCGGTTGCAACAGTTTTCAATTGGTCATTAGAAGAGGGAGTGGTTCCTATAGAATGGAAAGTGGCAAACGTTATACCGCTATTTAAAAAGTTTTCGAGAAACAAGTCGGAGAACTATAGACCAGTGAGTTTAACGTCAGTGATTTGCAAATTATTATAAAGACTAATTAAAGATCACATGGTGGATTTTCTTGTTAAACATAACTCGATAAACCCATCTCAAAATGGGTTTTTTAAAGCGAGGTCATGCTTAACAAATATGTTATGTTTTTTGGAAGACATCACTAAGTGGGTAGATGAGGGATCAACAGTAGATATCGTCTACTTAGATTTTCAAAAAGCTGTCGACAAAGTACCACATCAAATATTACTGTTTAAACTAAAGGCCCATTGAATAGGAAATGGTATAATAAATTGGATAGAAAAATGGCTGATTGACAGAAAACAACGTGTAGTAGTTGATGGGGAGGCTTCAAACTGGAAATCGGTATTGAGTGGGGTACCAAAGGGATCAGTACTAGGACCTATATTATTCTTAATATATATATCAACGATTTGGATGACGAAATAACAAGCAAGGTGTTGAAATTTGCGGATGATACAAAAGTGTTTAGAACGCTTAAAAGTTGTGGAGATAGACAACATTTACAAGATGATCTTGACAAGTTGATCAAATGGTCTGAAAAGTGGCAAATGCTGTTCAATTTTGGGAAATGTAAAAGCCTCCACGCAGGACATGGGAACGAAGAGTATACAATGGGGCGTACTGTACTAAGTACTACTATAAAAGAAAAGGACTTAGGTTTAACTATTAGTGCTGATATCAATGTTTCAGAGCAGTGCGGAATTGCAGCTTCAAAGAGAAATCAAATCCTTGGATTAATTAGGCGAAACATAACGTATAAGGAAAACGAGCTAATAATACCGCTGTACAAAACAATAGTTAGGCCTCATTTAGAATATTGTATTCAAGCGTGGAGGCCATATCGCAGGAAGGACATGGATATGCTAGAAAGAGTACAGAGGAGAGCAACTAAAATGATATAAAAACTGGGGGATCTTAGTTACGAAATACGCCTAAAAAAACGGCTAAACAACACTAGAGACCAGGAGATGGAAAGGAGATCAGATAGAAGTGTTTAAAATAATGAATGGTTATGAAAATATTGATAGAAATATTTTGTTCTCATTTATGAAAGATAGAAGGACTAGAGAACATAAAGTTACATTAGCGAAGGAGCAGTGTAGATTAGATATAAGAAAGTTCTCATTTTCACAAAGGACTGTAAATGAATGGAACAGATTATCTGCTGATTGTGTGGATGCTAGTAGCGTGAATAAGTTTAAAAATAAAATCGACACATACCTCAGAAGGGAGGGATACACATAAATAAAAGGGTCGGACTCTCGATAAGCCAACGGGCTTCCTTGTCATCCCGCCACCTAGAGTTAATTCTTTGGGTGGCAATCTTGTTAAATCTTGTTAAAACGTTCTAGCTTTGAAGAAAAAAAAATGTTGCAGAAGCCATCACAAGAATCTTAAACATAACGTATATAAAAATGCTAGAATAGATTGATAGTTAATTTACAGTAAATAATATGAATTTATTGATGACCTACATTTTAAATAATCTATGCTTTCATAACAAGCCAGGTTGATCGCAAACAAATTTCTGCATTTGAAATGGGCTATATATGGAAATAATTATGCTATATACAAATAAGAGTTTCAGTGTTGCATTCAGCAGAGTCAGCTGTATGAAATGATCATTTTAAAATCATCAATAGTTTGAAGAGACAAGCATATTTGTTGCAAAAAAGTTTTGTTTGCACTTTACCAAAATATTATTTTAAAAATAAAACATACAGAAACATGATATGATCATCTCACAATAGAATGTATACAGAACATGGATTTTAAAGAAACAGAATTATATACGTGCTCCAAAAAGAATGGCAATGTTTCCAAATGTGCTAATGTTGGCTCAAAATGGTGGCCATTTTGTTTGTTACCATGAAATTTGGGGTTTGGCCTGAATTTTTTTAAATATATTGTTTACCCAGTGTGATCCATACCATACTTTGGGCAGACAAAATTGCACAATTTCCACAAATAAAAAAATAATCCTATCTACCTGTTGTGTCTGGCCTTATCATATTGGATGTAAGAAAACATTGTAAAGATGGTCAATTTTAAGGGGAAGTGAGAAAGCAGATGATTGTCCAAAAACAGGTTTTACTGTAAAAAACAGTTTGGCTCTTGATATCAATCATCACGATTTTGTATTATTAAGACATTCCAATATTATATCAAAGTTTTCATTTATACTATAACGATGAAGGGTATAATTGCGTTTCGATATATCGCGCTTTGCCCTGTACCCTTACATATGTACAGTATACATTATATGATATAATAATATTCAATAATTGAGAATGCATACACAAAAACACTATACCACTGTTACAGATTTCACTGTTGTGCAGCCTGGAGAAAGCTTCCTTTTAGCCATCATGCAGCGATGACATCAAGCTGAAATAGAAAAGAAAAGAACACAATAAAAATACAATATAAATAACTAGTAATATAATATTAAATTGTCAATAAAAAAACTGAGCATTTGGACAATTATTGATAGTCTGGATAATTACTCAGCAAAGTTTAAATATCTCTGTCTGGGTATTCCTTCCTTCCGAATAGTGATCACAGTCATTATTGACTATTCTATAACTGTATGTTTTCGTATTTTTTGTCAAGTGACAGCGTAATGGCCAATGCCTCTTTTTATACATGTATTTAAGTATGAATAATGAAAAAGGTATGACATTCTCTCGAAATCAAAGCATGCGCATGTTAGAATGAGAAATTGCCTTCGGTTGGTTACACCCACAACTGACGTTCTGCCGGTGCTGGTAATTCATTTTTATGTTGAAAATAAATATATGTAGTTGTGTTATTATCTCCTTGTGTCTAATTAATTAAATTGTACGTTTCAACACCCCATAGCAGGAAATAAACATCGGGTGGTGATTGCATTTGAAAATGTAAGTTTGAATTTTTCACAAGGATGTCACACACTGGTTTTCTAACTCATGAACTTACCCATGTTGCACCAACTACGTCTAGTAAACGTGACAGCGATCTTCCTTTACATAGTACTATTAGGCTTATTAAATAATATTTTATACTATTTACATAGCACTTATAATAGTCTACGTTGCGCACGTAACTGCACGTTGAGCAATAATTGAAGCATCGAAGCAGAGAACTAACATTATTTCGTAATTAGCTGTTAAGTATTATTACTGTGAGTCAAATTGTTATAAAACAACACACAACATTACTTTCTTTTGTTTCGTGGCATGAATACCACCGCTGGCCCCATTTGTTTATTATAATGTTTCTTTCCGTGACCGCGACACAAAAACAAATCAGTTTAAAAGTTCGCGCGCGTCGAAATGACTCACGGGTAATTTAAAATGCGTGGAGCTGCTGCAGCTGCGGCGCGGACTGAGTGTATTCGCGGGTTTCTTCAGTAGAGTTATATAAAAACGTCGTAATTTAAACATACATATAATTAGTATAATGTTTATTCTGACTCAAGCATTCACCACATGTGCACATGACACAAAATACATACGTTTCAAAAACATATGCAGATACCGTTTATGGTACCATTGAGATGAAGGTACCATTCAGTTTACCACTGAAGGTTCAGTGGTATATCTAGAGGTACGCTGTCATCGTTCAGTATAGTGAATGATGTTTTCAAATATGGCTGATACTTGCCAGTGGTATACTCTGTAACCTTTCAAAGGTAATGAATGGTACTTTTCAAATACCAATAATTATACCACTGCACCTGCTAATTTATCATTCAGTGGTCCAGTGATACTGAGTGGTATTTTGAAATACCATTGAGAGTCCTAATGGTACTAAATGATATATTCAGGTACAATGAAGAGCACCACTGTGACATACTGATTCATCATTCAGTGGTATTGAATGATATATTCAAATACCATTGAGAGTACCACTGAAACCTGATATATCATTGAATGGTCCAGGGGTACAGAATGGTATGTTCAAATACCATTGTGAGTACCACTGAGACATACTTATTTATCATTGAATTATATTGAATGATATGATCTAATACCATTGAGACACTGATTTATCGTTGAATGGTACTGAATGATATGTTCAAATACCACTGAGAATACCATTGAGACATTGATTTATCATTGAATGGTCCAATGGTTCTGAATGGTATATTCAAATACTATTGAAAGTACCGCTGAGTACCATTCAATGGTATACCATTAGCTATTTTTTTGTTAGGGACGGTCGATGTGTAGCTGTGTATTTTCAGTCATGTGATTATCACATTCTTTGTTTGAGTTCTGCTCCAGATCGTTCACCTGAGCCTAAAACTTCGATATGCGTTCATCCTTTGCCTTGATCACCTCTAATAACTCGAAGATTCGTCTGTCTGTAGCAGTGTGTTGTTTTGTGAGGTCATCGAACGAACTGCACAAAAAGTCAAGCGATCGGCGAATTTAATCCATTTCTGATTCGTTGTTCTATGTAGCTTTTGAAGTACGCATGTAGTGTGTGGTGTGTAGACGCTTTGTCGTTGGTGGCTTAACGAGTAATGTTAGCCTAGGGTCGTCCAGGCATGACGGGTAGCAGTTCCGTGGTTCGGCAATCACCACCCCATGCATTTTGGTTTTTCGCTCTGGCTTAATCAAGGGAGTCGTTATCCTCTGTCGACACCGCCGGGGGTCTAAATTTCTCGCTTGTAGTAATAGCGTTGGACGATATTAACAGGATGTTTCGGAGGTAGAGACGATTATGTTAAGTTTGTGAAAGTCACAAACTAGCTGACTTGTTGATTTTACGATGTCGTGATTTACAACTTACTCGATCTTCTTTGCTGTACGCAGTCTTAACATCGGTAGCATAGGTAGATACATCATCAAAGGTTTCCCATTGTGGCGGAGAAAAAACTTCAGCTGGACGTCAGTCAAAGGTGTATCGGTTGTTTGTCTCCTGAGTAGCCCATCGATGATATCGGAATGTTATTGACTGAACATCCTTCTTGGTGAAGATACAGTACGTCTGAGAATACGCAGTGCTGCCTAGAAATGAATCGTGAAATCAGCTACATAATGCATAAACTACTTGTCGCAACATTGTACATGGGCAACATTAAAAATAATTGTTATTATGCATTTATCACCTTTCTAACACAACATAGTTTCTAAATATTAATAAATACCAAAGGTATAACTAATCATCACCCGTGCTCTGCAAGTATATAATAAGATGACCAAAATATACACTTTATAATTTTATAAATATTAATTATGCCCTGCATACATATATGTAACTGATGCATGATAAAACAAAACCACTTTTACGATGACGAGATAATTTTTACTTGTATAAAATATGTCTTAAAAATGCACCATCACGGAATATATACTTAGATATGAAATATATATATATATTGTTCTCCACTGGGCCAACTGAAATCCAACCTGACAAGCATAAAGCGTTATGTAGCTTTTAAGTGTTTGTCCTGTTCTCTTTATAAAAGGGCGAATATTGATAGTTTTAAATGTAACTGTACTCGTGCTCATTTTAAAATATATATCATTCTTGCAATACTTGGTAAAATAACATAATATAATAATTTGATATGTAGACGTGCTGCGAAGGTTTTTACCAAAATTAATCGATCGGTGCTTTGGAGTCATTTTATTTCTATCGTTACAACTATTTGAAATGTGTGTCAAGCTTTGTTTTTCCTCAATATAGCATTACATGGCACAGCAGTTGATCAACAAACATTTTAATTTCGGTAGTTGCATGGTAATGCTTAGTATTGTATTTTGCTATTATTATTTGTATATTATAGGTTTAACATGTTGTTTATTTTAAAATCAATTTCCAATGTAAAACGGTAACAAATACTTAATTAGATTACGTTTCCCAATCATATGCCCTCTGATTAATGCATATATATATATATATATATATATATACATTTATAGTACTATATATAATTATAGATATATATATATATAGTACTATACATTTTTGTAACATTATATACGCAATAAGCAATACCGTATTCATTATGATTAATTTTATTAAAAGTAATAAATTAAAAAGAATTTAAACTACTCTAGGGCTACGGACTAGACTTGATGACATTGACACCTACGCAATTTCGATTCCGTCCGTGTATTGTTGTCCCTATGCACATGTATGCAATGCAGTGTAAACAGTGTACTGTAGGCCTGGCCATACTTTCATGTTCACTGTTATCAATTTGACATTGATAACAGAGAAATTCTTAGTTTAAAAAAAAAAGTTACATTCAGAAGTTTATATAGCATGTGAGAGCGCTTAAATGGTATTTAGATATATAAAAATAGATGAGTATTTTGTAATTAGATTTTTTCTCGAAAATGTCCGTGCTCTCGCGTTATTCAAATTCAACTTAAGATTATTAACTACACAGATCCTAAAAAACATGATGGCTACAATGGTTTGCTCCCTTAGTTATTAATAAGTGAATACGTCAGGTATCTGAAAACGATATACATTTATAACATGCAGCAATTGAAAAAGAGCCTCAAAAACCTTCCGAATGGGCATAGCTGAACTTTTCAACATTCAGTGTGCATGGCCAGAGTATGGCTACTTCTGTAGCGAAAAATCCTGCCGCTGAACAATACTGCCGCACAGACCATTATTGCGCTTGTCCGGAAGTACAGTTATATATATATATGTGTGTGTGTGTGTGTTTGTGTGTGTGTGTGTGTGTGTGTGTGTGTGTGTGTGTGTGTGTGTGTGTGTGTGTGTGTGTGTGTGTGTGTGTGTGTTATTTTATACGTCTACAAGAACACATTATTATTTTTTGCTAAAATATTTTTACTAACTCTAAGCAAATCTAAATTATTTTGCACCAAATATGTGTTTTGGCAGTTTGTAGATTTTGTTGTGTTGAACACAACTTACAACACATTAGTTGACTAGCATCTATAAATATTTCCAAATGTATCCTTCTTCCAAATGACTCAGATGAAGAACATTCTAATAATTTTACACCCGTCCAATCGCAAATATTCATAACAAAGCTTGAAGACCGCGATTACATTAATTTCTTTAGAATAAAATATTTCTTTACACAACGAACTTCTACTTGCGGACATGCCCATTAAGGGTCGGTTCAGCAGTATTTTTAAACCGTAGGATTTGAAACCTTATGCGGTGAGACCACTGTTAGATTAACCATTGACGACCATGTTAACATTTTGTCAGATTATAAGAAAACTGTAACTGACAAAAATCTGAAATTCACGTACCTCCAGCTCTTTTAAAACGCATTCATACACAGTGCGCATAGATATTGACCAACATAACCACGTTTTTGTCTGCACCCACGTGTGTTATGTGGAAAAAAATGGCAAAAAATCACTCCTCCAATTACACTCTTCCAAATATGCTTCATTTCACTACCACATAACCTGTTGATAGGCCTGGTTTAGTGCATTCAGTTCACATAAAAAGGGTCTCAAATTTAAAATATCACAATTGTTTTCACTTTAACACAACACGAAGTCTAACAGTGGTCTCACCCCTTGTGGTTGCCATAGCGCTTAGCGGTGGCTCTACCTTACGGAGTTTCGCTATATTAGTCGACACAAATGGTGGCATTTTGTAGGCGTCGACTTCACAATAGAGGGTATGCACTGACGTCACGATATCCGCTAGTCCCCGGATGTGCGGCCATGTTGGCGATAACAACCGCAACAACCAACCGCGTGTTACTACTTTGTGCCTATCATCCGTTTATTTATTATACATAGCAATTAAATTATATCATTTCCATGACATGGCAGCTAGCAAACAGAGTGTCATAGCTTCATGTTATCGTGATACTTTGGATAATGCCGAGAGAGTGCGATACGATGATTAATTAAGGCTGATAGGAAACGAAGATCCGTACACATTCGACTGGTCAGATTGGACCGACGATGTGACGGTTCTGCCGTCGACCACATATTTCGACATCACGAACTATCTCGTCTTTTCACCGAGTTCATATACAATGGAGGATTTTCGGGCTTACAAAGGATTGGATGCATACAGTCAGTTTGTGTGCGCATGGGTCCGGGAGAAACAGGTGTGCGTGAAAGAAGACTTCTGTGTCGTGACAACCAAAGTGAGTGTTCACTTGTTTGAACCTTAACTGTGTATAATACAATCATATTTGTATATTATATTTTTCTTTGTATGTAAGTTTGAATCATTTAAGTTAACTGCTTGTCATTCATGGTTGGTCAAAAGCCTGGTTGGTATGTCTTGGAAAAACAACGTCTTTGTCTTAGACTTAGGGAAGTTAGGGTGGTTAATACATTTACGAAAGCCATACATGTATATAATACTTCAGTTAACAAATATAATTTACTTGTTTATTTTCTACCTCAAACGTTTTGCTGTACTGCATGGATGATAAAAGAAGTCTCAGTCCTCTAACATAGTACACTTGTACCTCACTACTCAGACTAACAGTTTTGTATATTCACTGCCTGGAGACATCTGGACTGTTCAAACAATAACCCAGACCTGACTGGAAGTGTCCGCTGATATCACTTGGCTGGTTGTGTATTGAAGAAAAGTTGTACCCACTGCAGCTTCCACTCACAGCTGCAGGCTTTCTTGTTATTTGAGCAGTTTAAACAATAGTTCATACTCACATCCAGTCTTGTACAAACATCACAATCACTGGCTTCATTCAGCTTTCTCAGTAAGAATAAGTGTACACATCATGTTAAAAATTATATATCAAATATGCAAAGTCAGATTGTTAATTACTTTACTATGTTATATATGATCATTGATTTATTTAAGTACCACTATTCCATTGTTTTAAACTGTATACTATTGCTACGTTTGGCCTGGATGATAATTTAGGTTGTAAAGACTAATGTATCTTAATTTTTTACCTAAAGGTTATGCATTCTCAAAGACTCCGAGCCAAACCGCTCAGTCCTTGGTTCATTTCTGAGAAAAAAGGACGCATCTTGGCTGCACACTGCGACTGTATGGCAGGTCTGGGTGAAGCCTGCACACACGTCGCTGCGCTGTTGTTTGCTGCTGTCGAAGCAACATTGAAGATCCGAGACGCCAAAACAGTGACCGAGGAAAAGGCCTACTGGTTGTTGCCAGGTGGAATCAAGGGGGTTACTTACAGTTATGTTAGTGACATTGACTTTACGTCTGCAAAGACAAAGAAGAACCTGTTGGACGCATCCCTTTCTTCACAGAGTGTGAAGGCAGTAAATATTCTTGTGTCATTGCCGAAGGACATGCTTGCTTTTTGTGAAAATATTTGCATGGTACTGGTAAGAGGGCAGGAATATTGACTTGTTTGTCTCCTTTTTCAGATGACTATGTACCAGCATCTCTCAGTGATAACTTCCCTTCCATTTTACCGCAATTAGTTGATGAGAACTGTTTTGAGATGATCTATGCAGAGCTAGTAAATCACTGTCAGGGCCTGATCATCTCGGTAAGTGAGGAGCAGGCCGAAGCAGTGGAAATTGCCAGCAGAGATCAGGCCAACTAAACGTTGTGGCAAAGTTTTAGGGTTGACAGGACAACGGCATCAACTATGAAATCTGTTTGCCACACTGATCCTGCACAACCAGCCCTTGGTCTAATTGGACGAATCT